>BROG01000459.1:0-603646 GCA_030159075.1 Atrina japonica | reverse complement strand
AAAATGTTCCAGAAGTCAAAATAAATACAGGGAAATGATAGTCACAATAAATCTGGTGTTCTCACACTTTATCAGTCGTTGTCAGGATTAAACGTCTGCATGTGAGGCAATCAGCTCCACAGACACTAATTCTTAGAATAGTGATAATAGAATTATAAGTCTTAATTGACTTTTGCAAAGTCCCACTATCCATATAATTGAAAATTTGTGGCATTTAATGAAAATCCAAGTTCGGCTTCATTCTCTGGAGATTAAGCCAAAAAATGAGCTCAAAACAGTCATTCTGAGAAAAAGGCAGTGTTAAGTTTTTCACTAAATACAGCTGAATTACTCGATCAATGAAAGCAAACAGGTACTTTATTTACCAATGGGGGATTCATAAAACTTCATGAAACAGTACTTAAATTTTTATTTTTTTATGTTTAACATACTGTATTCACTGAAAATAGTTCCTGTGTCTCTAATCATGCACACCTAGCTATTGTAGTTTTATCTCAAATAGTCAGTGCTTGCAGCTGTATCTATCTTACTTAATGATTACAGCTGTTTGTTCCACTTAACCAACACTTACAGTTCTGTCTCAGTCAACCAATACTTATAGGTTCAGTCTTACTCAAACATTACTTACAACTATTTGTCTCACTCAGCTAATACTAACAATTGTTTCTATCTCACTCATCCAATACTTACAACTGTTTGTCTCACTCAACTAATACTTATAATTGTCTATCTCACTCATCCAATACTTACAACTGTTTGTCTCACTCAACTAATACTTATAATTGTCTATCTCACTCATCCAATACTTACAACTGTTTGTCTCACTCAACTAATACTTATAATTGTTATCTCACTCAACTAATATTTACAATTGGTTGTCTCACTCAACCAATATTTATAGTTGTTTATCTCACTCAACCAATATTTATAGTTATTAGTCTCACTCAACCAATATTTACAACTGTTAGTCTCACTCAACCAAGACTTTCATGTTTTTGTCTCACTCAACCAATACTTATAGGTGTTTGTCTCACTGAATAATTCTTTAAGTTGTTTGTCTCACTTAACCAGTACTAACAGTTGTTTTATCTCACATTACCTTATCTTACAGCTTATTCCAACACAGCAAGAATTTACAGCTATCGGTCTCATACAACCAGTATATACAGCTGTCTTGTCTCACAACCAGTACTTACAGCTGTCTGTCTCATACAACCAGCACTTACATCTGTCTGTCTCATACAACCAGTACTTACAGCTATCTGTCTCATATAACCAGTACTTACAGCTGTCTGTCTCACATCTAGTACTTACAGCTGTCTGTCTCATATAACCAGTACTTACAGCTGTCTCACAACCAGTACTTATAGCTGTCTGTCTCATACAACCAGTACTTACAGCTATCTGTCTCACAACCAGTACTTACAGCTGTCTTGTCTCACAACCAGTACTTACAGCTGTCTGTCTCATACAACCAGTACTTACAGCTATCTGTCTCACAACCAGTACTTACAGCTATCTGTCTCACAACCAGCACTTACAGCTGTCTGTCTCATACAACCAGTACTTACAGCTATCTGTCTCACAACCAGTACTTACAGCTATCTCACAACCAGTACTTATAGCTTTCTGTCTCATACAACCAGTACTTACAGCTATCTGTCTCATACAACCAGTACTTACAGCTATCTGTCTCATACAACCAGTACTTACAGCTATCTGTCTCATACAACCAGTACTTACAGCTATCTGTCTCATACAACCAGTACTTACAGCTATCTGTCTCATACAACCAGTACTTACAGCTATCTCACAACTAGTACTTACAGCTGTCTGTCTCACACAACCAGCACTTACAAGAGCACTGAACTTGTGAATATGGATAAAAAAAATCACTAATGTAATACATGTAATATCAAATAATTAATTTGCAAAAATAATTCTTGAGTGAAAAAGACATCACTTAAATTTAAATTTCAAATACAAAGCAGACAAAATTAAATAAATGATAGACTGCTACACAATATCTAGCGGTATAATGATTGCCATTATTACTATTATGTGTATAAAGCAAACAAATAATCACGATTGCGAGTTAAGCTCTTTTTTTCTTCTAAAAACCTAAAAGGATATTTTTTTCTGCCGTCATAAAAGTCATGTACGCCAAATGTTGGCTTCAATCTGCTATAAATTATTATTTTGCTGAAAACATTATGTTTTGTGCAAACTGCATTCAAATGTGATCATTTCTGATACCCCATGTGTCATTGGCATGTGCAACAGATAGACAGGATTTTTTCTTCTTTTTTTTAAGATTTTTTTTTTCCTTTTAAATTTTGAGTAGTGTTTCACACCATACTCAATAATTTAACAGTTATATGGTGGTGGGCCGGTGGAGGAGAGAACCAGGTAACAATGCACCCGGAAAGAGACCACTGGCCTTCCGCAAGTAAACTGGCAAACTTTCTCACTAAAACCAGCTTAGGTTCCAGTGGGACTCAAACTCTTTCACCCCTGAAGACACATTTAAGCTGACTTAAGTCATTGATTTACAGAAGAGTCCATTGTTTTTCAGGGGTTGATGAGTTAAGGTGGCCAGAAGCGATAGATTTCATAGTTCAAAGTGTGATGCTCTAACCACTTGACCACGGAGGCCCCAGATAAATGGGGAAACCTTGAGTTGAAGATATCTCTTTATCATTGTGTAATCATCAATTCTTTTAACATCAACTTAGATTCACAACAGTGATTAATGTTACTAATTAATCTAATTATATTTAAGCTACAATGTATGCAACTGTCACATTAATCAAACAGATCTGTACTTGAGTTAAAAGTTAATAGTACAGTGGAACCTATATTGCGACTGAAATGTGGTATCTCAAGACAGGTGATCCTTAAAAAAGAGTAAAAATGTAATTTTAAATACATCTCTTCTGCAACAATATTCGTTTTGTACAGGTCTGATAAGTCACACAGATACTGTTAATTGAGATGCTGTTGTAATGCCATAAGCCATGAAAATTAGGAGGTCATTTGGGGTCAATTTTTCAGATTTGCCTTTGTAGTGTGTGTGTGTGAGTGTGTGTGTGTGTGTGTGTGTGTGTGTGTGAGAGAGAGAGAGAGAGAGCAAGAGCACATGCATGCATGTGTGCATGTGCTTGTGTTCACTAAATCATAAAAACCATATTGGTAATTTTTAACTTCAAGATTCAATATTTGTTTGGACTTAAGCAAATCCATACAAGATCATTGTTTCTTTTTTAAAATAATTCACTCTGCCATTCAAAATAACAGTATATCACAACTGAGTAGTAAAGAACTAAATGTGCCTTAGGGAATCTACACAACCACTGAAATCTAATCTATAGATAAATAAATCCAATATCCCAAAAGATAACTATATGTAAAACTAAAAACATGTGGAAGAATTAGCACAATAGAGTTGGATAGCTAGTGACTGGTAGTTCATATGGTGTGTAAACAGCAATGGATCTCATCTTGTATGCCAGCAACACATAGGAGGAGGATATTGATAGTGTCTATACAGCTGTAGAAAGAGTGTGGTATTAAATATAAGTACATTGCTATGCATTACAACAAAATTCTTGCAAAAAGGCCTGTTGTCTGTTTCATCCTTCCTTCTCTCCCATCTCACCTCTTTCTCTTTTACCTCCCTGTGTCTGTGTCCTCCTCTGTCTGTCTGTCTGTCTGTCTGTCTGTCTGTCTGTCTGTCTGTCTGTCTGTCTGTCTGTCTGTCTGTCTGTCTGTCTGTCTGTCTCTCTCTCTCTCTCTCTCTCTCTCTCTCTCTCTCTCTCTCTCTCTCTCTCTCTCTCTCTCTCTCTCTCTCTCACACACACACACACTTTGATGATCTCTATAAGTGTAAAAAGCAACAGCATAATGATAAGGCATGGTGGTCTCTAGATTAATGTTTTTAATTGAAAATCTGACACCCTTGAAGAGGAGAAGACAACAAAGCAGTAGTTTTGGCCTTCAGCTGGTTTTCTTTTGTGTTTCTATTGACATACAAAGAGTAAGAAACTTATGATACTAGTGACAGGGTTATCTGGGGAGGAAGCTGGTCTGTACTTCAAATACTAACTATGATATTGTGTTATAACCATTTCATGAAAGTTCAGTCAATACACACCAATCAGCATATAGTCTACAAATCTCTGTGTTATGTTGTAACATGAATACTGTAGGTAACCGATTCCTCTGATCCCTGACCACCGTGATAGATATTCCTAACGAAAGACAGATGTAATGTGGGAAAATACAAAGCATGAAATTCTACACCTCACCTTTCTTTAGAGCATCACTTGAATATATATGATTATTTTTTTTTAGTATTTCAATACTAACTATTTTTACATTTCTCTTATTTAAATCACTTTGAAATGACAGTATCATTTCAATTTGAAATATATCAAAAATCACTTCAAGGCAGTTTACAGGTACATGTTTACTAGCTTTTTTAGTACATAATTACAATATCATAGATATTATATATAGAATTATTTACAAAAATTTGATCACTGAATACTCATAGCCATGGTGACAAAATGGACTGATAACTCCAGCTGTGTAATTTTACAAGACTCTATCCCACCAGGTTAGAAATTGTCCAGGTATCCAGTATTTCATATGTCTCCACACTGAATTGATTGCTTCTAAGTGTACATATCAACAACTGCAAAAAGTCACTCATGCACTCCTTCATAAATTCTATCAAGTTATTTATTGTAGTTGATAAAATCAAAACTTAAATATATTTTCTGCATTCATCTCCTCACTTTTATATGCTCCAGAAATGTAATAACTCATAAACATACCTCTTCAATGAATCTCTCTGTAGGGTACAAATTTCCAATCCAAAAATCATAATTTTAAACCCAAGACAGAAGGAGCCTTGTCGGTCATGAAGAGACTTGGTTGAGTAGATCTAGTTTTTGATATTTTATGTTCAGCATGTCTAAACCTTTTACTCATATCCAGGGGTCGAATTTAGCAACTGTGTCTCACAGGTCAGTTGGACTTGTTGGAAAGAAATTTTTTCTAGTTCTACAACAAATTCATTAGCCCCAAAGTGACCCTATTTTTGTGTTTTAATACTGTCATAAGTCAAAACAACTATGATTACCTTTGTTTGAGTTAAGAAAGAAATAAGGAGCTGCTTACAATGTAGGTAATTCTGATGTTAAATGTATGTTATAAGCTTTCATTAATCCTGGCTCATGTTTTATATTGCAATTTTTATACAGAAATTCTACTAGTCAACCACACTAGCTGAACACACAACCTTGACTAGTAACGCTGCAAAAGTTACTAGTCTTGGACTAGGGGACTAGTGCTAATTTCGAACCCTGCCATATCTACATTTAACTTCAACAGATGAGACTGGTCAAGAAAGGTCACCTGAGTCTCATCGTAAATAAAAACAAGATATGTTTGTGAAACACAAATTCACATCTATGCTGGCAAATAATACATATGTATGTATACTTTAAATATTGCAATGTCCTAGATTTTGACCCCACCCCACCCCCAGGGGCATGTGATGTCAGTGAAGTGTGAACAACCCTTAGATGAACTTAAAGTCTAAGTTTGGTTACTGTATCACAATCCAAACTTTAAATATTGCACTTAGTATGTAAGCGGGATGAAATTACAGACAGACAGAAAGACAAACAGACAGACAGATGATCCAAACACTAGATGGCCCTGACAGATTCAAAACCTTAAACTTGCATTGCTTTTGCAGAAAATTACATTAGGAAAAATATTTATAAAAGCAATTACAAAAAGAGCAGTTTCTTCAAGGACTGTCATTTCTTGTAAGAGCCGTACTAAAACACAGCTACAAAAAGTCAATAAAATAATGCTGCAGAATTTACTGGCATGTTGTATCAATACAATTATCTGTTTACATTCCAACTAGTATCTCATCTCTATAGCACCTATATGATTACAATGCTGGTAAAAATCCAGTAATTACATATTTATCAAGATCTCTGAATGTGTATCAAATTTCAAAACATCAATACACAGTTGTGTCTGAGGTGATCTTGTAATACTATTCTTTTTTTTACAGTCTGTGCTTTTAAGATTTTTAACATATATTTTTTATGATTCAAATATACATGTTAAACTATTAACTTTGTGAGTTCATACAAAAATATCAAGCCACGAGTGTATACATATTAGGTTGTGTTAACCAAGCAGGCCTTTTTCTGTCACTTGCAGGCCTTTTTCTGTCACTTTTGGGAAAATGCCATTGGTGATACCATTGGGAATTTTAACATGAATTTGTGTCAAATCGGGAAAAATTGTTTGCACCCATGGGAGTTTAAAAATGTAACTTAATCTCTTTTTAAATGTAATTTCCTTTACATTAATTAATTTATCTTGGCCTCAACACCAAATTGGGAAGTTTTTCATCAATTAGGAAAAAAATCATGTATTTTGCATTGGGAATGGGGCCGATTTTTGCCCTGTTGAAACTATAGAAAAATGCCTGCCAAGTAATACATGCATATGATTTCATATTTTCAAGAATATAAAATGTAATTTGATTGGATCCCTACATTTAGCTGCAGCAATGGCAAGTATTGCCTAAATTAATTTTTTTTTTAGCTTCACCTATTTCAAATGAATTTTTTTCAGTGTTTCAGAATATGGGATCGCTTTGTAGCCAACATTAATTTTTAGCAGACAATTCAAGAAAACAATTACAGTGGAATCTCGTTACATCAAAATCCGATGAGTCAAAATTCTGGTTATGTCAAGGTTGAACGGTTGGTCCCGATTTCATTACTATATATTTATGCTATTTTTATTCTGGATATCGCGAAATGTTTATCTCAAAATTTCGAAATCTCAAAGTATTTTTCTAGTCTGAAGTATCGAAAATATTACACTTGTTATCTCGAAGTTAGTATATGCGATAGAAATATAACAGTTAGTATATGCGATAGAAGGTTTATATTGTGTACGCAAAAATCATTCTTAATATTTACTTGTTTACCTGCAAAACACAGGACAATCAACTTCCTTTAACGAGCCAAGATGAAAGTGTAATCAATAATTGCTTAGATCCATTGAATTAAGCAGTACATTGAGCAGGTCTATTCATTGTCCAAAAAGAATAGAAAATATTTGAATTGAAAATTTGGTTTTCTCAAATTTCAGATATCTAGAAGTAAACAGGGCAGTCCAGTGATTTTCGAGACAGCGAGATTTCACAGTACTTAAAGGCTACATAACGTATCTGTATCACCAGCCCCAATGACTGTACATGTGTGATATAACAGGGATAGAAATTAGCAGGGGCACAGTAGCCCATGGCAAGTAAAAACTAAGCTGGGCTAGTAGATTTCAGTGTGGTAGCCCAGGTGGCTGCTGAAAATTTGGGGGTATATCTGGCACTTTCACAATTTCAACTGATATTCTTGTAAACGAGTATACCTTGCTACATGTAGCTAGTGTATGAACTATTTTAAAATATGTTTTTGTGATAAGGTTTCTTAAATAGCATTTTATAGGAAGAGCTGATTTCTGGGCTTCCAGATATGCAACTGGGCTCCAAAAATCCTGACATACGAGCCCAGATGGCTCCTTGATTGCAGAGTTCAATTTCTATCCCTGTATAATAATATCATTTACCCATTTACCCCTAAAAGCACATTTGGACTGGTCTACACATTGATTTACAGAAGAGTCAAATGTTTTTCAGGGGTTGATGGGTTAATAGACAAGCATCTGCTCACCAAGAGATAAGAGAAAACTACTGGACACTTTATCATTTTCACACGCTCATATGAAACATACAGGATAGACAATATACATTCATTCACAAATAAATTATGACAGAATTCATGTTGCCATCACCGTGATCAATAACATGCAATCAGATGTGATTCTGTATTTATTTACACAGGTGGAATGAGCAATCTGATTTACTGCAGAAAAATAGAGTAAGTGAAGTACCTGCTATACACATTTGTCAAATATGCCAGTGATTTAAATCAACTTGTCATATAAAAGACATTTCTACTTAATAGATTACACCAATTACATCAAGTGAACAAACTGTTTGCTTTTCACACTTGACCAATCAGGTCAAGTGTTACATGATTAATAAAAGGTGACCAATGAAATCAAGCATGTTGTTTGACTCATGTATCCAACCAAATGTGTAATATTTGTGTTGTCAGTTTGTTTGATTAACAGCAATCCATGGACTTTGTTTCCTGTGTCTCATAACTAATCAATCTGATTTTGAATATTGGTTTATGCCACGCTCAACAATTTTTCAGCTGTAGAGCAAATCGTGTGGTTTTCAGAATGTGATCGAATAAGACAGGTGGTCTTTCTTGACAGTGGTCTCACAATACCAGTGATCTACCATGACAGTGGTCTCACAATACCAGTGATCTACCATGACAGTGGTCTCACAAGACAAGATGGTCTTCCATGACAGTGGTCTCACAAGACCAGTGATCTACCATGACAGTGGTCTCACAAGACAAGATGTTCTTCCATGACAGTGGTCTTACAAGACAGGTGATCTACCATGACAGTGGTCTCACAAGACCGGTGATCTTCCATGACAGTAGTCTCACAAGACCGGTGATCTACCATGACTTGTCTCAAAAGACAAGATGGTCTTTCACGACAGTAGTCTCACAAGACAGGTGATCTTCCATGACAGTAGTCTCACAAGACAAGATGATCTTTTATGACAGTGATCTGACAAGATAGGTGGTCTTCCATGACAGTGGTCTCACATGACAGGTGATCTATGACAGTGGTCTCACAAAACAAGGTGTTCTTTTATGAGAGCTGTCTTACAAGACAGATAGTATTTTATGATTGGTCTCTAGGACAGGTTCCACTGTCTAGGTAATTGTAATAGACAGCTAACAGAGTTTTTCTTAATACTTATAGGAGGCTAAACAACTCTCATTGATATTCATGTGGTCAGTTTAAAACCAAACAAGTGGCAATGCATTTACGGACCACATTTGTAGGTGATGACAGCTGGGTTATTTTTGTTTTCATTTAATCCCAATGTACTTACATATGGTACAAAGTACAGTGGAACCTGTCTTGAGAGACCACTCCATCTGCCACAAAAATGTGGCCTCTCAAGAGAGGTACCAATGAAAGAAATGTTTAACCAAATGAGTTTATGAATGTGGTCTTCCACGGCAGGTGGTCTTTCATGACAGTGGTCTCTCGAGACAATGTATCATAACTGTCATAAAATATTTTACCACTAATACTGGGATAACACAACAGCAATACCTAAGAAACGTTAAAGTGATGGAACTATGCTAGAGTCTTAAGCCATTTCAAAGATGTCTATACATCGCTACATGCTTCATTATTTAGAGAAAAAAAACCACAAATGACCCTCCTATTATTGGGGAGGAGGGGGAGAGATACAAAGAAAGACAAACAGATACATCTTTGCAGCCCTTGATGTTTGTTGTTGTTGAACATCCCACTCAAGAATATTTCACTCATATGGAGACATCACCAAATGCCGATGAAACGCTTCAAATTTTCCCCTATGCTTTGCACTTACAGCCATTGAGCCTGTCTCATCCGAAGGACAGTGCAGCCCTTGACTGTAGAGTTGATTGTCCATGTAACAGCTGACTGCTTTCTGATTCTACAGGAGGTTAATAAAATCCATCTCATTATTTAAAAAAAATAAAAACAAAAATCTCCTTCAAATGAATATTTAAAAGTGATTTGTTCAACCACCATCACAATGAGAAAGAATTACTGCTGTTACACTGTAGCTAGTACATGAAATACAACACGCAATCATTTGAAAAACAGATTGGTCTATTGTGACGTCAATTTACATGTTTATATTCTTTACACTGCCAATTATATTAGCATTTCCATTGGGACAAGACATCACGGATCAATGCTGGATCACCATTACTCATATTTTCTAAAGAATATGAATGAAGAGAAACAAGAAGAGGCAGAATGCTATTGACACGAAGGGCCATAAAGTAATCAACTGCCCTAAATATGGCCTTCGCATGATTGTGGGAGGTAACAAAAAACTGCGGAACAAATGAGAACAATTTGTGTATTAATAAAAAATCACTATAACATGAAACAACAGTTTGTGTGAGTGAAATAGCTTTATGCACCATCATTTTTATGTAACCTAGTATGATAAAATGATACAAAGATTTGATGAAAATGCTTAATATGGCTACAAAATGTCTATATTTAGTACATCACGGAAAACAATACATGCTTTAACTTTGAAGCTGAATGAAAGGTGACAAAACTGGAAGGTTTCAAAAGGATTAATATTACATGTACATACATATAATTACAGAATCCATTTTGATGTGATATTTCTGAGGTGCTAAAACAAGACACAGAGAGTCAATTTTATTATCAAAGCATTTTTCACAAGTCTTACAGTAAGATAATCTCAATAATGATTGCATTAATTGAGTTTGTGATATCAAACCCATGCAAGACTAAGATAATGTGTTTTTAAATCTTGAAACCCAAAATGGACAAAGAAATTAAATTCTAATCACTTTCATTTATTGTAGATGCAAATTCAACAATTTTAGTCACAGTAACAGTAAGGAATATATTTCAGAAGTATTTAAATCTGACACAGGGTTAAACTTATTTGCTAAAAAAGAAAAAAGAAACAGCAAAGCAAGGGCTTCTGATCACACAGAGCCAGAAGGCAAAAGGGAGGGAAAATATATTGAAGTTATCCTATTAAATGTATCACAGTTTTACTATACAGAAAATTAAAAACAAAATTACAGAGATTTATAACAAAGTAATTTTATGAGAGAAAGCTCCCACGACTTGATTAATGGGAAAAACATGCAGGAAACAGACTTCAATCATTAGATGTAGTTTTTCATCTCTTGGTTACACCATGATTTTACTGTTAAAACAACTGAACAAACAAGGACATGCGTTTGACTTATGTGCTTCATATCATTGCTTACATATTTGTTGTCTTTTTTATCACACCGAGCAGGATAAGACTGAGAGTATCAGTTAACATGTAAGAGGAACAGGCATCTCCATTACAACAACATGTTGGATAAATTCTAGGTCATGAACTGACACAAGTTCACCTGTATAACAACAGCTTATAAACAAACACTCAGAGGACTAAGACAGCAGTCAATCTATCAATCATCTGATATCAACACCATTTGTCTATGGGTGTTATTGGCTTTGGAATGGGTAGATAAATATAGCCAGATATCTTCTAAGGCTAATCACAGTACTGTACGGCTATATATCATTACAGGAAATGCCCAGTTATAAGGTACATGTAGTGGCATAGATCTAGTTCTGAGTAGAGTGGACAAAGACATCTAGCATACTCAGATGGAAACACGTAGACAAACGAAGATCAATAGATTCTATGTCAATATTTATATTCTACCTGTAAATGTATTGTCATCCAGCGGCTAAATAACACACAACAGTCTATATCTAAATAACACACAACAGTCTATATCATAACAGTATGGGGAGAAAATAATACCTGGTGAATAATCGCTATATTCAATGTATTGACTTATCTGTGACTTTAAGAAACATTGAATAAGTTTTAATAAAGTATATACAGTGGAACCTCGCTATTTATACCAAAGTGGTCTGATTAGTGAGGCTCTGTACTTGTTAGATATATATCAAGAGACTGAATATTTGGTCATAAATGTGAGGTGGTCTCTTAAGTAAGGTGTTCTCCTAAATGTGAGGTGGTCTCTTAAGTGTAAGGATCTTCAGGCTTGGTTCCACTGCACCTTCATTTTATATTACAAGCAACCTTTGCAGACCCCGTTTATTTTTTTCTGATTATTTCAAGTTATTCCCAATTTGGAAATCAAAAAAGTGTGATTGTGTTAAGGTACAGAAGTACAAAACATATGTTAAAATTACAACCCATGGAAATAAACCCCTATACAAAGAGCCGAGTGAGAGTAGAGTTATTTTAGATCAATCATGAGTTCGTCAACAGACAAATTTCTGCGAAAAACAGGGATATGTAAATTTGCGGTTTGCTTTTAGTGATATTAATACAAAATGTAAAGCTGAATTACTTACCACCTCTCTTACTTACATGTACTATTCAGATATATAATATGGAATACCATTAATGCCAAGGTGGATGTACATGTAACAATAAACCAAACTATCATGCATTGCAATGGTGTATTGTCAGATTCAAACAAGATGGAAGGTGGTGTAACCTTTTGATTATCATACGGATGATTTTACTCACTTTTCAATTAAGAAAAGCTGCACAGGGAAAACGTTTTATTCCTCACTGGATATTATCTTATGTATGGCGACAATTAGGAACGATTACTCCAGTCAGTATAACTTAAATGTTATGCTTAATTACCTAAAATTTAAACTTGGCCAGGTCAACAAAAGGTTCACAAGACTCCATCCCACCAGGATATATGGATTTTACTAAACCTTCCTGATACATTACAACAATAATTAACTGGCAATGCAATAGGAAATCGCAAAGCGAGTTCTAAGACTAATACAATGTAGGTAGGGGTTTGATGCCACTGGTGGTAAATTCTAGTTTCTCTCTCCTGTTACATCAAATTTTTTTAATTTCTGGTCAAGAGTAACTTAAAATGACACAGGAACCTGCAAAGACAATTCACAGATCAACACCATGAGTATAGCAAATATTAACTCATTATCCCCTGGGAAACAATGGATTCTGTAATTCAATGACTTACATGTACATATGTATATCAAGTCTAAATTAAATGTCTTTAGGGATAAATGGTGAATGCCAGGAGTTACAATTTTAAGTGAAAAACCACATATTTTGTCCTTAACATTGTTTGTAGACTCAAGACTAGGAATGTCACAGGACATTTTTAAACTGACATCCTTCTATCTTAATTTGGAGCCAAACGTCACATTAGATTTATATCTAACAGCAATACATGTCACCTCCTATTAACAAATTAAAAATGCTGTCTACCTCTACAGGAGTTATTTCAAGTGGCACCTATAATAGCTAAATAAATGACAATTATTTCTGCATTAATTTTTTTTTTCAACTTTTTAAACTACTACCACCTGCAAAAGTACATCTAAAACATGGTGTATTTAGTCAAAGTATGAGGAGGGATTTAACCCGTATATGTAAATATAACTCAAGACCAGAAATAAACATCACAATGTTTATAGAAGTGACCGTGGCACTACAGGTTTATATGTACATTGTATAATTGTTCACACTAAAAGGTTTAATTATTTAATATTTAAATGGGCCGAGAGATAGTCTGATAAGGACCAAATGTATTCAAGTTTAACTTCTCATTTACTCTCTTATGACGCCAGATTTTATAGTCCTGTTTTCTATAACATTATCAAAACTTAAAAGCATCAACTCTTGTTCTTTCTGTCAGTACAAATGTATTTCTAATGATTTCTTTATTGTGAGAGAGACTTACGATTTTATGCAGCCTATGAGACTCGAAACCCATGAGACACTATGACAAAGGAAAACTTTGAGAGGTGCAACATTTGAGAATGGTAGTCACATTTATGAAAAAGAGGTCACATTTTTTTTGGACAGCTACAAAAGAGAAACTTGACACTGATATGTGACGACACAATGACAATCATATGTCATGGATGGCCTGATATATAATTTGCAATAATAACACTTCAATGACGTATTTTCTGTGCCATACCAATACTGAAAACAATATTTATATTTCATTTGTTTGTTTGTTTATTGTTGTTTAACATCCCACTCAAGAATATTTCACTCATATGGAGACGTCACCAAATACCGGTGAAGGGCTTCAAATTTTGGCCTATGCTCGGCACTTACGGCCATTGAGCAGTGAGGGTTCTTTAACGTGCCGACACCTACTGTGACACGGGACCACGTTTTTTACTGTCTCATCCGACAGACAGGAAACCAACCTGCCGCCGGCTGGACTCGAACTCACGACCTCACGATCAAGAGTCGAGCGCGCTACCGACTGAGCCAGGCCGGCTCTTTATATTTCATAAAGATTCATGAATCAATTTGATCACAAACTATCGACATGTAACATGATATGGCCAGTCTTTTGCTGTATACCTAGACATTTTCGCTTCGGTTTAATTTTGCAATTTTCTTCCTAAGATAAGAGTGTGAATTTAAAATAAAAGCCAAATTTTCCCGCTAAACAATTGAGGCACGGTCGTACACGCCATATGTGAGGCTACGGTGATTTAGGGAGACTTTAAGATGGCGCGAATATGTCATCTGCCATGCAAGGGTGGAAATAACCAGGGCGAAAAATTCCAGGTATATAGTATTTGGAAATAAGAAAAAAAATTAATATTCTAACCACTCTAATTATATGTATCTCATATTTATACTCTGTACCAAGGCATAACAGTATTTACAAAAGTAGATCAGTCAACAAGGCAATACAGAAGTCTGATTTCAAACTGCTGCATTTTCAGTTCCTCACATGCATCGCATAAATTTTGTGTCCAAACTTCTGATCACCAATTGCAAGGGCTGTCAATCAAAGTATGGGCATGAAGGATTAATGTGACACGGAGCGTAAACCATTGAAGTGACTCACCCCTGCAATTCATGTCAAATCAGGTTTTTTTTTTTTATTCTTTTTTTAATTTCTCCTGTAAATTCCATTCAATAAGAAAGAGACCACCTTATCCTCTATTTACACTTCCACACAAATATAGGCAATCCCATGGCAGAGAGTCAGAACTTCATGTTAATTAAGGCAGGCAATGGATTTGTATTTACAAAGAACATCAACTCATTATGCAAAATATTTTCCTGGATAAATATGACAAATTCCTTTAGTTCTGTTCTGTTGTACCAAACAGAAAAATGGCAAATGAATTGCTAATTTATATAGTAGCTGACCTTACTGTTACAGGTGCTTTGCATTTTACCTGTATCATACTGCATGATGTTTAATCCTGCTGCAACACCATATGTATGTATGTATATATATATATATATCTATCTATATATATATATATATATATATATATATATATATATATTATATATATATATATATATATATATATATATATATATATATATATATAGGGAGACTAGGAGAGAAAAACTTGGCAATAGTGTGAGAAAGAGACAGTGTGAGAAAGACTTGGACAGTATGAGAAAGACTTCAAGACAGAGTGTGAGAAAGACTTGGAGACAGTGAGATTGAGAAAGAAACTGAGGTTGTTAGAAAAATTTACTGTGAGAAAGTATGAGAAAGACTGAAATGTGAAGAGAAGGTAGTGTGAGAGTGAGTGTGAGAAAGAGATATCAAGATAGTATAAGACTTAGACATAGTGTGAGAAAGACATAGAGACAGTTTGAGAAAGACTTAGAGACAGTGTGAGAAGGACTTAAAGACAGCATGAGGAAGACTTTGAGACAGTATAACGAAGACTTAGAGAAAGTGTAAGGAAGACTTAGAGACAGTGTGAGGAAGATTTAGAGACAGTGTGAGGAAGACTTAGAGTGTGAAGAACACTTAGAGAGAGTGTGAGGAAGACTTAGAGACAGTGTAAGGAAGATTTAGAGACAGTGTAAGGAAGATTTAGAGACAGTGTAAGGAAGACTTAGAGAGAGTGTGAGGAAGACTTAGAGAGAGTGTGAGGAAGATTTAGAGAGAGTGTGAGGAAGACTTAGAGTATGAGGAAGACTTAGAGACAGTGTGAGGAAGACTTAGAGACAGTGTGAGGAAGACGTAGAGACAGTGTGAGGAAGACGTAGAGACAATGTGAGGAGTGTTAGTGTGACAAAGACTTGTAGAGTATGAGAAAGAGATATAGAGATAGTATAAGACTTGGACATAGTGTGAGAATGACATAGAGACAGTTTGAGAAAGACCTAGAGACAGTGTGAGGAAGACTTAGAGAGAGTGTGAGGAAGACTTAGAGAGAGTGTGAGGAAGATTTAGAGACAGTGTGAGGAAGACGTAGAGACAATGTGAGGAGTGTTAGTGTGACAAAGACTTGTAGAGTATGAGAAAGAGATATAGAGATAGTATAAGACTTGGACATAGTGTGAGAATGACATAGAGACAGTTTGAGAAAGACCTAGAGACAGTGTGAGAAAGACTTAAAGACAGCATGAGGAAGACTTAGAGACAGTGTGAGAAAGACTTAGAGATAATGTGAGAAAGAGACAGTGTGAGGGTGAAAAAGACTTACAAAGTGTGAGAAAGACTTAAAGAGTAAGAGAGAAAGAGAAAGACTTAAGAGACAAACTGACAGAGATAGAGAGATGGAAAGAGAGTCAAATGATTAAACAGACACGTGTACAAGTAAACCACTGTCAAGAGAATAGAACACAAAGATGTAAAAATCATTAATGTTGATGAATATAGAGAGATAATGTTTGCAATATGTACCTGTAATATTTCATATCTACAAACTATAGGTAACGCATGAGAAAATAATCTACGAGAGCAGGTACCATACATATCCTAATCAAATTGTTTATCAGTAACCATTGTTACATGTTACATTAAGTGATTTTTGAGGTGGAAAGATGTATGAATGTCTGTTCTTTGAAGAATTGCAGTTTCTCAAGTACAACATGTATCATACAAGTGACTTTAAAGCTGATATACTTTTAAACAAAACCAGTCTTAACAGATGTTACAGCATTGTAACTTACAGTTTTGTTTGAACTGTATAATATCAATGAAACATGTTTACAACAAAATACAAAAAAATAATTTGGGTTTCCATTTTAATGAGTTATCAATAGTACAAGAGTTTTAGCAAAATAAACATGTAAAATAAAGACTGTCAACATAATTATAAGCATTTTGATACCACTGATCTCACATCTTGGATTTATTATGTTTTCTTTATTTATGGTATATATGCACATGCACACACACACGCACACCGTTATTATGCATTCTACATCTTCCATGGCTTGCATGAAATCTTGGAGATTATGATCCTATTACAATGAATTTATTGCATCCTTTACAACAGGTATTTTCAATCAAAGTCTATATGAATATAAACCACTGTGTATTACAGTTTACGCTACACCTGGATTTCTGATTAGCTATGACACACCTGGATAACTCCACAGGTAAACACATAAATTGCAATCACTGAGGTGAACATGTGAGATAAGTTTGCCATACTGATAGTGTTTGTTATTTGTTTCAGTGTTTGGTCAGTTTATTACCTGTCTGCCAAATTAAATACAATGGCTACAGATAAATCCAAACCATGTACTCAACACATACCTACGTTGTAAAATGTTGGCACTATAATGAGTTTGACCCTAAAGGAATTTGAACCTTAACCTTTGACACCAAAAGGTCCTCCATCAGCTCTCGGCATATTCTAACAATCTCAATGTGTGGTTAACAATTATTGACCCAGGTATATAAATCACTAAGTGACATACAGATTTTTTTCCAAGGTGTACTTGATGGTTTCTTGGATAATGCTTAAACATAAAGAAGAATAAGAATAGAAAAACAGCAAGGAGAGTGATTACTTTGTTTACCTGTCTTGGCCTTGCGTAAGCTACAATACAAAGTACTGCTTAACTACAGGGAAAAGAAAGAAAGTCAAAATTGCAGATTTCTTTTTTTTTCTTTTCTTTTTCAAGGAGAGGGATATGACCCATTTCTAAAGGTAAAAAAAAAGTATGTGTGCTACTTAGAATTACCTTAAGACAATAATTTTACAGGTACATTTTAAAAACTTAATGTTTCATTCATTGCTGACATTAGCTCTCATATCAGGCTATACATTTATTTAATCGCAATTAAAACTGATTCTATGTATAAATTTTTTCACAGATATATTATATCCAGTATAATTTTAAAATCTACATGTAGAATGAACCAGACCAATTACTTTGAAATATCCCCAAACCTAGTTTATTCATGAACAATGCCTAATTACTAAGCAAGAACACACTTACATCTTTACAGTCATAACATTTGTCTGTTTAATTGTAACCCATCCACCCCTAAAGACACATTTGGACCAGTCTAAGTCATTGATTTACAGAAGAGTCCAATGTTTTTCAGGGTTTGATGAGTTAATGGTGTTCTATGCCATACACAACTACTTTTCATTAATATGGTGACTGCTAGTTTTTAATACAGGAGAAAATCTGTGTACAAATCAACGACTACAAACCTCGGTTCACACAAGATGGTGGGGCGGCGTATCCTTATGAAAAAAAAAATGTATTATTCTTCAATGGATACTCTCTTATTTATGGTGACAAGTAGGAACGATTACTCTAGTCAGTGTAATTTTATTACATAAAACTTAAACTCGTCCAGGTGAACATAGGGTTCACAAGATTCCACCCCGCTAGGTTATATGGATTTTACTATATCTTCCTGATAGTACTATAACAATAATCAACTGGCAACGCAATAGCAATAGGAAATCACAAAGTGAGTTCTAAGACTACATTGTACTACAATGTATGTACAGTTTTGATGCCACTGGTCTCAAATTCTAGTTTCTCTCTCCTGTTACATCACATTTTTTAAATTTCTAATCAACAGTAACATAAAATGACACGAGGTCTTCACCGTCTTGTGGTCAACTTTCTAACAAAATCTGCTTAGGCCTGGGCAGTGGTCAAACTCGTGCTGATTGGGGGGTTAGAGACTTCATAGTTTAACTTAGCAATCCCTGAAAAACAATGGACTCTTCTGTAAATCAATGTCTTAGAGCAGTCCAAAGGTGTTTTAGGGGTGAATAAGTTAAAGTGTGATACTTTAACCACTAGGCAAGGAACACTACATTTCATTGCAGACTTGTATCAAATATTTATCAGTTTGAATGTGTACTTCCTTGATATATCAATGTTATTTAGAGTTCATTCCACATTCATGTCTTATATATATATATATATATATATATATATAAATGCTTCTCATTTCCTTTTAAGTAAAAGATGACTTATGGCAAATGTCAACATATGTATTTTATATGTAGGAAGTGAAAACAGTCTTTCAGCTCAAGCTCGGCCACTTAAAGTTAAACAAAATTTGATTCACACCAGATGTAACTGGGGTTTTCCAGCTTTATACACAGTACATTTACATGTTGTATCGCAGGTCACGTTGACAAGTGTACATGAGGTATAAGTATGTCAAGATATAGCAGTAATCTACAGAACATATGCTCAATGTGCATCTGGTGTTGAAAATGTCTAGATATCAATATAATCTTTTTTTATGAATGGGGTATTTTACACCGCACATATTTTTCAATAATATCCATTATGGTGGTGGCCAGTTTTTACTGATTTAGGAGAGAACTTGGTTGGTTACAAAGTACCTTGGAAGAGACCACCGGTCTTCCACTAATAAACATACGTAGGTTACATTGGGACTTGAACCTGCGCTGACTAGAAGTGAGGGACTACATTGTATACGGTTAAAAGCGCAATGCTCTTACCACTCGGCCATGAAGGCCCCACTTACTACATGTATGCACTTGCGGCCCTGATTAGTTTATTATATGCAGAATAAAGATAACCTGAATTTTTTTGGACAATTGTTTGAATTAATTTCTATGTTTTTTTTTCTTTTTCAAAATTAAATCATTTTAATCATACACGAAATATTCAAGGCTTTCAAGACTTTTGCATCTCTGTGCGAGATACATAACATATGTACAACAACAGGCTGTTCAACATCAGGGATGACGGAAGTCGGAGAAAGAACAACAACAAACTTGAGTGAAGATAGTACAACAAAGTAAACTCAAGATATCAAGTTCAGTTATAACAGACATGCACTTCTCGTATCTTTTGATGATTTTTTGATGTGGGTGTTTTATGACTGACATAAAGAACTGACGACAGGATCCAGTTCTACTGCCAGTTTTAGTGTTAAAACAGCTTCATGTGATTTATACAGTTCTAAAACACTGCGCCAGAACTCAAATAGTGTATATAGGACAGGGTACCAAGATATAAATGTCAGTTGAGGGTCACCTACAATTTTATTTACAAGTACGCAATGACAGTTTCACAAAAGGTCATAAATATATGTTTACTCATTAATCTACGGTAAGTTATGTGTGAAATTAGTAGTAGTTTGGATCAGACATACGCTCAGACGGTAAGTTAATATACAACCTTTAGTGAAACTCATTTTAAAAATACATGTAAAGTTACGAATGAACTTTAGAGGAAAAAATGTGCACAAGTTGATGAAATAATTACAAACTTCAAGGTAAATGTACTCCTCTAAATAGATTTTTTTTATTCACCTGTTAGACACCTTACACAGGTACATGCTACTCGAGACCAGTTGTCTCATATATTAAAACCAGCATATGTTAACTCATCAACCCCTAAAGAACAATAGACTCTTCAATAAATCACTGACATAGACCAGTCCAAGTCTTTAGGGGTGAATGAGTTAACTAACAATTATGATATATAGAAGGAATCATTAACCCGAAGAATGAAAAGGTATCAACACATTAGCTATGTGGGTGTTCTTTATGTAAAATGTTCTGCATTCGGACAAACATATTAACTCAATCAGACATGTCTTTTATGATCAATTTATTGGTTTAAAATTTCTACTGAAAATTGTAACCTTCATGTACTTGTATATTTGATTTCAATTTATTGGTTTTAAATATTTACTAAGATTATAAAATACATGTTTATAATCAAATGGCAATTTATCAAGAATTTAGTTTTAGGAAAACAAGCTCTCATTATCAAGTTCTCTACTACATGTATCTGACATAGGGCATAAGATATGCTTGCTTGCTTGCTTGCTTGCTCTCTCTCTCTCTCTCTCTCTCTCTCTCTCTCTCTCTCTCTCTCTCTCTCTCTCTCTCTCTCTCTCTCTCTCTCTCTCTCTCTCTCTCTCTCTCTCTCTCTCTCTCTCTCTCTCTCTCTCTCTCTCTCTCTCTCTCTCTCTCTCTCTCTCTCTCTCTCTCTCTCTCTCTCTCTCTCTCTCTCTCTCTCTCTCTCTCTCTCTCTCAATTACATATTTCATGAGATTTACATAAGTACACACAATATATTGTAAATGAACATGTAAAATCTGCTGATATTCAATTCTAATTTCCAATATCCGACTCACAATATCTTCCAGAGCTCTGGGAAATCTATACACAACAGGCTCAAGTCAAATTAGCAATTTATATGTTTGCACTATTAAATGGATATCTGTATTATTTTTTATTGATATATCATGTTTAGTTGACATCAGTGTCTGACTTAGTATATATAGACCATTTAACTTTATGAATCATAATGCTTACACTGATGAGGACAGCTAACTGTACACTCTAAACACTGTGAGGGCCTCCACGGCCAAGTGGATAGAGCATCAGGCTTTAAACAATGAAGTCTCTTTTCATTTCTGGTCATCGCAGGTTCGGGTCCAGCTGGAATGTACGCTGATTTTTGTGAGAAAGTTTGATTGTTTACTTTCAGAAGGCCGGTGTTACAATGTAAGTGAAAAATTGTTGAGTTTGGCGAAAAAAATAAATATTCATCTCTCTCTTTCAAAACACCATTTAATATTTTCTTTTTCCCTCTCTCTCCTTCTCAAAACACCATTCAACTCCATCTCAAATCACTATTCAACTCTCTCTCTCTCTCTCTCTCTCTCTATATATATATATATATATATATAGCATATGCCATAGTTGCAAGCTGGTAAGTAAGACTTCCCATTGACAAAGTGATTATTATTACTTTTCATCATAGCAATAACCATGAGGTAGATCACACATGACTGAATTATTTGTACCAGGCATGTGTGAGGTGATTAATGTCCCAAACATTCCATTGTTGGACTCATGCATGTGAGAAAATGCAGACAAGCACCATTAAATAGTATTAATACACTTGTATTCCTATCACCTAAGGTTTGGATTTTGCCCTAAAAACACAGTAGACATTTTACAACACTTGTAGTACACAAGTTGTAAAGACCGATATTTGTATCTATCCTTTGTGAACCATTACTATCAAATGTTGAGGCGATATTCATCAGAATCATGGTATACCTTTGCAACCGCAACAAAAAATGCAAATGCCCGCAGGCAAGTCACTTATATACAAAGTTATTTAAATTATATGATCTTGACAGATGTTGACGCCTGTCACTATTTAGATAAAATTCACTCTTAAACAAATAACTACTATATTAACTCAACGATTTATGGGTGCACTATTGACATACTATGCATTGTAACTCTGATTACAACTTCTCTGAATACACGTCCACCAAATGATCCGACTCAACCTGCCGACCCGAATTACTTATTTGTGATTATGCCATTAAAACCAGGCATCGAAAAAAGGAAATCAGTGTTAGCTTTTGATATTATTTAAAACTAAACTCTAATTTTAGTATTTCTAATACTATATAAACATTTGACATATATTTACAGAATGATAATCTTGACATATGCTTCATTTATATCTATGGAAAATGACCACAATTGACTTCAGTCTCCCTTGGTTTAAATTAATATCTGTTCAGGCAACTACAACTAACTGAACTTGCAGGTGGCAAGTCATTTTGTGTTGAATGGGAAATGGTATGAGTACACCCTAGATTGTTTTTGATAAATACAAGGGATGTACAATTCATCCAGGTGATACAGTAATGCTTAATAACACATCTGTTTCAAGTAATACAGAATTAGTAAACAATACACTGCTGTCCCTGGTGATACAATAGAACTTAATAGGACACTGCTGTCCCAGGTGATATAACAGTACTAAATAATACACTGCTCTCCCAGGTGATACAATAGTACTTAACAGTACAAGGCTGTCCCAGGTGATATAATAGTAATAAACAGTACACTTTTTGTCAAAGTTGATACTAGTACTAAACAGTACACTGCTCTCCCAGGTGATACAATAGTACTAAACAATACACTGCTGTCCCTGGTGATACAATAGAACTTAATAGGACACTGCTGTCCCAGGTGATATAACAGTACTAAACAATACACTGCTCTCCCAGGTGATACAATAGTACTTAACAGTACATGGCTGTCCCAGGTGATACAATAGTACTAAACAGTACTTTTTGTCAAAGGTGATACAAGTACTAAACAGTACACTGCTATCCCAGGTGATACAATAGTACTAAACAGTACACTGCTGTCCCAGGTGATACAGAAGTACTAAACAGTAAACCGCTGTCCTAGGTGATACAACAGTACTAAAGAGTACACTGCTATCCTGGTGATACAATAGTACTAAACAGTACACTGCTATCCTGGTGATACAATAGTACTAAACAGTACACTGCTGTCCCAAGTGGTACTACAGTACTAAACAGTACACTGCTATCCTGGGTGATACAATAGCACTAAACAGTACACTGCTATCCCGGGTGATACAATAGTACTAAACAGTACATTGCTATCCCAGGGTGATACAATAGTACTAAACAGCACACCGCTATCCTGGTGATACAATAGTACTAAACAGCACACTGCTATCCCGGGTGATACAATAGTACTAAACAGCACACTGCTGTCCCAAGTGGTACTACAGTAACTAACAGAACACTGCTATCCTAACTCATACAATAGCATTACATACATGTAGCGATTTGAAGGGGGAAAGTAGAAACTCGCATAATACACAGCATCTAAAGTCACACAATTTTAAATACACAAACAGAAAATAGTACAGTAAAGTCTAATGCTATACACAAACAAAAAATATATTGTTGTCAAAGTCATTCTCAAACAGAAAATTAATACACTTAGTAATGTGTTTAGTCAAACATGTTTGTGAGAAATAAATGTTTTGCTGTCAAATCCATGTATTATCAAACAGCACTGGTAGATTCATCTTCTGAAATTTTCAACTTTCTTTTCATCACTTTTTATCTAATATCAGTAAAATCTCAAATATGTCTTTTAAAAGTCATATTTTCAAGGTGTAAATTCTATTCAATAATATCATAAACTGTAATCAACAAAAATTTGATTAATTAAAGTTTTAGAAAAACAATACACGGTGAGAAAACGCAGTGGTGTATGGTCTGTAGTTTGCTGACCATATTGTACAATGTATTCAAGGTATGTATTACCTTGCTGATCTAGCTTAATTTATGCATGCAAATGTGACATTTATATTCAATTAATCATGTTATTAGATTTTGATTTGCTCAGTATAAGTAACTGCACTTCCTCACAGTTTACTATTTAATTTGTGATTAAAAAGTATTAAAACACCTGACTGCACATGTACTAACTTGATCAAGTCAAAGGTCGGTCTATGTCCTAATTCTATTTTTCAAATATGAAAATTCCAAAGTTGTTTGAAGTCAAGATTCAATTTAAAAAGCACACATATACCAAATCATTTTAACAATGCAGTAGACTTATCCTATTAAATGTAATATACGTGTACTGTTTGAATAATACACAAAATTAATGACAAATCCATTTTAGCTCTGGGGGCAAAAATTTCAATTTATTAATTCTGTCTCACCTAAAAAGTATGTGGATGTGTGTACAAATATTATTTACATACCTGTAAAACACTTTGAATCAATATTATCAGTAACTTAAATGAGCTACACTTAAATGAAGATGTAACTATTTGATCTAATGGCCCCAGGATTATTACGCAAGTTTAAAACTCAAGTTTTGTATGTTTTTTTACATCTCACCAAGAAATTTACCCCTATTACTCCAGATTAACAATGGATAAGAAGGTATCAGACCTTTTTCTGTCAATTTTAGGAAAATGTCATAGGTAACACATGAGGGAATTTTAATGCGAATTTGTGTCAAATTTGGAAAAATTGTTTACACACATGAAATCCAAATGAAATGGAGTAAGACTCTTTCTAAAAATGCATTTCCCCTTACAATAATTTATTTTCATTATGATCATCAAATTGGGATTATTTTTCATCAAATTGAGGGAAAAAAACAGGTACATGTATTTTGCATTGGGAATGGGGCCGAATTTCGGCCCATGGAAGCTATAGAAAAAGGCCTGCATATACATGTACATGTATAGATGATTCACATTTTCTCTAATCCTGGAGAGAGAATTACTGTACTTATACTTTTTTATGCACATTAAATACATATTTATCATCAAAGAAAATTTATTGCAGATTGTGTAAAAAAGAATAAAAATAATCAGTATGAACATTACACTGTACAATGAATTAATTTTGTGCAGTCAATATTCGGTGCTCTCTCCATCAGTCACAGCTCGATCTGACAGCTTGAAATTTCTTTAAATAGTTAAAATTTAGTGTTTTTATAAAAAATATATATATATACAATTACTGGATTTCTTACTTATTTGTATTTATATAAACTTGATGATTATAGTGCACACCACAACTTTTATGCATCTTAAACATAAATGTCTGTGTAAAAATTGCAAAATCTACATGTAATCGTGCGCTAAAACTTTGTGATTTAAAATATGTGCTTGTACATGTACTTCAACATTAAGCCAAAAATAGAAAAAACATTTTTGTTTTAAGTGATGTACCAGTTGTTGTAGATCTTGTTTAATATCTCACTCAAGAATCTTTCACTTATATGGGATGTCACCAAATGCCAGTGAAGGGCTTCAAACTTTGGCCTGTACTTGGCACTTACGGCCAATGAGCAGTGAGGAATCTTTAATGTACCAATACCTACATTGTACTGTGACACAGGACCTTGGTTTTTTATGTGACCTACCTAAAAACACCTAGCCCATTTTTTCAGGCAGCTCTGCCCACTTTTTTCAAATAAAAAATGCAAAATTTTGTCCAACTTATACATGAAAATTCAAAAGAAAAAAATAGGAAAAACTGCCCCTTTTAAATTTACTGGTGCACCAAACAAATTATTTTTAAATGACCTTAAAATATACACTACCATTGATATATAAAACAAACCTAAATGAAACAGGGACATAAACAAAATCTGATAATTACTGCAATGCTGTATAGAATAGCCCTGATCATGATGTTGTTTCTGTACATAGACCACTAAGCTGGATTCACTGTGCTGGCTAACTTTTCATTCATTTAATCATATCTTCCTCATAATAATATCAAATTTAGCTACTACACATACCGTCTATAGTCAGTACGTCAGTCCGTCTCTCTCTCTCTCTCTCTCTCAGAATTTAAATCAGAATATTAACTTTACAATCTCTCAATGAAAGTTGAGCACGAGAACTTGTGCCTAACATTTACCATGTAAGTTTAGACTCTCCTCCTTAACATGATAAAGCTCTTCCTTTGTCATTGTTATACAACCTTTTTTTTCTACCAATGGTATGCAAATAAATACGCCACAATTCCAATTCACCTTTGTGTACTTCTTGTTTAATTTACAAATAGCAAGTATCTCGAATCTTAACTTTGAATTACTGTTGAAGTATGTCAATATGATTTTAAACATTTTCTGGGCCTCGGTTTTTGTTGTTGCTTATTATCACTGCTAGTTCAAAAGGCAGAATTAGTATTTACAAAGTAACCTGGTTTTCTTTTTCACTATTATAAAAAAATGTGTAATGTTTAGCATCATTCCAAAATAGTTAACAAAAATTAAATAGTTGAATGTACAAGTAATAACAACAATAGTTTTAGAGTCAAAACGCTACAGCTCAACATTTCTCTGCAAATGACAGTAACATTTCCATTGATAAAACACGATGTGTTCACTCTTAATCAATAAAATGATTAACCATCTTACATTACGTGTACAGATAGGAAACATTTTACAGATGTTCCATCAAAATACCTAGAAAATGTATTTAATGGGGAAATTATCAAACACACTTGAAAATGCATTTCTTGCGAACAAATTAGACACTAAAATAACACTACAATTCCAGGAAAAATAATATACAAAGAACAGAATACATTTAAATGTACATATTTTTTCAATGATATATGACTGAATTTAATTTCAATTAAAAAAATTTAAGTTCTTAAATCTTCTTATCCAATATTCAGAGTATAATAAATTCTAAATTTATTGTTTAAAATGTCTCTTGACACAATGCCTACATGTATATGCTTGTTATAGCCCATACATGTAGCTGAGGAGAAAAATACAAGTTTAGCCTCACTTTAAATTTGTCCTACAATGTATAAAAAATATACAAATCTCTGGCTCCCAAGATTAAAAGTGATAGCACTTCTGAAGAACACAGTTATTCAAACACACTTTTTAATATTTTTCCTGTAATTCTCACGCCCTGTAATGAACATTATTTTTCAATGTAATGTCATGTTGCTCTTCATGTTCTTTATGATACTTTGGTGTTCTACTTGACAGAGCTGAGCCTATAACTCCATAATATTTGTTTATTTTCTCTGCAATCCCATCTGTGAAACTCATTATTGACAGAGCGATTTAAGTGTAAAGTTGACGGTCCCATTCAAATTATTCTGATGCTATGGAAGTCACTGACTAATGGGGAAATGCTACATGTACATTTTAAGGTTATTCTACAGACTTATGCAAATACATTTGAAGTTCATTGACATGTAAATGGACGTCATGACACAGAAATATATCCGGCATGAAAACACATCATGTTGTATTAAAGCTGGAGCCATTGTCAGAATCTTAACTCATACACCCCTAAAGACACATTTGGACTGGCCTAAATCATTGATTTACCAAAGAGTCCATTGTTTTTTCAGGGGTTGATGAGTTAAGTTTCTTCTATCTGATGTTGATACACCAGGGCACACAAAAAAAAAACAGAGCAACCACTAGCTCAGACGATACTTTGACAGTCGCTTTTTAAATCAAATTACAAGCATTCAAGCATATCATTTGAAGGAGCATACCAAAGCTAGTTTCAGAATTCTGCTTGCAGGGAAGACCACCGACCTAACATCAATAAACTATCAAGCATTCAAATACTCATTGACTGAACTGGTAACAAAGAGGACCCTTATTGTACATCATACACAACTAACAAACTTATTTGTGTTTGAATATACCGGTGTACTGTCCCAGGCATCCCTCCCCCAGGGGCTTCTGTAATACGTCCAATAGACCATATGCAAAACACTAAGTAAATTATCTTCACCAAGGAATTTTGTTAAAACTGGCCTATGGGAAAATAATACACAATCATCATATTATATCCTTTATAATCTATCCTTTCAAAATACACAGGAAATGTAATAAAATCAGTTCAAATAACTGTTGGCAAATTCTGACCTACACAACACTTTGAAACCACTAAACAGGACTATTTGCATCTTTCTATATATATTCAACATTTCACCGAGTCATGCCAATATATTATTATTAACCCATTCAGTTGAGTCACCTCTGCCATGTACACATTGTACCTGGAATGATAAAAAAGCATCTTTTTTTCCCTTTTTTTATTCATATTGGTGGTTCTTTTTATTATCATAAAAGTATCCATTTCACCTTGTGCGTTTTCTAGGAGTGGTGACCAGGTAATCCATGTCATTTATTGTAATAAAATGCCCTTTCAAGATTTAAGTTCTCTATGATATCTGTATACATATATTTCTTTGTCGGGATTAAAGAATACCTCTGCATTTTATATTGGGTAAATATGCTTTAGGCAAAATTAGGAAATTCAACTTTAACTTTAGGTAAAAGAAGCCTGTATTTTGTTAGGTGAAATAGACTTTTTAAAATGTCCATAACAACCTTTTTATGACCTTAAATTCTGATGTTGTGCAACTTATCTCACTGATGCTCTAGTAACCATAGCAAAATAGGTCACCTAGAGTTTTATCAAAATTTCACCTAGAATTCAGCGAGAATTCTATCAAAATTTCATCTACAGGCCTATCAAAATTTCACCCGCAATTTTATCAAAATTTCACCTAAAATTCAATCATAATTTCACCTAGGGTTCAAACCAAATTTCTCCTAGGGTTCTATCAAACTTTCAATTACAGTTCTATCAAAGTTTCACCTAGAGTCTATCAAAATTTTATTGAGTTCTATAAAAATTTTGCCAACAGTTATATCAAAATTTCACCTGGAATTCTATCAAAATTTTGCCTACAGTTCATTCAAATTTCACTTATAGCTCTATTAAAATTTCAACGAGAGTTCTATCAAAATTTCACTTACAGTTCTAGAAAAACTTCACTTCCAGTTCTATCAATATATAAAAAGATTACAATACAGGTCAACTAGTGTGTCATACATGTTGTATATGTGTCCGATACACCTTCAATAACCAGCAATATTTGTGATCTACAGAAGGTCAAACGTACTCACAACAAAGGACAAACAGTGCAGTAAACCTGTTGTTATTATTAATTCCATAGATGACACAGACAGAACAGGGTATGGTATTTATAAGTGGCCGAAAGAACAACATAAAAGGCCAGTAACCTCATGCTCTGTTCCTGACAGTGTCATAAATAATGTTTGTTTTATTACTGTGAAAGAAGAAGTAAAACTATTTCTTGTCTGGTCTCAACAGCAGACAATTTACCACATAATTTCACTGTGTAGCAGAGAGGCCTAATTAGTGTTATGGTAATGTTAGAGATTTCTGGAGCCCAAACCTAAATGGTTATTAATCATTCTGTACAAGCTTGATTGATTCCTAATAATGATATGATACTACAAGAGTAAGC
Organism: Atrina japonica; assembly: GCA_030159075.1. Lineage (NCBI taxonomy): Eukaryota > Metazoa > Mollusca > Bivalvia > Pterioida > Pinnidae > Atrina > Atrina japonica. The sequence continues at coordinate 573,956 of BROG01000459.1, read as the reverse complement.
ACTGGCAGGGGGGCTTGTGTATCCAAGCCAGTTTGGAAATCAAATCTCGGTAGGAGTCTTAAGTTTTATACACTTATAATAATAGATTGAAATACCGGTAAGTTTACTCTATGAGAGGGGGCAAGACTCAGAATCATAGGCCAGGCTCTGTAAATTTTATATACATGTACATTTGTACATGTACAATGTATATACATGTACATATATACAAATCTTATCCATGAAGAGAAATCTACATATATTCAAAAGATAACTGTGTTGAAATAATTTTCTCATACTGTATGGCTTCTTGCAGGCAAAAAATAATAATATGACCTATGATTACCTTATAAAGGTAGACCAGTAATTCTAGGATGGACCAGGTCTGGAGACAAGGTTATACGTAGAGCTACAATTGACTCAGACTGGACCCAGGTTTGTGATTTAATTACTGGTAAACCTACTATTGGACTCAGACTTGACCCAGGTTTGAGACAGTTAGAATTGCTATTGGATCCACGCTGCACCAGGCTTTGAAGATCAAAATATGAGTAGTGACAATGTATATGTACTTCACAAACCATCTGTCAATAAATATGAAAATCAACATACCGGTAATATTTGTATATGACAAAAATATGTTAGTGAGGAAGAATACATTTAAATACCCTACTACACTAAAATAATGTCAATAACAAAGATTTAAATTCATAATACTTCTATCTTGTGAAGTATATAAATACTGTCTCCATAGAAAAGAACAATACTAGGTAGAATTTCAAATAGACAACAAGTGCATGATTGCTATGAATATTTGTGTAAGAACTATGCAGCTACAACACAGATAATAGTACAACATGATTAGTCTAACGTGAAATAATATATAGATCCACAAATGTGAAATCGATGTTTGTCTCGTCTTGTTATATCATTTTGTGTTACCTGTACATTTAACCTGACACTGACAGCACCAAGTTGGTAAAGAAACTTTTACTTAAGTAAACAGCTAAAACAGGTAGATAGTAACACAGTACTAATAATACCCAATTACAAATTTTTCCCATTTTCACAGATTCCCGAATAAAGAGCTCATAGTTCTCATTTTATGCTTTCACTCGTAAACCCCTGTGCTCGCATTTTGACTTGGTCGAATCAATAGATACATGTAGTATGGTCTTATGTCATAATTTGGGGGTGAAAAAGTTAATATTGCAGGTTACACGTAAGTAATAATTAAATTTGGATTTGAAATGATACATCTCTGATTTCTGACAGTGGACTTTGAAAAAGAGGTGTCCAATTGTGACTCTAGGAGTCGATGAGTTAACTCATTCATCCCTAAAGACACATTTGAACTTGTCTAAACCTTTGATTTACGGAAGAGTCCACTGTTTTTCTGGGGGCTAATGAGTTGAACTTTAAAAACACAAATCTTTATAAGACTGATTTCATCAGCACGGAATAGAACATTTCCAATCTACTCTTTGATATGGGACATTTAGTATCCACTTTGCCTATCTAGAGTGAGGTGATCACTTTAATTTGTCTACCCAGAGGGGTGATCACTGTGTCTACCCAGAGTGGGATGAACACTCTCTACCAAGGGTGATCACCTTATCTACCAAGGGTGGGAGAATGATAACTTTAATTTGTCTACCCAGACGGATTGATCACTTAGTCTACCCAGTGTGGGATGATCACTTTAATTTGTCTATCCAGAGTGGGGTGATCACTTTGTCTATCCAGAGTGGGATGATCACTTAATTTGTCTACCCAGTGTTGGGTGATCATTTTAATTCGTCTACCTCTACCCAGACGGGGGTTATCACTCGGTCTACCTAGAGGGGGAAGATCACTGTCTACCCAGAGTGGGATGATAACTTTGTCTACCCAGGGTGGGGTGAACACGTTGTCTACCCAGAAGGGGGTAATTACTTAGTCTACACAGAGTGGGGTGAATACAGATATTTCGCTATCAAACCAAAAATGTACATTAAAATGTGATACAAAGAAAAGCTAGTATTGATACAAAAATTAGCTCTATACACAGCTTTTTTTTCTGATAACCTATGAAATGCTTGACTAAATAATGTGGTTAATTTATAACAGCTGGTCTATTGATGTTATAGATTTTTTTTATTCAGGCAGCAATAAAAATATTTTCATTATCATTGCCATTACTGATATGTTATATAGTTTGTTTTATGTAACTGAACATACATGTATCAGTGGTCCGCATTCAACAGTGACCGATCAAACAAGGTAGGTCATTGTTTTGGGAAGGTAAACTCAAAGGAAAATGCCTCTTCTGGATGATCCCCTTACAGGTATTTTTTTTTTTTTTTTTTTTTTTTTACCCTCCAGAAATGGGGGTCTGAATCTTTCCAATTGGAATTTTACAGTGTTTTTCCACAAATTGGGAATAATCTTATAGCATTACAAATATATCAAAAAATAATTTCTCTGACATTTTAGTATTTAATTCATTCGAAATTCACGAAGTTGGATTTGTATCTTATCTATTGAAAAAATTCAACAACATACATTTGTTTTGATATTTTTTTTTCATCAATTACAGAAGACGCTCCTGTTCTCACAGAGATTAAGATTAGAGAATTTCCTGGAAAGAAATTGGGGAAAATATTACATTTTGCACAGACCCAAGAAAAAACCCTGCCGTAAAAGCAGAAATAAGTCAAGTAAGGATAAATACATGGTATGTTACTATAAACATTCAGTTAGAATTTGAACTCTTCTACATGTACATGTAAGGTTACCTACATTGTAATGGGAGATATACATGTACCTTTCTTGGGTGATATGGAGTTTTATTCTCATCACCAGTAACAATGGTATACAGAGATGTACATGTACATGTATATACATAAGACATTGAATTAAAATCAGACATATTGACATGCGTGAAATGGGATAGGTTTTCTTACAATGTACACAATGTTGATAGCGTAATATGGTAAAGAAATAATATGATAAAGTATGAGAAGAGCTTTGCAATACATATGATATTTGTATAATTTGTGATGTAAGGATATTATCCTATTTAGGTAGGGAGCATAGACAATTAATTTTTTTTATAAAAATACAGAGTGGGAGATGTGTCTATCACGCCCTACCGTAAATGTGGATATTTCCACAGGTTGTTAATCGGACAATCGTACGCGTGGGGGCTTTTTATGCAATCGTACGTGTGGGGGCTTTTTATGCAATGTCACAACTTACTGCCAACAGTCCTGTACTAAACAATAATTCTCAGCACAACTGTGAAATTGCTACACTGAGGGAAATGTACATGAAAAACTCTCCATCGCATATTTATTGTGAATTACTCCACCGGTAAGTTTCCATGTTTACAGTATAAGGATACACCACCGGACACTTTAACAGTATTAAGATCTACCGCAGGAAAATTTTTATTTTTAGCTTTCATCTAAACAAAACTTTCTGAGATTGATGTGATTACCTGTCTGTGATGACTTAACCTTTACTAAGCAGTTTATTTTATGTACATACATGTACAACAAGTACATGTGTAAGGTATCTAAGCTACCACTAGAATTGCACATCAGGTAGATAAGGTATTCCCTATAACCTTGCAGTCCTCCATAGTCAAGTTCTCGACTGTTACCACATTCAAGTCTGTAGAGGTACAAAGAAAATATATTCTATGTCTCAGTAATGACCTTACACGAAATTTAATGAAACTCTCATGGACTTTTTTTATGCTACATGTATTGAAAGTCTAAAAATACCTACTCTTTCTAAATGGGAACTGCATTAAAAGTCATCGTAAATAAATCCTAATTAAGCTATTTACCACCATTATTTTTAAATTTTACTGTTAAATTCCAGAGTCTCAAAAGGCTAAGCTCTGTTTGCATTACCTAACAAACAAAAATTACTACTCATTCTTTAATGATCTCAACAGCTAACTAATTCTCCTGTGTAAACAATGTGTAACATTAACTGGTTTATGATATACTGAAGTACATGTAAATGAACAGTAATGTGTAATATAAAATAAATCTGATTTAGATCTTGTATCACATAAGACTCAATTTTATAGACTGGTTATTGCAGCCAGGTTGAGTATATTAGTCTATTAGAATTTAGACTGGTACACTGTCTGTAAGTACTCTTGGGTATCACATAAAGTAATAGAGAAGAACAACACTGTTAACTCATTAGCCCCTGAAAACAATGGACTCTTCCATATATCAATGACTTAGACCAGTTAAAGTGTGTCTTTAGGGATGAATGAGTAAATAAAGACCGTAGGGTGTCCTTGTTTAAAATTAAAACTATTTTACAACAATTAAAAACAAGTTACTGAACACATCAATTTAAACTGTTTTTTGAATTTTGAATAGTGTTTTATGCCACTCTCAACAAATTTTCAGTTATATGGTGGTGGCCAGTTATTACTGGTAGAGGAGAAAGCCTTGTTACTATGTACCTGGGAAGAGCCACCGGCCTTCTGCAAGTAAACTGCTAACTTTCTCACAAAAATTAGCTTAGGTTTCAGTGGGGCTTCAACCTGCACTGACCAGAAGAAGTAAGAGACTTAATGTTCAAAGTTGTTGTTGTATTGTTGTTTAACATCCCACTCAAAAATGTATCACTCATGTAGACTTCACCAAAAGCCAGTGAAGGGCTTCAAATTTTAGCCTATGCTCAGCACTTATGGCCATTCAGCAGTGAGGGTTCTTTACGTGCCGACACCTACATGTACTGTGACAGGGGACCTCGGTTTTTGCTGTATCATCTGAAGGATAAGAAAAGCCTCCTGTGAAGCTCAAACTTGCAACCCTCCCTCCGGTTTCGAGTAGAGCACGATACCACGGAGCCACGATGGCTCTTATGGTTGAAAGTTAGATACTCTAACCACTTAGCCATGGAGGCCCCCTTGTATAAATGTCTTTCCACTGACTATGATGTTGTTAGGGGTTAGTGGGAGAAAACTGGAGTACTAGGAGATAAATCCACTGTCCGACTTGGCAACTAATCAATTCTAGGATCAAAGTCAGGTCGCATTGGTGAGAAGAGAGTTTGTACCGAGTATTCTTGTTTAAGTGATACTAATGAAGAAGTCATCCCAAAATTCCTCTCTCTCTCTCTCTCTCTCCATCTGTCACTCTCTATTTCTCTCTCTCTCTCTCTCTCTCTCTCTCTCTCTCTCTCTCTCTCTCTCTCTCTCTCTCTCTCTCTCTCTCTTTCAAACAAATTTCACAATATATCTCACAATATATCAGACTTAAAATAATGCTAGAGAGAGAAATTGTTTCTTTGTTAAAATATATTTATTCCACTTACATGTATGACTCCTCAATTTTCATTGTATGCACATTTTGAGATTATACCAACTGAAGAGGAAATAAATTAGATAAAAATACTACACTTAAATTTGTGTACACATAAGTTATAGCCAATCAAACACCATCACAAGGTCATTATTGACATATAAAATGTAGGACTGAATGAGAATGTTGATGTATACAATAGTATCTGGTTGCCAGCATTTAACTGGTTCCCCAACCTGCTACTGACTGCTTCAGTCTGCCACTTAAGGTCTACGTGCAGTAATCATTAACAGGCATGGATGTTGATGTTTGTTTGAGAGTCAGATAATTAAACAGATTTCTGATAATGCTGCTAAATAAACATTTATATCATTTTTATTTAATTGAATTAATTTCAAACTCTTAACATTACTAATTTTGTTGTCAAAGTAAGAAGCCAGGAGCTTCCTTATAATTCACTGCTTGTCAGGGAAATTCTGTGAAGCATTGCTACACAAAGACAGTTTGCCAAACCCGGCTGATTAAAATCATGTTAAGCACCTGTCAAGCTGTTTGTGCCTCTACTGCTATTATGAAACGCTGCAATTTTTAATCTTTATCAATAACAGAAAATTCCACATGGTAACAATTCTACTAACATGACAGCCATTATGTATTATTTATAAAATCAACAGCAATTTTTAAACTGAAAAACACCCAAGAAGTGTCTACATGTAAAACTAGGGAAGAAATCAGCCACGCGTTATCAACTAGAAATTTCAATTCTTGGCTTGAATTAGCCAAAAACTTTACAAAAAGTAGCAAATTATACATGTCATTCATCTCTATAGTATGAGATGCTTTACATTTCAAATAACATTGATTTTCTTTCTGCCTCTGATAGAAATACAGCATAGAAGGAAGATACAATAAAACATTGTATAAAGGCAGAGATGTAAAAATCAATGACAGTACTACAGGACTAGAGGCATCACAACATAAACCATCTTCAAGTAATATGCATAGCAGCATGTCAACCTGTGATACTATCAACAACATCTAAATAAATGACTACAATAGCTGTTTAGGATTTGTACAGCTGCACTGTATGGAGCAAAATCATTTCACTGACTGCACAGCTACAGTACCTGTCCAAAGGTGAAATCATGTCACTTACATAATCTTAACAACACTGACCACACAGCAACAACACCTGTACAAAGGTGAAATTGTGTCACTGAATCGTACCATCACTGACCACTTCAGGACCAGAGCATCTATGGTTAGGTAGAAAAATCATTTCACTGACTGCACAGCTATAGCACCTGTGCAAAGGTGTAATCATGTCACTGCATCGTACCATCACTGACCACTTCAGGACCACAGAAACTAATTAGGAATTAGCCAAGTGATTTTCAGATTGTTGTCTCAAAACACAGATGGTCTTTCAAGACAGGTTTCACTGTAAAATGTTTACTAGTTTTACTGACTGCAAGGCCAAAGTCTAAAAGCATGGGGGTGGATGGGGGTTGGGGGGAGTGGGGGTGTGCTTGAGAAGGGGCTCTATGACAATTACATTCAAACAAAACAAAAAACAAACAAACTGGTTTTCTATAAATTATATTTTAATATTTCATTAACTTCCACAAAATAAAACTAATGAAGAATAATGAATTTTTTTTATTTTGTTATTTGAACCCCTTGAGCATATGATTACATTCCTTCAGACACTTTCAATTTATTTCCATTAAACATCTTAATTACCATTTTTTGGCTTGTTCAAAGTTGATTACTAATGACAACATGTCACTTTTGAAATGTTAATCTTTGACTCTGTAAGTTACATTAGACGAAATCTGACTCAGTACGCAAGGTTAATTTCCTTTACTGCATATATTATCTGTTTTGGAAAACAACTCACTTTATTCTTAGATTCTTCACACTATTCTTACCATCTTACAAGGAGTCTCTGTGGCCGATTGGTTGGAGCATCACACTTTGAACCATGCAGACTCTCACTTCTGGTCAGTGCAGGTTCAAGCCCCAGTGGAACCTAAGCTGAATTTTTGGAGGAAGTTTGCTAATTCATTTGCAGATGGCCAGATCTTTTCCCAGATACATTGTAACCGGGTTCTCTCCTCCACCATTAAAAATTGGCCACCGCCACATACATGTAACTGAAAAATTGTTGATGTGGCGTAAAACTATTCAAAATTAACACACAAAAAAAAAAAGATATCTTTCGGTTTTTCTTATTCTGACAAGAATTTTTCACTTACATGGAGATGTCAGAGGCTTTAGATGAAGTGCCACAAATTTTGACCTGTGCTATGGACTGATGCCAATGCAGTGTAGTTTGTGTGGGATCTTTTACATGCAACACCTGTCATGACAGGGGACCAGAGTAATTAGTTCTAGCATGACTTTCACTTTTAATGCTGAACACTTGGTGAGGAATGGTCAAGACCAATTTTAAAGTCTTTGATATGACCTTGTATCAGAAGTTGAACCCAGGACCACCCACATGCAAATGCAACACTTTACACCACTAAACCACCACAAGTGATAAGCAATTCTGAATAGAAAGATGTATTTTGAATGCCATCTATTTAAGTACAGAGGAACCTGTCTTGAAAAAATAGTCTTGCGAAAGACCACCTGTCCTTTAAATAAAACCTCTTTTGAGAGACCACCTCATTTCAGTGGCAGATGAAGTACAGTGGAACCTGCCTTGAAAGACCACTCTCATGAAACAACACCTGTCTTATGAGACCACATTCTGAAAACCACTTGGTCAAATCATCCTTTATATAAAACCTCAATTGAGAGACCAACTGTCTTGAGAAACCTCATTTCAGTGGCAAATGGGGTGGTCTCTCAAGACAGGTTCCACTTATCACAAGAAATCGAGTGCAACAAATTTTTTATCATAAATCGCCTTCATCTACTTTCTTCTAGAGGAGACTTAATATCACGGTAGCCCAAGTGTATATCAATAATAAAACTTAAAGGTCAAAGGTTGAATTCCTCTTTAGTAATGACTCTAGAACTGCTCTTGACTAGATTGATCCTATGACATAGTCAAGTAAATATGCTTTTGAGGAAAACTTTTAAATTTTACCTGTGTTTTAAACCTGACAGTGTTTACGATTTTAAATCTATATTCTAACAGATAATCATAACAACGCTATGTGTTATTTGTAAAAGGTTCCAGAGAGCGTTCTCCAGTATAATATAAGTTCCTAGGACATGACTGATCATGAGAGAATGTCTACTCGTGTTAGCATGGAAAAGTTTTCTATGTTAATCTAATATATCTCGTCTGTTCTACAAGAGCTGTACAACATTCGCCACATGAAGATTTAATTACGATCTGTAAAACTCTTCTGGTTCTTGGAAGTTTTTTTCCCCTTAAAATTACATATAGAAGCTACAGGTGTGAGAAGGAAATTCCACAGTATGACTTTCTGACCACATTGTTCATAAAAGTAAAAGACCTTTTGGAAACTTTTAAATCATTCTGCATTCATTTGATTTTTTTGTATAATACTTATCAATAAAATTCAGCATGGACTTTGAAATTTCTTTATTGGACTTTCCAGAAATTTACTCTCAAAGTCCTGTACTTGAGTGTCTAAATAAGAATTTTGAACCCCTAATAATGTGCATCTTCACAATTTTCTAAATATGATTTTTTTAAATGGCTCCACACTCAGCACTTTTTCAGTTATATGGTAGGGGTAGATTGTAACAGTGGAGGAAAGAACCTGGTTACAATGTACCCAGGTAGAGATCACCGGCCTTCCACAAGTATACTGGCAAACATTCTCATAATATCAGAATAGGTTCCAGTAGGGCTCAATCCCACATACCAGATGTGAGAGACTTCATGGTTCAAACGCTACATATATATTCTAACCACTCGGTCATGGAGGCTGCCCTAAATTTGATTCATTATTTATAATCAGATTTCTCAATTATCTTGGAAAAGGACATCCATATTTTTAAAAACTGCATCCCCAATTAACCCATGCACCCTAAAGACACATTTGGAATGGTCTAAGTCATTGATTTCCAGAAAAGTTCATTGTTTTCAGGGGTTAATGAGTTAAGGGTTTTAAGGGACAGTTACTACCTATTTGAAGTTTTCGGTATTACCCTATATGGGAGACAGGGATTTTCCAAACAGTTTTGGGAATGGGGCCTGGGCCTTTTGAATTGGGAATTTCAGCAACATTTTACTAAAATCGGGAAATATAGGAATGCACAAAATTATGTGAAAATATGACAATCTCTTCAAATATATCATCATTTGACTTCATTTCAGAAATTTTGACTGCAAATTGGATTTTCAGTGGCAGATGGGATGGTCTCTCAAGACAGCTTCCACTGTGTAATGTATACACATGTACAATGTAGGTATTGTCTATATGGGCAAATGCTGTTGTATACACACATTATTTACACTACAATACACCGGGATGATATTTGACTTGGTTTAGAATTGCACATATGATATTTATAAGCACCATGCAGTCTTTGTTATTTTGAACTGACTAAAAGTGATCATAAAAAGGTTTTTAAATATGAAAGACATACATGTAGTTAGCAACTAACCTTTGACGATTTATCAGTCACAAGAATTCATAATTTTAATGTGTTGTCTGAAAAGAAACTACCAAACATCTTCATTACCCAGTAATTACTGGAACAATCATTAATTTGTCAGTTCTTTAATTCAACTGCACTGGATTTTTTAATTTTTATTTCTCGTCAATCTATCAGATAGTGAGTTTGGCAGTGACTTGTAATTTTACATGTAGTCTTACACACATCCACTGATCAATATATTCATCAAAGAAAACGTAAATCAACCATACAGACAATTACTGTATAAAAAATGACAAAAACTACTTACTTCTTGGTTATGTAGCAGACAGATAGGTCCATTTTTGAAATTATATCAACATCAAATCTAAGACTAAGAGTTATTCATTAACTAACAGCAGGAGGATAACTACATGTACATGTAAATAAGAATGTAGAATATTAATGTATACCAATTATTCATTTTGGATTTAAATTTAGACTTCAAGGATAATCCTAAAATTTGCTCAAGTATTCCAAAATATAGTGCACTTATCAAACAAAGAGTCAATGAGATGCCCAGGAGGGGAACCTCCATGGCCTAGTGGTTAGAGCATCAATATGAAGTCTTTCACCTCTTGCCAATACAGGATCGAGCCACACTGGAACCTAAGCTGATTTTGTGAGAAAGTTTGATAGTTTACTTGCAGAAGGCCGGTGGTCACTTCACGGGTACATCATAACCAGGTGTTCTCATCAACCATTAAAAACTGCCCGCCACCATAACACGAAAAAAAAATTGTTGTGTGGTGTAAAACGCCAATAAAACAATAAAATAAATGTAAAAAAGTTTATCTTTATTTATTTTTCTCAACTTACACAAATGTCTCTCATCAGCTCTGATATAAAGGGGTCCTTGCTGTGGGGGAAAACTAGAGTACCCAAAGAAAACAGATGTGTCCAACTTGGTGACCACTATACCATCTCACATACTACCCTGTCCAATCAAAGGATCAAACCTTGATATTTTCTTGTTACAATATATTGTTTCAATCATTCCATGTTTCAGGAATTGAAAAATAAACAGGATATATTGCATCAAGACTGACCACAATTTGGATGTAGGACTGACGATCCTAATAACCACAGAGGATATGTATATCTGACAGTAACATGATGTGGATTGTTTTACTTACAGCACACAGTATTCTATAGCTCGAATGGTTGGCCTGATAACTAATGCAAGTTTTATCAAATTATGCAGATTGTTTATCTACAAACAAATACACACTTTCAAGTGTTTCAATGAACTTGACCCCAGTTGGCAACTGATGAAAACTTTCAGTCTACTTTTAAGTGTTGAGGAAGTTAACAAAGAAAGAATTATGCAATTTACAGACTTTCTCATCTAAATAAAAAAACATTTTGCATAGCATTAAAATTATATTGACAAGTATCAATTCTTGAAGACATTAAATGAAATAAGGGAGTGAAAAATGGGAGTTGGCTGGGGCAGTTCTTTTTAGTAACAAGCACCTGTTCTTTTTACTACATGCTTGAAGTTTAAATCATTAATATAACTTAATATGACATTAAAAGAAACCCTCAATGTCTATATGGCAATGGTCAACATTTAAGGCACTTGGCTTATACATTAAAACTAACAGCAGTTTTCCAGTAAGGGTATTATTCTACATGTATCAGTGTGTCCTGTCCTTACCTGCCCTACCCTGCCCTGCCCTCCCAGATTTTTGCCCCACTTAACTCAAGGAAACAACATGCAAAATATAGCACATTTATGTATTCATAATTACAAGTACATATTTCCACGTATGGCAGTTACAACCTTCAATTTGATAAGAATAATATGCTCAGATACCAACTGTAATCTATTAATGGTGAATTAAATTTCTTTTGAACATTACAGACTTATCTATATATTTGTCAGTTCTAACAGCTTTTTAACTTATCATTGTTTACACTTAAAACACTGATTTTTATGTGTTTTTTTGATTAATTTTATGACAACAGAGTCCATAAATAATTCTTTCAATAAAATACCTGTCTATATTATATATATAAAACAGCATATATCACAGCAACTAAAATCTTTTATTTATACCTGTATACATTTCAGAAAAACAGCAAAGCATTTGTCTTTCTCCCATCAAACACTAAAATGAAAATTTCTTCTAAAACATATGGACTTGCATTCTTTATCCTTTTTTTTTCAGTTGAAAGTTAAGTGAAAATTGGCAAAGTGGTGCTGGAAGAGATGGAGCTGAACATAAGATTATCAAGATGACTAACAAACATCACTGATATCTTAATTTCCTTCTAACTCAATTTTTGTACAGAAAAATGAACTCTTTCATATACATAGCCGTATGTATCTACATGTTTGTTAAACAGAACTGTATCGAGTTACACTGGTGCTACACATTACTCTCAACTATTTACTGATGCAGAGGGTTTGCATGTTTCTTTGATAAACAAAATGTAAAGTAACCCACACAACCTGAGCTTATATATATTTAAAAAAGATCTCTTTTTACATTTTGGAGGAAATTTTTGTATGATTAAAATCTGGGAGGGGGGGAGAGAGAGAGTGAGAGAAATGAACTGATAAACATAGAGAGAGCAAATAGATTTGGCAAGATATTGAGACAAAGATTGTTTGTTTGTTTATTGTTGTTTAACGTCCCACTCGAGAATATTTCACTCATATGGAGACGTCACCAAATGCCGGTGAAGGGCTTCAAATTTTGGCCTATGCTCGGCACTTACGGCCATTGAGCAGTAGGGTTCTTTAACGTGCCAACACCTACTGTGACACGGGACCTCCAGCTTTTACTGTCTCATCCGAAAGACAGGAAACCAACCTGTCACCGGCGGGACTCAAACTCACGACCTCACGATCCAGAGTCGAGCGCGCTACCAACTGAGCCAGGCCGGCTCTCGAGACAAAGAAGAACAGGAAATAACAAAAAAGAGAAAAGAAAACATAGACACAGAGAACTGTTCAGGGTTAGATAAAAAATCTGAGAAATCACTCATCCGGTAGGATTTTGAAAACCACTCGACCCTCGACAGCTTTAGCTTGTCCCAATTTTTATTACACTATTATTGAACCATTAAGACTTACAATGTAATTATTCTTGAATTTTCAAAGCACTGTATTTACTTAATTTTAGAGGCTACAAAGTAAGACATTACGCAAGTATATTATAGTACCCACCCCTAACTACCGTACTCATCCCCATGCCATTTTCACTCGTCCAGGATGAGTGGACGAGTAGTTTTCTCACTCTACTGTTTTGTATTGTACCAGAGTTCAATACACAAAACATAAAAAAAAAAAACATGAAAACAACACAAAAAATCCCTCTAGATGAGTTATCACTTGCCATGGACTTGAATACTTAATTCTCAATCCTATGAGATTTTTCAGTGTTTCTAGACCAAAGCAAAATGATACACACATACAGCAGTGTGTGATACTAGATGAAAGAGCTTATATTCATGCAATGAACTGTACATCTATTATGTCTATAGATCAGTCAGCATATTTTGTAGTTGTATTATAAAACGGCAAATGATTTGAGTGTTTGACAACTGAGCAAGTCATTGATTGATGAAAAAACAGGCAGAAAAAACACTGCCAACAATCCGACCAAACATTAACGAAAAGTGTTTGTCAATGACGAGGTAAAAATACATCAAACACGCCAGTACAATTAGGAACAGCATATCATGAGTAGTGGTACAAATTGTCATCCTGTAAAATCACTGAGCATGCTCGTTGATTGTTTCCTGTGATTTTGTTCCACAATACAATCTGGTTATCTGATACACTGCGCGATTATTTTCAAAGTGAATTGTAAAAAAAAAGATACAGTTTAATGCTACAATTATACTAAAGAAATCTAATTGCTATAATTTTTTTAAAAAATATCTTTGAAATGAACAGTTTGTATTTTTACATGATTAGTCAAAGCAATTTTTAAAATGAAAATCTGTTGTTTTTTATGTTGATTGCTGCCAATATGAACATCTATAAACAAGACAATAACAAATACAGGTATTGGTCTACCAAGGTAAATTGGCACATGGTTACAAACACAACGAGTCTAAATCAAATCATACCAGGGGTGACAAGCTACTTGTCATCACAAAAGTATTAGAGATTGATCAGTAATGCATGAAGTCCGTGCAAGGCAATGTTTTACCTGTACAACCTATTTTTGGAAAGTAGACCAGATTGTTTTGATTTCTAACTGAACCAGGATGTGCCACTTCACCTTGGTAGACCTATACATGTACACTGAAAATGCTACAAATGAATAACACCAAAAGAGCAAAGAGCACCTTGCTACCAATTACTTCTACAGCAAAGCTCAGGACTAGTGAAAATGAAAATGATTTTTCCATGATAATATACTTGTGGTGACATTAATTGTGTTTTCTTCAAATTTTGGATAAGTTGTAAAAAAAAAAATTCCAATACTAGTATATACATGTTTGAATAACATAACAGTACTGTTTAAGTTTCATTTTACATTGAATCTTCAAATTAACCATTTACTTAAAATTCATTGATTTCTTTTTCACAGATTAGGTGCTCTCTGTAAATTAAATTGGGAAGTTTCCTTGATAAAAAAAATAAGAAATACCACGTGGAGTTGATTTGAGAATAAAACTTAATTTTGACTATAAACTGAATAGAAAGTAGTCCTAATTACTGGCCTTTAGTAGAAAGTGTCATCTGAAATAGATTATACATTCCAAATAAAGAGGAACAAAGGTTAGCAGCCTTGTGATCAATTGTTATGACTGTGATACGGGGAATTAAAAAGCTGTTTGTGATGTGGCAGTTTTAATTCATTATCAGTGATTATGGCCAATGTAGATTTTAAGGATTATCAGAATAAATATTTAAAATGCTTACCAAATTTATTCATTACGGTGAAATCTGTTTTAACAGACCACCGCATCTTTCCCAGTGCTAAGTTAAAATGAGTTCTTCCAGTTCCAGAGAGTATATTTTAAAATTCATATCTACTGCAGTGGAACCTGTCTTGAAAGACCATTGTCATGAATGACCACCTGTCTTCTGAGATCATATTCAGAAAACCACTTGGTTAAATAATTCTTTAAGTAAAATCTCGAGAGAGATCATCTGTCTTGAGAGACGACATGGTCTGGTTCAAGCCCTGCTGGTACAGTACACACCCCCCCTCCCCCCAGTACACTTTCCTCCACTATTAAAGCGGACCTCCATAGTCATGGCCTTCTTACTAAAATTTTGTGGCATTATACACCATTTAAACAAAAGAACATACATGATGTATAGTCAAACCATTTTCAGCAGCCACTTAAGGGGGTGTGGAATAGTGGCTGCATAAGACAGGTGGCCTTTGGTTTCAGGTTGACAAAAATCAGAAGAAAATTGGTGTCCATTATGCAGTGTATAGCAACACATGTACATGTATATTCACATACCAATACATGATAGTTTGATGTTGATCAGGTGTCAAAATCATACATAAATTACACTGATGCAAATCTAAATTGTTTAAAGTTTTTCTAAATACATGTAGGTCATGCAATCAACCATCCTCAAAAAAAGGCTGCTGAAAATAGTGTGACCAAGTATTTAGTCCTGTATATACATGTACCTGGCTGTTGGCCGCGTTGGACAGGTGGCTGCTGGTTAAGGTATGTTTATAAAGTAAAATTGATTGGAGGAAACAGTTACTGACTGTTGAAGATGAGTGGGTGCTGAAAACAGGTGCCCTTTAAGACAGGTTTTACTGTATATTACTGGTGCCTAAAATAAATATAAGACCATTAAAATATGGTTCTGATTTTGTTGTAATAGATTCTTTATGGTATGGGAAAAAAATTTGGTCCTGGGGAATCGACTCCACAAATATGTCTGAATCATAAACAGGCTACCAAATGATACAGACTTGTTTATTGTTGTTTATTGAAGAAAGAAATCAAAAGGCAGTACAGCCGATCAGTACAAATCATAAATAAGAAATATATGGAGGAAAGATACGCCATACTGTAGTACAGATATGAAATATAATTTATACAACTCTCAATTGATATACAAATACGGTTTCATTATAATTGAAACTTTTCGTACTAACATTGCTAGCTTAACTCATCAACCCCTGAAAAACAATGGACTCATCTGTTAATCAATGACCTAGACCAGTCCAAATGTGTCTTTAGGGATGAATGAGTTCAGGTATAGATCTACCAGTACAAAAATTAAGCAACTGCTTATAATTTTGTGTCGTAAACAGTTGTACAAATTAAAACACAGATGGATTCCTGTAAATAATAATAATATTAGGGCTTAGTATTTTGTGAGATATGTGCATAACGTTCAACAAATTATACAAATGTATATAGTCTCTCAACAAATGACTGGCAATTTCCCCTGAAACTTGCTGCCGACAAATGTAACACAAAGGATTATCTGTAAATAACAGAATCAGACAGATCATGTATTGTAACAATTAAAATAAGATAGGCGGGGAACTTTTGAATTTTAAAACTTTTGTGACACAAAAAGAAAATTCAATATACATACTGGGTCTGTGCCACTCCCATGTTTCCTTTTTGATTTTTTATTCTAAGGCTAATGTTTAAATAACAATTTGTATATGAAATGTTAATGACCGACTCTGGTTTTCAGCATGCTACTTCAGATAATGTTCGAAATGTTGACAAACAAAATGTACAGACTCGATGGCTAGACTACGATGACATTTAACCATTACGCATGCTTTTCTTTGTTTATTTTAGAGTCTTATGCCAGATTTATCATCATAGGCAATGAAGCATGGGCATTTTGGTCAGCAAGTATTATATTACCAGAAAATTCTAACAGTCAATGCACAAGACTTGTCATCAATTTGCTTATAATGGATTTTTTCACTTCAAATATATACAGGTATATGTACAGACTGACACAGTGAATGAGAGAGAGGGGGGGTGTAGAATACAGGGACTTTACTAGGCTGTTTCGGGGCCCTGTTACAGGAACCATTCCCAATGCAAAAATGATTTGTATTTTCAAAAAAAAAAAATACATGCAAAAATTCCTAATCTAGAATGCGAAAATATAGAATAAAGTAAAACTGACAAAAACATACAGTTTAAAGTTTAAAACATTTATTATTTACAGAATTAACCAGAAATGGAGTCAGGAGACATACATATTTCCAGAAATCACAGAGTTCAAAAATGAAATTCCGCAGACATTTTTTTTTTTTTAGACTGGGAGTGATGATCTAGCATTTAACTACGACCTTAGACTAAAATTTAAGGAGACAAATTTTGGAAACTTAGTTTTCTTAACTCAAAGACTTTTAGGTTTGAACAACCCCTGTGTAAATATTCACAGCAATGAAATCCAAATTCATTTCACCATTCTTACAAAAACCAATTAAAATATCCAAACAATAGATGAACAAACATGCAAGATTCAATATGAGCTCAGCGAGACGCTCTACTCCCTTTCCTGTACGAGTTCACAGAACATAATACGCAAGTTTAAACCCATATTATAACTGTTTCTACAAGGCCTTTGAAGAAAGTTGCCATTATATTAGAATACTTTTGTTGGTATGCAAGACACAATAAAAATCCAATGGTGTTATGTTGAAATGTTAAGATTTCAAGATTAAGCTTAACCTGTGATGCCTACTGTACATGTCGCTGTCTTCACTGCACATGTTCTGAATAAACTACTTAATTCTCAAACAACACTGAAATTCAATATTGTGATCTTTTATATCATCTACACTCCAGAGGAGAGTTTTAAAAAAAAATTTCCACAATGAAAAGATGTTAAGAAAAGCATAAAGTGAAGCCTGTCATGAGAGACCACTATCTTGAAAGACCACTTTCAGTTAATTCCATGTACAATGTACATTGTCATACTTCTGTAAATAAAATCTCTCTCGTGAGATCACATCTCTGTGGGGAAAAAAGACAGGTTTTACTGTATTTAATGTAAGCTTTACCTTCAAGTAGTAGAAAATGTAAATAACATAATAAAGGTGTCTGAATCTGAGAAAATTAGATAAAAGTTATCCTCAGTTATTTCATAAGTCATATTTCAATAAATTTCTAAATGATGAGATAAATTTAGTGACAATTTTGTTGACATGAATGATAGCTGAAAGTGTGAAAGTAAACAGTGACATTTCCATAAATCTGATCTCTAGAACAAGTCATTGTATTTACTCTCTACCATGGAATATTTCGTTTATGCTTATTTTCACACTTTTTCAATAGAGTATTTTTGTCCCATCTTAAATTTAAATTCACCCAGAATAATCATATACAGTCAAACTCGTCTATAAAGGCCGCTATGAAGATTACGGGCAACAGTAGCTTTTATAGACAGGTGGCCTTTATAAAAAGGTTTATTCATGATAAAAAAGTTAACAAAGTTTATGTTTGAATGGCCTTTATAGGCAGGTGCCCTTTATACAAAGGTGGCATTTAATGCATGTTTGACTGCAGTCATGTGGATAACATGTAAAGAGTACCATTATAATTGTCATGCCTGTTCTCCCCTTCCCTTCTTTAGCTTGAAATGTTCACCTTACATTAATTTTGAATTCCCCCTCTCATCCATGGGCAAAAATTAAATGGGATGACAAGTTCTAGATAAACAGTAATTTGATGACAATATCTTGATTTAATACTTATGCCATCCAAGAAAGAACTGGGGGGGGGGGGGAGACAAAATATTGTAGAACTTATCCTCATATATACGTGTAGATACAAGATATTTATAGAACTGAAGCTGTACATGGATGTAATGAGAGATGTATGACTTTATTCCCCGATATTCTTTCTCTTTTTCGAGCTTTTTATATTACCAGAGAAAACAATTCACACTACAAGTGTTCAAGTATGAAGTATTGTTATCAAACTGCATTTTACAAGTGTTTTCAATCACAATGGGAAAATCAATTAATTATCTCAATGAAATGCTACACACAGGAAAATCAAATCGTATCAGGATGTATTTAAAGTAATTCACAAATGTCTTCTTAAAGTCCTACTCTACGTTTATACGTGGTTTACAAATATACATGTACTACATCAGAATTAGGACTTTAATTATTTCTGACTACAAAATTTATCAACAGTTCAAGTCTTTCGAGATGCAATCCACATGTTATTTTGTCCTTTACAGTGTGTAATCTACATACATGTACACTGTAGATATATAAATATCTATATGTATATATCCTGATGGCTAAACTGATGCCGCCCAGCTGTTCTAAATGTATTTTTTTATCCTACATGTGCATGTACCTAATTTGTAAAAACAAAAAAAGGGGGGGTGAGCTAAAAAAAAATTTTCAGCAACTTTCACTTTGCATTAAAAAATGTTCACATTATCCAGCTGCCTTTCCAAGTTTCCAAATATTAATATTTCTTTTGGTGGAACTTTTAAATACCAAATATTTCTGTCATATAAAAGTTTCTCACCCTCATCCTTAGTAAATACAATGTACATGTACATTGTACTTAAAACATTGTATAAACCATTATAATTGAAACTTGCACATAATGATCCCTGTAAGTTGGTATTTAAATAGACAAATGTTGCTATTGTACCACTGGGGACAGCAAAAAATGGTCTTTATGAGCAGGTGGTCTTTATACACAGGTGGTCGCTAAAGCAGGTTTTACTGTATACAAGTACTATCCTTTATCAATCTTATACGTGTACGGTACAAGAGGATGCAAACTAAAGATCAGACACGTTCATCCTGTCAACCCTCCAGAGCTTTAATAGTCTGATCTAAACGACAGAAATGTGCATATCATTTAGATAATTAGAAGTGAAAGGTTTAACAGGTAGTCCTGTTATAATCTTGGCTTTATGGATTTTAGATTTGTCAGCAAAGCTTATCTGCATGCCTGGTCTCTGATGCCTGATTTACACAGTCTCCATGGTATACATTTTTTTCAGATTTCAGTGCATGATCATTCAGGTATTTTAAGGAAATCTAAACCCAGAGACTCCAGTTACATGCTACATGCATCTAATAAGTAATTTATGTAATATTACAGATACATTTGTAGGCCTTTATCATAGTGATACACAAGAGATTAATATACAAAATCTATATTGATTAAAGACAAGTTAAAAACATAAATCCATATATATACCATTAGCACACCTGTACATACAATGTGTAAACAGTCTTTGGTGTACAAACATATACTGTAAACCCTTTAATTTTCGTGCATCCTTTAAATTTGCAAATTTCAAATTTTCATGATCGGTGAAAATAATCATTAAATTTAAAGGTAGTAAAAATACTGGATCCTGGAATTATTTCCATTGTACAAAAATTAAGGGCAGTGAAATGTGGAAAATTTAAAAATCACAAAATTTTAGGGCAACAGATTTTAAGGAGTACATACAGTAAGCTGTTTTGCTTTTGAGCAATAACAAATTAAATGTGTTTATAAAACGTAACTCATCATCAACCCCTGAAAAACAATAAATTCTTCTGTTAATCAATGTCTTACATATAGGCCAGTCCAAGTATGTCTTTAGGGGTGAACGAGTTACAATAAGCAGAAGGCCATCATTAGAAATTTACTTGTTTGATGTGACCCAACCAGCAGTTTTACATATGTACATGTAGGAGCAGGTCGATCAGCAAGCTATTGGTTTTTTTCCTCATCATTCTTTTTAATCATGTTATATATATTGAACAAAATTCAAATATCTGATTAAACAAAAAAAAATAAGTGGGCAGTTCAACTGTATAAAAAAATCTGGTCCAAGCATTTTATTTTTTGGTTGGTTTGTCATGTCACACCAAACAAACCAAATAATTATTTTTGGCCTAGGACAGAACAGTCACAACATGTTTAACTCATTCACCCCTAAAGACACATTTGGACTGACCTAAATAATTGATTTACAAAAGAGTCCATTGTTTTTCAAGGGGGGGGGGGTGATGAGTTATGGTGCTTTGTAGTACAACCCAATGCTGGGATTTCAGACATTTTGAAATAAAAAAAAAATTACTGGTCAACCGGACCAGTGAATAAAGGAATTTCTCTGGTCAAAGAAAATTTTATACTGGTCTGTATATATACACAGTTGAAATGAATTGGAAAATTACTGGTCATTTGGACCAGTTATCAGATAGATTTCACCTAACTTTTGTAAAATTCACCAGTTTTTTTAGTAAGACCGATGAATTTCAAAAACTCTGAGATTTATACCCAGGACTTTTAACTTGCAAAGCTACCACACTGACTATGTCATCACAAGTAATATGCCTCCACAGACCATGATAATAAACTGGTCTAAAACAATTAAATCAAGCATACCATTCTGTAACGGGTGTGAAATGGTTACAGATAACCGGAGACAGGCTGCAAACCAATACATCAGTCTACCATATTTGTTATTCACCTACAAAATGTACTGTGAACTAGTATGCCTGCCATACAATACATGCAGATAGTTACACGTCCTTTGTACATTTAACAAGAATGTGTGATAAAACCACAGATCTTGAGTCCTTTTAAATCTCTAAATTTGTAGTGAGAACGTTCCCTGAAGGCCAAAGAATGACAGCTATTTAATCAACAATGGGAACTGAAAATGAATTGTGGAATTGTGAAAAAGGACAAGATTAAACATTCATAAAAATCTGATTCACAGCCATTCACTTACTACCTGTTTTTTCTCTTTTACAAATCATTGAAATAACAAAAACCATTTATAAAAATGTATTATTAAGTGGTACATGTAATAACAATGAATGTTTTTGACATACAAAAAAAATTCAATTGCAGATGTTATTCTCAGAAATTATCCAAGTAATTAATTGATAATTAATTAATCCATGAGAGATGAATTATGAGCAAAATTCACTGATCGTTTTTGTTTGATTGCTGTTTTACATCCTGTCAAGAATTTTTCACTTATATGAAGATGTCACCAGTTTTAAGTGAAGTGCTACAAATTTTAGCCTGTGCTATGGCCTGAATGCAAGGAGGGTTCTTTTACGTGCCACGCCTTCCGCAACACAGGACCTCAGTTTTCAGTCTCATCCGAAAGACATGTGACTTGACCAACGTTCAGTTTGTGTATCATTACTATCAAGCGTTTACAAAGGAACAGTCACTCTTTGGTATTGGAATAATACCGGATTTACAGGAGCGTTTTACGCCACAGTCAACAACTTATCAGTTACATGTATATATAGTGATGGCAAGTTTTCAATGCTGGAGGAGATAACCTGGTTACAATACAATGTACCCAGGAAGAGACCACCTGTCTTCCATAAGTAAACTGGCAAACTTTCTCACAGAAATGAGCTAAGGTTCCAGCGGAGCTCAAACCTGCAATGACCGAAGTGAGAAACTTCATAGTTTAAAGTGTGATGCTCTAACCACTTGATAAATGAGGCCTTAGATATCCTAAGTACATATGTCTGTAACTCTGTTATGATAGGAATCTTCAAATTTGATTGCAAACACAATTTAGTACAGATTTAGACCATCTACATGCATTTCATTTTAAGATTCTGAGAAACAATGACATCTGTGAAATTATCACAATATGCGATTTTAACAATGATTGAGTTGAAAGAATTGACATAAAACTTACAAGGTTAGGGATATGGGGTCGCCTGTGAAATATCAAACTGATAGGGAATAATTACAAGGTCATTGGTCTCTGGTGAATCTGTTGTCCTCAACAACCTATAGCCTTTTTAGGTTGGTTTAAAAAATCAGGTAGCTCAACTCCAATCTCCTAACACTAGAAGCAAGCCAACATCTGTAACACTAAGTCCAATGTACATGTAAGTCTAACATCAGATGTAAGCCTAAAATATGCACAAACATCATACATGTACCTACAGTTGTATTGGTATGTTATACATGTACATTAGAAATCTGTGTTAGACAAGACATATACATAGTATTCAGAACTATCACTTATAAAACTTCAGCTCTGTTTTTTATTATGCCACACTCACTTATACGTGTATGGCAACTAAGGATGCAACGTTTACTAAAATCTGTAAACGTTTACACGATACTTGGTAATCGAAACGTAAATATGTAACCATATAGGCGGACTGCAAAGTACTGTAGTACTATTTTTTTATAGACTACATGTACCTATGTCATAGGTAATAACCATGGGAAAAGTAGGTTAAAATTCAGCCCAACTTTAAATTAGTTTGTTACCGTAGATCTGTTTTTTCAGAATACAACCAGTTTTAGATGATGGAGGAGAGAGACTGGTTACAATGTACCCGTGAAGAGAATATCACCCTTACACCACTGTAACTTTCCGTAGACATTACATGTATGTCTGTCTCTCTAACAGGATTACATACAGTGATTACAAAAACAAAATCCATGGTTTCTATATTCGTAAAAATCTTGATCTCTGACAGCGACTTTCCCATCTCTTTGCATGTCATGAATTCTTATTCTTATACTTCAGGAAATCAATATTTCCCAACATATACGATCACTTCGGTCTACAATATGTAATACATTTTTCAAAACTATTTGTTTTTTCATCATTTACATGATCAGGATGCTAAATTGTATGTGTGAAAAACGAAGAAAAAGACGGAAAATAAAAGATTTCCATTTCCAAGTATTATAAATGTGATAAATCAACAGCAATATTTACTTTTAGGTTAGAAATTGTAAATAATGATGATAAATTTCTTCTTGGCACTAACCTTTCTTATGGGTTCAAGCTCATCATTATCCAATGCAAGGCCGGTCAAGAACCAATGCAACCTTTTGATGTCTTGATATTCATTCAAACATGCTGACCATGATGGCCAAATTTATTTTAATATTTTACAGTGGAATTTCCTTATCTCGAAATTCACTGGACCAGTCCTAAGTTCAAGATGCTCAGAATTCAAAATAACCAAAATTTTAATTAACATGTTTTTCTTTCCATACATGTAAAAATCAGGACCGGCTGTTCAACTCTGACAGTGACATACCATATCCAGAGTTTGGACTCATCTGATTTAGACATATAAATCAAAATCTAGTGTAAATGCAGATTGCAGAAGAAATCAAGAGTAAAAAATGTTAAATAAAATTTGTTTTCTACTGATAAATGACAATACTGGAGTAAAATAAAACTAGGAAAAACTGTAAGAAACTTGCAAATATTTGTAAAAATTATGTGTTTGTTTGCAGAGCACTAACTAGTCAAATCACAAAACATCTGTGAAATACATGTACATGTACTCGTGATTTCCAAGTCAAAATCCTGCAACTGAATGCCTCTGATATTTTTGTTGTCTCTCAATAAGTACCTCATACAATCTCTAATTACAGGACAAATTCATTCAAATCTGATTCACCCAGTTTAAGTACATGTAAGTACCTCCAATAATCTCTCATTACAAGACAAATTCATTCAAATCTGATTCACCAAGTTTAAGTGAGTACCTCATACAATCTCTATTTACAGAACAAATTCATTCAAATTTGATTCATCCAGTTTAAAGGGGAATTTAATACATGTACCTGTATTTTCCAAAATATTGTTTCGATTTTTCTACTTTTACTTCTTGTTCCTGATGTATGATAACAAATAAGAACTCTACACAAATATAAAATATTTTATATTTCTATGCATTTTGTGAAAATATGGTCAGGTACAGTGTGGTATTCATATTATATATACAAATACATGTAGTAACGTTGAGTTAATCAATTGCATGTGAAAAAGTGCCAAACCTGGGTTTCTCAAATAATTTTCATAAAATATATACATGTAGGAATTTAACAATTTTTATGCCCGTTTATATCTGTTTTTTTGTATTGCATATCAATCTAAGTAGTAAAAAGGAAGAAACAAAATGTTGATAAAAACACAGCTAAAGCCCCTTTAAATGAAATGAATCGCATTTCAATCAGATGGCAAATTTTTTAAAATTAATATAAAGACATGCTGTTTTACACGTCCTTCTCCTTAAAATTCTGGGCTCAAATTAAAGTCACCAACATATTTTTACTCAATACTCAAGAACAACTAACTTTTCAGAATTCAAAGATAAAATCTTATGCTGCAACTGGAATTTTTTGTATGTTTACAGCATTGAATTGTAAATAATGATAAAAAGCATTGCTCATTTGTAGAAATCAGAAGAAATATAAAAAAAAAAATAATTTGAAAACATTCTCAAATTCTGAATACCAATTAATATATTTTTCAATTCTTATGAGAAAATCAGAAATCTATCTGAATGTTTTTGATGTGAAAGAAAAAAAGAAAAAAAATGTTTTTCCTATAGTTATATACATGCAGAAGCTTTATAAACATTACTCTCATGCATTGTGCGTAGTCAAAATTGTGAAATAAAAATTGAACTTGAGTTGAAGTAAATTTGGTGACTTCGCGAACAGGCCCCGGCCCCAAAGCACTGAATCACAAGGATATTCCTAAATGTACATGTTTGCATGAGATTCTGAAATGGAGAAGAAAGCTGCAACGGTGCAACTATGTGTACTACTGTAAATTACATTGTACAAGTATCTCGGACCACTTATCAGTATCATAAATTATGGAGATGTTTGAAATAACATCAATTTTTAAAATAAAAATAATAACAGATTTGACATTTTAATAGGATCTAATGATTGATTTTAAAAGCTAACATACATTTATCTGAGAGAGCTTTTTGTAAAACAAATAGTGATTTGCTTATGAGATCTGTTATAAACTGCATACAAACACAGACCAGCTGAAGAACCCATGTTAGATATATAAAATTCTCATAAATGATAAAACTGAAAATTTACTAGACATTTCATGTCCATCATAAACGTAAGAATGTGTACTGTAAGGAATTCACTTAGGACCACAAAGAATTATTCAAAAATATCATGAACACTGAGTGGGATCTCTCCAGATTTTAGCTAAAAATAAATTTGAATATACATGTATGCTAAGCTCTGATCACTGACCAATCAAAACAGCCCCACTTAATTTTTTTTCAGTGATATTGCTATTACTATTAGAGCTGTTTTCATATATTCTTATCGCGATAAATCACGATTCTGAAAACCTGACGACGATATCTTGAAAATATTCAAGCATCGTGATATCGCTGACTCCAATAGAAAAGAAATTCTTTATATTTATTATGTACTTGAGTTACACAAACACAAATCACATTGTAGTGAAACTCCTCAAAAATACATTCATTATGTGTCTGTCTTACTGAGAGGATATTATGCATGAAATAACCAACAAACATACACTGCTTAATTGGCATAGTTATTAAGAACACTACGGCATTAATTTAAATGCTGGGGAATATCGCAATATTATCATGATGATATAGACAAAATTCTCCGATATCGTGATGTTAATCTCAATCATGATTTTTCTGGAAAAACTGGAACTTGTATGATTTATACTTTAATTATGAAACTTCATTTAAAAATACCTAGCCCAACATAAACATGTACAGTGCAATTTCTATTACATGTAACACGGATGAAGATACATGTTTAACAAATATACCCCTAACGACACATTTGACTGGCCAAGTCATTGAATTACAGAAGCGTCCATTGTTTCTCAGGGGGTGATGAGTAAAGTTAAGACACATTTGGACTGGTCTAAGTCATTGATTTACAGAAGAGTCCATTGTTTTTCAGGGGTTGATGTGTTCCATGTACATTTTAAAATGATAAATTGCTTTGGCTGTAAATACATCACAAGAACCCAATCTAAAGGTCAACTTGGTGCAAGCTGATAAGAAGGGTAGGTGATCTTCCAACTTCTGTATATGCTCACAGATTTTGATTTTTTTTTTTTGGGGGGGGGTCTATTTTTGATGTTTACTTCTTGTATTTGATATATTGTGCATCAGTGAGAATCAGAAATAGACATGCATTACCACATGCTCTTTACATGTAATAAATTTATAACTGAAATCAGACATCATGTAATTATGTCAATTAGAATCATCGTTCCTGTCAAAGTTCAAAATGTACTTGAAAGTCCTGCCATAGATTCTTAAGTTTATGATAACTTAGGTACATGTATACAAGTAGTTTATATGTATGCTTACCTGTATACAGATCTGTACAGGTGTAATTATAAATACATGTTCCTTGTCTACACTTTTACAGGTAATTGTATGTACATAAGTTGATAGTTACAATATGTCAATCACATTTAGCACAACATTAACTTGTTACCTGTAATTACAACATCACAAGACTGTAACAAGAAGCCTACATACAATTATCTTCTACGCTTATGGTTAAAGGATGACCCTCCCACTTTTGACGGACAGCTTTTTTTTTCCTTTTTGCTGTTTTCAACATTCTGCATTTTATCGTTTTTGTTTTTGTGAAATTGATTTATTTTGATCAGATACATGTAGTAAATGATAAACAATTTGCTGAAATATCTCCAGACAATAATATTAATACATGTAATAAAGTCTGCATTTCATTTTAGGTGATAATATTAAATAATAACAGCATTAATTTTGAATTAAATCTGACTGATTCACCCACCCACCTTATTTTATATAATATATTGTCCCTGAACACTTCAGCAACAGAAGGAAACATAACTGATCCACATAGCACTAGGATAATTTATACTCACATCATAACACATGTAATAACTCTTGTGCATTTAGTTACTATCAATACGTATACTTGTACATATGTATGCTACCAGTATATGTAAAATCAATAAGTCACCAAACATGTGTAATATACATAATCTTCAGCAATTACTTTTAAAATGCATATCTGTCCTCAACATTTTATCAATCATACAAACACACACACAGACAGACAGACACACACATTAAAGTAGACATTTACACGTACATGTCTCTTAAAGAAAAAGAAGAAAAAAAGGTTGAACAGTCCCACTTTTTATTATAATAATAAAATTTCTACTCAGCTGAAGATTATAGCCTTGATAAATATTTTATATGGTGACAATCATATTCATGAAATATTTAAATGACTACAATTAAGAATCCTTCACACAAATGTGATTTCGAAAAGGTTTATACAAAGCTACAAATTACTCTCAAAACATTTTTAAATTCGACACCAAGAATATGTTTCTATCTTGAAATTAGTTAAAATTTATTTTTTCTATCAAAAAAGGTGCATGAAAATCTTTTTAAACCCTAATTGTTAGTAATCTATTAAGGTATTTTATCTAATTTTGGAACAATAAAATTTATTGTAACTTACAAATTTATTGAATAAAACATTAATCAAGTCTGTAATTGACTTAGATCTGAGTTGATTTCTGGGACAATCTAAAAATAAAAATGATAAAAAGTCATCTAATCTAGCTGAAGTTGAATTACATTAACATGACACAGGGTCGGGTTAACACCTAGGTTTATACATAGAACAGGTAGGCCTAAATAAAAAAAAATCACAGCAATCTCAATATTGAATCTAACTTGACTTCTGAAGTTCAACATACCTATTATTACAAAGTAGAGCAATGTAAACATTTGCAACACATTTATAAACAGATGTAATTTAATTATAGACATTAAAACAACACACATACAGTAAATATTTCACCGAGATGATCAAGAGGGGTACAGTGACGCTCCATATTGTCACAATAACCCCACCCATGAGTAAACATGGGCATCCTTTAATCAGTGATAATCTTCTGTTGTAAGGTGCCCGCGAATATTGTAAATTGACACCGGCGACCTCTTGTGCTCATGATTTAGCCGATGTTTGGGGTCCTTATCAAGGGAATTTTCCACGTCAGATAGTTTGAATTTTTATGGATTTTAAATTTGACTTTTGTTTTTGTGTCTTAACGTAGGGTTTGCGAGATGGTTGGTGTAGTCTAGCTACACGTGTGCTATGAAGAAAGTTCTTTAATTAGTCCAATAAACACACAATAACAACATATCATGCAATAAATCACTTACCTCTAAATCTCCCAGTGTCTTAAAGCTAACAATGGCATAACCATCAATAATATCCTCTTCGATAGAATTAGAACTATTTCTTCTCCTCCTGGGTTTAGATCTGCACTTATCTTTGCTAGATCTGGGAGGGGAGCTATCCAATTCATCGTTGCTCCCTTCGCCGTGGGTAAGTTTTTGTGCTCTTTCGCGGCGTTTCGTGAACCGATGTTTCTTGGGTTCTATCTCCATTGAATTTTCTCTTCAATGAGACCTAGATCGGGAAAAGTATACACATATGGAATAATCCAACTTCTATATAATGTGCCTGATGTAAAATCAACACGATACCGTTGACAATAACCCCGTAATCCACGTAAAGTTGAAGAGTGATAACATCCACTGCATTTCCAATGGCGGAAAATACAATATGGCCGAACTACTCAATTGATTTTGGCATATGTTCTTCCGCCGCTCGGTAAATCTAGTACACAGCATAAACGGGATTTGCATTTGGTCCTGATTGACCCGTAAATTATGTAGATAATGGATTATATAGACAAATATTTATTAGATTAATCAACATGGCACAAAATAATTGAAAATTGATTGTTTTAACTCTAATTATAACGTCCCACGGCTGAGTGAAATAAGTAAAGGAGTCTACTTACAAGTGACAGTTTTCCTCATATTTTTCGTAAAAGAAAAACATTGATTCGGTCTGGCTTGGTACGATATTTTTATTCAAATTAAAGTAAGGTACAATAATAAAACATTTAGCAGCGTGGTGATTGGGGGAAATAAGAAGACTGGATACATTTATTCTAGGACTACGTAAGGTGAAGCGTTGTTAAGCGATCAAAGAGATTATTTTAAAGATCTGTCATTTAAAGTATTCTGAAAGCACATAAAACCTAGATAAGTTAGCCAGGGATGCTCAGATGTGCATTTATAAATAAAAACAAAATCACCGGTATATATGGATCTTTTGTTTGGAAATGAAAATACGTGACTTTTCGGTTCTAATTGGAGGAAGTTAAATTTATCGTTGCATTAAAAAAATGAATTCGGTAAGTAGCCTAGGCCTATATTTCTAATACACGTTATTTTCAAGTAAAATTCTATTTGAGAAACAAACCTCGTTTTCCTGGAATATCAATTTTAGAGGAAGGAATATATGTAGATGTAAGTAAGTGCTAGTCCTACAGAAGATACACTAGTAATTTTGTCATATACAAGTGGGGACAAGCTACCTCTAAAGGGTGTGCTTACTACTCAAACACACGTGCTGTAACAATGACATTTTTAACTAATTGAGTTCAGTTTACCTGAAGTCCAATGGTGTTCCACAAAATAACGGTTCTCATCAACATTTACATTTGAATATGGACATTTTTTAAATAA
Organism: Atrina japonica; assembly: GCA_030159075.1. Lineage (NCBI taxonomy): Eukaryota > Metazoa > Mollusca > Bivalvia > Pterioida > Pinnidae > Atrina > Atrina japonica. The sequence continues at coordinate 543,694 of BROG01000459.1, read as the reverse complement.
AGAAGTGAAGATTAAGCACTGTTGAAGATTCTTTTAACATGGGATTAATGGTCATTGATGTGCTTTAGAAAGGATGATAGGTTTTAGTGTCTGGAATCCAGAAAAAAAGGCTTCCATGGCTTTTGAAAATAAAAATAAATCTGGACCCCAAGATTTGTGTGTGTTGAAATTCAGTTTATTTTGGGCAAATAATCAGTCTCAATTTAAATGCAACATTTGGGATAAAAACGAGTCGCAAGTTGATATAAAATGGATCACGGGGAAAACAGTGAACCTGGATGCTAGAGGATACCTCATCGGGCTGTTAATTCTAAAATGTATCTCGGGAGCATACTCCACTTTGATTTCAGGTAAAAGTGATCTATCAATGAAATACTTGTTTAAGGATAAAGAGGTCATAATTCAGTGTCCGGAGGCTACTTCATCGAAATTCTGTACCGATTTTAAGTTACTTTTTTGTTGATTAAATCTTCTTTTGATAATGATAATGTGATTTATTAGCGGACTGCCACTGGCCCAGACCTATTTTCGCATCTAGACGCAGAGAATTGTGTCTACGGGCTTCCAAATTTCAAAAGTTTTCTGAAAGATGCGTAAACCCGATCTCCTAACGAAATACTGCCTCACAATTAATCCATCAGTTAAAATTATATACGAGCATGGACCAGTGAGGAATTCAGGCGGGAGTTGTCCCCCCTAAAGTTTACAAAGTACGTGTAAAAGTTTTAATTTTTCTATAAGAATTTGGAAAATAAATATCAAATTTTGCTCAATTTTCACGGCTAGCTCCGCTTTGCGAAGAAATTGTAGTCATGTGCCGCCTCCAACTTTGAATTCTCGGTCTGCCTCTGACAGTTTTGAAAAAGTATAATTTCATATGTCCATCTTCAAACCCACCCACCCCAGTTCGGAAATTTTTTATATCAGAAATTCAAAAAAATTTATATCAGAAATTTTTTTTATATCAGGAAATCTTTTTCTGATGTCAAAAATACTACACATTTTTTATATCAGAAATTCGATTTTTTCATATCAAATAATACTACATATTTTTTATATCAGAAAATCGAATTTCTTATATCAAAAAATGATTTTCTTATATAAAAAAAATCGATTTTCTGATATTAAAAAATCACCTCTATTTCCTGATATCAGGAAATCAAATTTCTGATATCAATAAATTAATTTGTGATATTAGAAATTCAATTTTTTATATAAAAAAATGAAACTTTGATAATAGAAAATAATGAATAAAAACTAAAACAGCACCCCATACATATACGCTGTCATGCCATGACATGCACATCACAGATTAAAAAAGTTATTGACACAGGAATATTTTAAAAAAATACAAACAAGTAAAAATGTAAAAATGAGCAAAATACAGTCTTATTAATTTGCTTTTCAAACAAATTTTAGGCCCTCAGAGCACACCAATTTGCATCTAGTAAAAAAAAAAAAACAAAAAATTTGGGGAGGGGCAACCCCAACCCCCTTACAGGCATGCTCTTCACATGGAACCAACTATGCCCCAGAAGATTATAACAATCATAAACTTATCCATCTGAATGGGGGGGGGGGAGACTTTTCTAGTTCAAGTACTTCTATAGATCTACCACAGAATAGAATATGAAAATTTTAGAATATATATATCAAGGCGAGAGCAAGAGAGACCCAAACTGTCTTTGAAACCCATTTAAATCCTATTAAATCCTCCAAATTGGTTTCTGTGAAACACATTTAAATCCTCATATTAAATCCTCCAAACTGTTTTCTGTGAAACCCATTTAAATCCTTCTTTTATATCCTTCAGATTGTTTTCTATGAAACCCGTTTAAATCCTCCCATTATATCCTCCAAATTGTTTTCTGTGAAACCCATTTAAATCCTCCTATTATATCCTCCAAATTGTTGTCTGTGAAACCCATTTAAATCCTCCTTTTATATCCTCCAAATTGTTTTCTGTGAAACCCATTTAGATCCTCCTTTTATATCCTCCAAATTGTTTTCTGTTAAACCCATTTAAATCCTCCTTTTATATCCTCCAAATTGTTTTCTGTTAAACCCATTTAAATCCTCCTTTTATATCCTCCAAATTGTTTTCTGTGAAACCCATTCAAATCTTCCTATTAAATCCTCCAAATTGTTTTCTGTGAAACCCATTTAAATCCTCCTACTAAATGTTCCAAACTGTTTTCTGTGAAACCCATTTAAATCCTCCCATTATATCCAAATTGTTTTCTGTGAAACTCATTTAAATCCTCCTATTAAATGTTCCAAATTGTTTTCTGTGAAACCCATTTAGATCCTCCTTTTATATCCTCCAAATTGTTTTCTGTTAAACCCATTTAAATCCTCCTTTTATATCCTCCAAATTGTTTTCTGTTAAACCCATTTAAATCCTCCCTTTTATATCCTCCAAATTGTTTTCTGTGAAACCCATTCAAATCTTCCTATTAAATCCTCCAAATTGTTTTCTGTGAAACCCATTTAAATCCTCCTACTAAATGTTCCAAACTGTTTTCTGTGAAACCCATTTAAATCCTCCCATTATATCCAAATTGTTTTCTGTGAAACTCATTTAAATCCTCCTATTAAATGTTCCAAACTGTTTTCTGTGAAACCCATTTAAATCCTCCCATTATATCCAAATTGTTTTCTGTGAAACTCATTTAAATCCTCCTATTAAATCTTCCAAATTGTTTTCTGTGAAACCAATTTAAATCCTCCTTTTATATCCTCCAAATTGTTTTCTGTTAAACCCATTTAAATCCTCCTATTATCTCCTACAAATTGTTTTCTGTTAAACCCCTTTAAATCCTCCTTTTATATCCTCCAAATTGTTTTCTGTGAAACCTATTTAAATACTCCTATTTTTTCCTCCAAATTGTCTCCTATGAAACACATTTAAATCTTCCTATTAAATGTTCCAAACTGTTTTCTGTGAAACCCATTTAAATCCTCCCATTATATCCTCCCAATTGTTTTCTGTGAAACCCATTTAAATCCTCTTATTAAATCCTCCAAATTGTTTTCTGTGAAACCCATTTAAATCCTCATATTAAATGTTCCAAACTGTTTTCTGTGAAACCCATTTAAATCCTCCCATTATATCCAAATTGTTTTCTGTGAAACCAATTTAAATCCTCCTTTTATATCCTCCAAATTGTTTTCTGTGAAACCCATTTAAATCCTCCTATTATCTCCTACAAATTGTTTTCTGTTAAACCCCTTTAAATCCTCCTTTTATATCCTCCAAATTGTTTTCTGTGAAACCCATTTAAATCCTGCTATTATCTCCTCCAAATTGTTTTCTGTGAAACCTATTTTAATACTCCTATTTTTCCTCCAAATTGTCTCCTGTGAAACACATTTAAATCTTCCTATTAAATGTTCCAAACTGTTTTCTGTGAAACCCATTTAAATCCTCCCATTATATCCTCCCAATTGTTTTCTGTGAAACCCATTTAAAAACTCCTATTATCTCCTCCAAATTGTTTTCTAAGAAACCTATTTAAATACTCCTATTTTTTCCTCCAAATTGTTACCTGTGAAACACATTTAAATCCTCCTATTAAATGTTCCAAACTGTTTTCTGTGAAACCCATTTAAATCCTCCCATTATATCCTCCAAATTGTTTTCTGTGAAACCCATTCAAATCCTCCTATTAAATCCTCCAAATTGGTTTCTGTGAAACCCATTTAAATACTCCTATGATATCCTCCAAATTGTTTCCTGTGAAACACATTTAAATCCTCCTATTAAATGTTCCAAACTGTTTTCTGTAAAACCCATTTAAATCCTCCCATTATATCCTCCAAATTGTTTTTTTTTTTTAAACCCATTTAAATCCTCCCATTATATCCTCCAAATTGTTTTTTTTTTAAACCCATTTAAATCCTCCTATTAAATCTTCCAAATTGTTTTCTGTGAAACCCATTTTAATCCTCCTTAGGTAAATAAAAACTCTATAGCCTCCCTGAGTCAAACCTATAATCACCCCTAAAATTATCTCCTCCAAATTGTTTTCTGTGAAACCCATTTAAATCCTCCTATTATATCCTCCAAAGGTTTTTTCTGTGAAACCCATTTAAATCCTCCCATTATATCCTCCAAATTGTTTTCTGTGAAACATTTAAATCCTCCTATGATATCCTCCAAACTGTTTTCTGTGAAATCCATTTAAATCCTCCTATGATATCCTCCAAATTGTTTTCTGTGAAACCCATTGAAATCCTATTAAATCCTCCAAATTGCTTTCTGTGAAACCCATTTAAATCCTCCTATAATATCCTCCAAATTGCTTTCTGTGAAACCCATTTAAATCCTCCTATTAAATCCTCCAGATTGATTTCTGTGAAACCCATTTAAATCCTCCTATTAAATCCTCCAAATTGCTTTCTGTGAAACCCATTTAAATCCTCCTATTAAATCCTCCAGATTGATTTCTGTGAAACCCATTTAAATCCTCCTATTAAATCCTCCAGATTGATTTCTGTGAAACCCATTTAAATCCTCCTATTAAATCCTCCAAATTGCTTTCTGTGAAACCCATTTAAATCCTCCTATGATATCCTCCAAATTGTTTTCTGTGAAACCCATTGAAATCCTATTAAATCCTCCAAATTGCTTTCTGTGAAACCCATTTAAATCCTCCTATTAAATCCTCCAAACTTTTTTCTGTGAAACCCATGTAAATCCTCCTTATGTAAGTAAAAACTCCATAGTCTCCCTGAGTCAAACCTATAATCATCCTTTTGTAGGTCAAACCTACAATCTCCTTATTGTCAGTTCAACCCATAATTTCTCGGGTGTAAAAAATCTGTAATTTTCAGCTTAGCAGTCAAATCTATTATTATCCTTTTGTGAGCAAAACCCATAATCATCAACACGCGAGTTAAACCCATTACCTCCCTTTTGTGAGTCAAAATTATACTCTCCATCTTGTGTTTCAAACCCATAGTCTTTCTCTCATGAGTCAAACCCATAATCAGCCTTTTATGAGTAAAATCTTTAGTCAGTCTTCCTCTTGTGACTAAATCTTCAGTTTCCCTCTTGTGTGTCAAACTCATGGTCATACTGTCATGAATGAACTGCATAATATCCCTTTTGGTAGTCAAAAACCACAATTTCCCTCTAACGAGTCAAATCTATATATAACACTTTATGAGTAAAATCTATAGCCTCTCTTTTGTGGGTAAAAGATATAGTTTCAACCTAGTGAGTCAAACAAACAATAATCCCTATGTGAGTCAGCTATAATGTGTTCTTTTTTTATGAATCAAATCTATCATTTCCTTCTTGTGGATCAAATCCATAATCTTCCAGTTGTGAGTCTAATCTATAGTCTCCCTGATGAAAATAAAGCCTGTTATTATCCTCATGTTAGTAAAAAAAAACCCCTACAATCTACCTCTTTTGAATTAAACAAAGAGTTTCCATCTTGTAAGTCAAACCATAATTTCACTCTTAAGAATCAAACCCCTAGTCTCCATAGTTGAGAGTCAATTCATAATTTCACTCTTGTGAGTGAAATTAAGTTTCCTTTTGTGAAATAAATATAAAGTCTCCATCTTGTGAGTCATATCTATAGTCTTGCTCTTGCGAGTCAAACCCATAACATTCCTCCTGTGAGTAAAAAAATCCACAATCTTCCTCTTACCAGTCAAATTTAGAATCACCATCTTGTGAGTCAAACTAATAAATATTCATTTGTGAGTCAAACACACTGTCTCCCTTTTGTGAGTAAATCTATATTTCTCTAATGTGAGTCAAATTTGGTATCTCCCTTTTGTGAGTCAAAAATAAAGACTTCATCTTGTGAGTTCAACCAAAACATCCCTATTATAATGTGAGTTATGTTTGTGAGTCATAGCTGTACTCTCCCTCTTCTTCATTAATATTTTTTTTATTTCATTGTAATTTTTTCCTTCCCTCCCAATAATTTTTCACTTATATGGAGAATTCATGAGCCTTAGGTGAAGTGACACAAATTTTGACCTGTGATATGGACTGATATCAATGCAGTGAGGGTTCTTTTTATTGTCATGTCTTCCTTGGTTTCAAGCGTCATTTAAAAGACTCATGACTTTCCATTCGTATGCTGAGTACTTGATAAAGGATCAGTCACTACAAAATTCCTCTTCTGATCCTAATTCATAATCTTCATCTTCTGAGTCAAATCTGTAACTCCCTTTTGTAAGTTAAAACCAGAGTCTTCTTCTCATGAAAAAAAAATTATAATTGTCCTTCTGTGATGCATATCTTTAGTCTTTCTTTCCTGGATCAAACTCATAGTATCTGTTTTGTGGGTCAAATACAAAGTCTACCTGCTGTGAGTCCAGTCTATAGTCTCGGTCTTGTTAGTCCCTCCTGTGATCCTTACTCAAAATATCCCTCTTGTGAGTCACCCCTATAATGTCATTTTTGTGAGCAAAATCCATACTCTACCTATTGTGTGTCATACCAATAAGATCCCTTTTATGAGTAAAATCTATATACTCTCTCTTGTGAGACAAACCAATAATCTCCTTTTAATTAGTCTAACCCATACTCTCCTTCCTGTGAGTCACACCCATATTCTTCTTTTGAGTCAAGCTGGTCTCCATTTTTTAGTCAAACTTACTATCTCAATCTCATGAGCCAATATCACAATCCATCTCTTATAAGTTTAATTTTTAGTCTCACTCCTGTGGGTAAAACCTATTATCTACATTTTGTGAGTCAAACCCATGGTCTCCTTTTTAGACAGATCCATAATCTCATGGACTCACATGAGGATGGTTTGATTTAACTAACGAGATGGATACTATGACTTGGACTCACCAAAGGGAGATTATGGATTTTACTCAAATGAAGGAGACTATGAGTTGGACTCACAAAAGGGAAATGTTTTGTTTGAGTCAATAGAGAGGCATTATAAATTTACTCAAATGTGGACAATTGGATTCAGTAGAAGATGATGGATATGACCCACAAGAGGGAGACTATGGGTTTTACTAACAAGAGGGACATTATGTGTTTGTCTCACAAAATGGAGACTAGAATTTAGTAGCAAAGGGGAGATTATGGACCTAACTCACAAGAGAGAGATAATGAATTTGACTCGCATGATGGAGACTCCAGATTTACCTCACAAAAAAGTAGATTCAGGTTTGATCCAAAAGGGCAATTAAGGGTTTGACTCATAAAAGGGTTTATAAAGTTGACTCAAAAGAGGAACTCACAAATGGAGACTGGATTTTACTATCAAAATAGGAGACTTAGTTTGACTCATGAAAAATATTATGGATTTGACCCACGAGATGGAGACTATAGATTTAACTCATAAAAGTAGATTTAGATTTACTCCACTAAAGGGAAATGAAGGGTTTGGCTCACAAGAGCAGATTATAGAGTTGACTTACAAGAGGGTGATTATGAGTATTCCTCACAGAATGATATTATAGGTTTGACTCACAAGAGGGATATTTTGGTAGGAATAAAAAGATGTAGACTTTGTATTTCTCTTAAGCCAGTATCTGAAATTGACCAATAAGAGGAAAGATTATAGATTTCACAGAAAAGAGGAAGATGTTAGATTTAACCCACAGAAGGAAACTATCGGTTCGACACATGTGAGAGACTATAGATTTACAACATGAAAGTTAGTATGAGTATGAGATTATACCTTTAATTCACATTAAGGAAATTGAAGATTTAACTCACAAAAAAAACTCACATAATGATGATTTGAAGTTTTTGAATCACATGTGAATGACTATAATTTTTACCAATAAGAGGGAGACCATGTTTGAACCACAAAAGAAATTTGACCTAATAAATGATGATTACAAATATGTTTCACAAAAATGATGATTATGTGTTTGACTCACAAGAGGGTGACTATGGATTTGACTAACAACAGATATATTATGGGTTAGCCTTACAAGTGAGAGATTATTAGGCTGACTCAGAAAATGGAGACTTCCTTTGACTCTCAAGAAAAAGTTATAGATTAAACTCACAAAGAGGGAAATATAGATTTGACTCACAAGATGGAGACTATAGATTTGACTCATAAAAGTAGATTTAGATTTACTCCACTGAAGGGTAATGAAGGGTTTGACTCACAAGAGGGTGATTATGGGTATTCCTGCCTGTATTAGTGTAGCCAGTAAATGTATGGGATATATGTCTATATCAAAATGAGCATGTATGGGGTTTATGTCTATATTAGGGTAGTCTGTAAATGTATGGTGTATGTGCATGTAACAGGGTGAGCATGTAAATATATGGAATATATCCCTATATCAGGCTGAGCATGTAAATGTATGGTGTACGAATATGTGTCTGTATCAGTGTGAGCATATAAATGTATGGGGTACATGCCTGTATACAGGGTAAGCTTGTAATTGTATGTGGTTTGTGCCTATATCAGATTATACCTGTATCAGGGTGAGCATATACATGTATGGGGATTATACTGTATCAGGGTGAGCATATAAATGTATGGGGATTGTACCTGTATCAGGGTGAGCATATACATGTATGGGGATTGTACTGTATCAGGGTGAGCATATAAATGTATGGGGATTGTAGCTGTATCAGGGTGAGCATATAAATGTATGGGGATTGTACCTGTATCAGGGTGAGCATATAAATGTATGGGGATTGTACCTGTATCAGGGTGAGCATATAAATGTATGGGGATTGTACCTGTATCAGGGTGAGCATATAAATGTATGGGTATTGTACTGTATCAGGGTGAGCATATAAATGTATGGGGATTGTACCTGTATCAGGGTGAGCATATAAATATATGGGGATTGTACCTGTATCAGGGTGAGCATATAAATGTATGGGGCATATGCCTGTATCATAGAGAATATGTAAATGTATGGGGTATGTGCCTGTATCAGGAAGAACATGTAAATGCATGGGGTATGTGCCTGTATCAGGAAGAACATGTACATGTATGGGGTATGTGCCTGTATCAAAGAGAACATGTAAATGTATGGGTTATATGTTTGTATCAGGGAGAGCATGTAAATGTATAGGGTATGTGCTTGTATCAGGGTAGGCATGTAAATGTATGGGGTATGTACGTGTATCAAGGTGAGCATATACATGAATGGGATATATGCTTGTACATAGGGTGAACATGTAAATATATGGGCTATTTGTCTGTATCAGGGTGAGTATGTAAGTGTATGGGGTATGTACCTGTATCAGGATAGGCATGTAAATATATGGGATATGTACATGTATCAGGGATAGCATACAAATGTATGGGGAATATGCCTGTACACCAGGTGAACATGTTACAAATGTATGGGGTATATGCCTGTACACCAGGTGAACATGTTACAAATGTATGGGGCATATGTCTGTATCAGGGTGAACATGTAAATGTATGGGTTATATGCCTGTATCAGGGTGAACATGTAAATGTATGGGTTATATGACTGTATCAGGGTGAACATGTAAATGTATGGGTTATATGCCTGTATCAGGTTGAGCATTTAAATGTATGGCGTATGTGCCTGTATAAAGGGTAGAATGTAAGTGTATGTGATGTGTGCCTGTATAAGGGGTAGCATGTAAAGGTATGTGATGTGTGCCTGTATAAGGACATGTAAAGGTATGTGATGTGTGCCTGTATAAGGACATGTAAAGGTATGTGATGTGTGCCTGTATAAGGGGTAGCATGTAAAGGTATGTGATGTGTGCCTGTATAAGGACATGTAAAGGTATGTGATGTGTGCCTGTATAAGGGGTAGCATGTAAAGGTATGTGATGTGTGCCTGTATAAGGGGTAGCATGTAAAGGTATGTGATGTGTGCCTGTATAAGGGGTAGCATGTAAAGGTATGTGATGTGTGCCTGTATAAGGACATGTAAAGGTATGTGATGTGTGCCTGTATAAGGGGTAGCATGTAAAGGTATGTGATGTGTGCCTGTATAAGGACATGTAAAGGTATGTGATGTGTGCCTGTATAAGGACATGTAAAGGTATGTGATGTGTGCCTGTATAAGGACATGTAAAGGTATGTGATGTGTGCCTGTATAAGGGGTAGAATGTAAGTGTATGTGATGTGTGCCTGTATAAGGGGTAGCATGTAAATGTATGTGATGTGTGCCTGTATAAGGGGTAGAATGTAAATGTATGTGATGTGTGCCTATATAAGGACATGTAAAGGTATGTGATGTGTGCCTGTATAAGGACATGTAAAGGTATGTGATGTGTGCCTGTATAAGGGGTAGAATGTAAATGTATGTGATGTGTGCCTGTATAAGGACATGTAAAGGTATGTGATGTGTGCCTGTATAAGGGGTAGCATGTAAATGTATGTGATGTGTGCCTGTATAAGGGGTAGAATGTAAATGTATCATGTATGTGTCTATATCAAGGTAAGTTTGTAAATGTATGGATTATATGTCTGTAATGTAAATACAGTGAAACCTGTGTATAGGGGCCACCCAAGGGACCAGAAAATATTGACCTGTGAGATGTGTTTTTTCAGTGTTTTCCCTTATTTACTACTTAGATTGATATACAATAACAAAAAAGATATACATGTATACATAGACATAAGAATTCTTAAATTCCTATAAATTTTGTGAAAATTGTTTGAGAAACCCATATTTGGAACTCAACCTTACTATTTTCATATGCATACCACACTGGACCTGACCTTATATAAAATGTTTTATGTCTATATATAGCTCTTATTTTGTTTTTGTACATCTAGTACAAGTATTAAAAGTAGAAAAAATCTAAATTTATTTTTTTCGTAATACAGCTTATGCCACTTTAAGCTTTCTCCCCATAAGGACTCGGGTTCAATTCCCGGTCTGCCTTAAACCTCTGTAAACAGGTAGTGACTTTTATGCCAAATGAATGTTCTGATAGAAGGTCCAGGTTAAAAAAAATATAAAGAATCAATAGGTCAAAGGTCATATCCAAGATATTAAAAAAAGAGTAGTGACTGTTCTTTTGCCATGTGAAAGTCACAGTTCCTTTGCAAGATACCATAGAATTGTGTGGAGTTAAAATTCTGTTTGTTTTAAAACAAAAAACAAATTTATTATCATTAAATTTCAATGAAATACAAAAAACTGTTTGTAAAGAAACTAAATAATATTAGTAGGTATAATTTAGAACAAATTTTCTCATGGTTTAAATTTGGGTGATAAATGAAACAATCAAATAAACAAAATTAAAACCACAATGAAATTTGCTGATTCTACAGCACATTAAAGCCAGGTCCCCATGTCACAGGAGGTAAAAGGACCCTCACAGCACTCACAGAAGTCCGTAACATAAATGAAAACTTTGAGTCACTTATAATTGACCTATCGCCAAGTGTCTGACACATGGTTGTCCATGTGCGTTTTTTTACATCATTCGATTGTGATGTCATAATCACAAAAAGTGTTTGACAGGCCATTTACTTGTGACGTCATAATGGAAAAGTTTACCAAAAGGTGCCATGTTGGGCATTTGGTGATAGTTCAATTGGTGACAGCCTCATACATAGTCAGTTCCCACTTTATCACTGGTCCCATTGTATTGCAGTATTTTTTGTCTTCAAAAATTCTTTTGCATGATGCCATCTATTTGATGTCTGTCATCAGCAGCAAATCACTGCAGCCATGTTGCTTTTTCAAGGGAGGCCTTTTTGTGCAATAGAAAATGTTGCAATACTTTCATAAGTAAATCCTAGTATCAATTGTTAATTCTAGGGATACAATGGGCCACCATTATAAGTGACGAAGTCTAAGTGCGATGTTTCAGAACAATAAAAACAAACATCGACAGATCAAGTGGTAATGCTCTACATGTTATAAGTGCCTTAGTGGGGAGCCATTTTTGAGTTCTGTGACTTGGTGTAATATCTCCGTCTATTCAAATATAGCAATACTTTAGATTTAGAAATGGGATTTAATTTTGTTTATTTCATTTTTTTTATTTTATAAAATAAATTAAAACCATAAAAAACATATGTAAGATACAAACAAAAATAGCTGGGAATACTTTTACAAATGACTTATATTTTTGTAGTTTGTTTGTGACTGTTTCCTGTAGTTATAAATGTCGTGGTTTTCAGATTGAATGAAAAATTAAATAGCACAAATTAGGTAAAATGCACCTGTGTTCAAGTCCCATTGGAACCTAAGCTGATTTTGTGAGAAAGTTTGCCAGTTTGCAGCAGCCCAGTGGTCTCTACCTAGGTACATTGTAACTGTTTTTTTTTCTCAACCAGTAAAACTGGCCAACATGTGACTGAAAAAATGTGAGCTGGCCTACTCAGTCAGTAGCACGCTTGACTCTTGATCATGAGGTCATGAGTTCGAGTCCAGTCGGTGGCAGGTTGGTTTCCTGTCCTTTGGATGAGACAGTAAAATCTGTGTCACAGTAGGTGTCGGCATGTTAAAGAACTCTCACAGATCACTCACACATAAATGTCATTAACTTTGATTTTATCAAATAAAACCAAAATTTAACCCACACAGTAGGTAGTCCGATAAAAAAATCTGGATTCTTTTATAAATGTACATGTTTCTTGGGACTGCACTGGACCAAAGTCATTGATTTATAGAATAGTCCATTGGTTTTCAAAGTTTGATGAGTTATTTTTGGCATACAGAAGAGTCCATTGCTTTTCAGGGGTTGAAGAGTTAAAGTACCCTATTTTGGCATACAGAAGAGTCCATTGCTTTTCAGGGGTTGAAGAGTTAAAATAGCCTATTTTGGCATACAGAAGAGTCCATTGCTTTTCAGGGGTTGAAGAGTTAAAGTACCCTATTTTGGCATACAGAAGAGTCCATTGCTTTTCAGGGGTTGAAGAGTTAAAATAGCCTATTTTGGCATACAGAAGAGTCCATTGCTTTTTAGGGGTTGAAGAGTTAAAATAGCCTATTTTGGCATACAGATGTGGCTACTATACCACTGAATAACTTTACTATAGCTACAAACAATTACATTATCAAACTGTTATAACACATCATTTTATGTTCCAGTATGTTCCTTTTATATTTTCTGACGAGTGTATCATTTATTGGCTGAAATTAATTTTCCGCTTTCTTTTCTCCATGGTGATAATTTTTATGAAATATTGACATTTTGTTTCATATACCCCAAGTGGCCACAATATGCATTCCTGCTAGTTTCCAATAAAATTTTCTCTAAATGATCATGAAGTCATGCCATCACCAGCTTTAATGTTTTTTGGGTTTTTTTTTTTTAGGTGTAGACAGAAAGATAAATTTCCATTGTATCTTAACATATGTCAATATAATATAATGTTTCTTTTGTATACTTTATATAATGATTCTCTTTTAGAGGGAGGCATAAAATATAAGAATACCTAAAATTCTGAGTGATATTTTTTTAGTTAATGTAAAAAAAAATTGAAAATAATTACTTTACATTTATTTACTATTTTTTTTAAAAATGTATTCAAATACTGATTCCCTGGATATTTTCGCCCCTTTTCATGTCAGAATATGTTCACCCTGTCTTAAACTTGCCCTAAATAACTACAGTCTCAGGGATGGCATATATTTTCACACTTCTGTTAAAAATTTGTCGTATTTTACTTTTGCCCTCTGATATAAGGACGAAAATAGCAGAAATTAAACAGGAGTGAAAATTTACAGGTATACAGTATTGATTAATGGAAACAACGAAAGTAACAGATACTTCTGAGCATTCATGATGTATAAATGATTTTCAAAATATGCCAATTATAACATTCAAACACTGAAGATCTGATAACATGTTACATACATTTGTACATCTAGTCAGTGGAAACTTAGCTAAAAGTTTTGGCCTCATATAGCCTATAATAAAACCTTTAAAGGGACATTAGCTGTGGGTTTTTTTCAAATTTCTTCCCCACCTTTTTACTACATATACCTTGATTGATATACAATAACAAAAAAGAGATATACAAAAGCATAAAAATTCATAAACTATATATTTTGTGAAAATTGCTTGAGAAACCAAGATTTGGCACTTTTGAAATTACAATTGATAAACTCAACCTTACTATTTGTATATGAATACCAAACTGGACCTGACCTTTTTTTTACAAAATATATAGGAATATAAGATTTTTTGCCTATGTATATCTCTTACGGTTATTGTATATCAAGTACAAGTAGTAAATGTAAAAATATCCAAACCATTTTTTGGTAATTACAGCTGTGCCTCTTTAAATTTAAAGACATAGTGATAATAACTCCTATAATAAAATGTTTAAGTTAAAACATCGTTTGAGACCCCCGGGATATTATAGTGTTTGTAATGCTTAGACAAATGAGGTGCTGTGATGATTTTTTTGTGTGGAAAAAGTCAATATGTATTAAGAAAATCGTACATACATGCTTTTACACTAGACACAACCGCTCTCTTGGCATGCTAATTTCCACTAATTTGAAGACACGCGTGATATTTCTTTGTTATGTAGATATGCAAGTTGCCCTCCTTGGTACGCAGAGCTGCATTTAACGTTGAGATGCTGTTATCTATGACGTTTCCTATTGCTGCCAGATGTCTATAACTTAACACATCTCACATGGTTTTGAAATATATGTATCAAGTTTTATATTCTTTGTATAGAACTAAGTCTTACGTGACTTTGTTAACTATATATAATGTCAGTTTCTTTTTTGTAACACCAAGAACCTAGGGTAATTTTGTGAGAAAGTTTTCCAGTTTACTTGCGGAAAGGCCGGTGGTTTCTTTCTGGGTAACCGGGAATTCTATTCTCCATCATTAAAATCTGGCCGCCAACAAGTAATTGAAAACTTGTTGAGCGTGAGGTAAAGAAGAAAACGGAGCTCCAGTACACTTAATCCCTTGCTTCGTGTTTGAAAGACAAAAAATGGTAGATAGAACAAAGATGAAAAAGAAATACATAAACCTGTTTTGCATAATGATGATGTATTTTCTATGCAAATGAAGATTAATTTATTTTCACGATTATATTGAGCAAGATTACGCGTTCTGGAGAAGTTTATTGTGTATGCTGGCGATATGTCCCTTTATCCTGATCATGATTACTGTTGATGTCATATGATTGTGTATACCAGTATAGGCTATATCCGTTATACTGATTACGATTACAGATGACGTCTTACATTCTGATCGCTAATGTTGGCCATATACTTCATACTGCCGTCATATATTCTGATTGTGTATGTTGGCCATATACTTTATACTGACGTTATATATACTGACTGTATATGTTGGCCATACCCTTTATACTGACGTCATATGTTCTGATTGTGTATGTTCCATATCCTTTATACTGACGTCATATATTCTGATTGTGTATGTTGGCCATATACTTTATACTGACGTCATATGTTCTGATTGTGTAATTTCCATATCCTTTATACTGACGTCATATATTCAGATTGTGTATGTTGGCCATATACTTTATACTGACGTCATATGTTCTGATTGTGTATGTTCCATATCCTTTATACTGACGTCATATATTCTGATTGTGTATGTTGGAAATATACTTTATACTGACGTCATATATTCTGATTGTGTATGTTCCATATACTTTATACTGACGCCGTATATATTCTGATTGTGTATGTTGTCCATATCCTTTATACTGACGTCATATATTCTGATTGTGTATGTTGGCCATATCCTTTATACTGACGTCATATGTTCTGATTGTGTATGTTCCATATCCTTTATACTGACGTCATATATTCTGATTGTGTATGTTGGAAATATACTTTATACTGACGTCATATATTCTGATTGTGTATGTTCCATATACTTTATACTGACGCCGTATATATTCTGATTGTGTATGTTGTCCATATCCTTTATACTGACGTCATATATTCTGATTGTGTATGTTCCATATCCTTTATACTGACGTCGTATATTCTGATTGTGTAGGTTGGCCATATCCACATCAAATATATTCTGATTGTGTATGTTGGCCATATCCTTTATACTAACATCTTATATGTTTGCCATATACTTCATACTGATGTCATATATTCTGATTGTGTATGTTGACCATATACTTTATACTGACGTCATATATTCTGATTGTGTATGTTCCATATCCTTTATACTGACGTCGTATATTCTGATTGTGTATGTTGGTCATATCCTTTATACTGACGTCACATTTTCTGATTGTGTATGTTGGCCATATCCTTTATACTGACATCAAATATATTCTGATTGTGTATGTTGGCCTTATACTTTATACTGACGTCAAATATATTCTGATTGTGTATGTTTGCCATATACTTTATACTGATGTCATATATTCTGATTGTGTATGTTGGAAATATACTTTATACTGACGTCATATATTCTGATTGTGTATGTTCCATATCCTTTATACTGACGTAGTATATTCTGATTGTGTATGTTGGTCATATCCTTTATACTGACGTCACATTTTCTGATTGTGTATGTTGGCCATATCCTTTATACTGACATCATATATTCTGATTGTGTATGTTGGCCATATCCTTTATACTGACATCAAATATATTCTGATTGTGTATGTTGGCCTTATACTTTATACTGACGTCATATATTCTGATTGTGCATGTCGGCCATATACTTTATACTGACGTCATATATTCTGATTGTGTATGTTGGCCATATACTTTATATTGACGTCATATATTCTGATTGTGTATGTTCCATATCCTTTATACTGACGTCGTATATTCTGATTGTGTATGTTGGTCATATCCTTTATACTGACGTCACATTTTCTGATTGTGTATGTTGGCCATATACTTTATACTGACATCATATATTCTGATTGTGTAAGTTGGTCGGATCCTGTATACTGACGACATCATATATTCTGATTGTGTATGTTGGCCATATACTTTATACTGACGTCATATATTCTGATTGTGTATGTTCCATATCCTTTATACTGACATCATATATTCAGATTGTGTATGTTGGCCTTATACTTTATACTGACGTCATATATTCTGATTGTGCATGTCGGGCATATACTTTATACTGACATCATTTATTCAGATTGTGTATGTTCCATATCTTTTATACTGACGTCATATATTCTGATTGTGTATGGTGGCCATATACTTTATACTGACGTCATATATTCTGATTGTGTATGTTCCATATCCTTTATACTGACATCATATATTCAGATTGTGTATGTTGACCTTATACTGACGTCATATATTCTGATTGTGCATGTCTGCCATATCCTTTATACTGACGTCATATATTCTGATTGTGTATGTTCCATATCGTTTATACTGACGTCATATATTCTGATTGTGTATGTTCAATATACTTTATACTGACGTCGTATATTCTGATTGTGTATGTTGGTCATATCCTTTATGCTGACGTCACATATACTAATTGTGTATGTTGGCCATATCCTTTATACTAACGTCATATATTCTGATTGTGTATGTTCCACATACTTTATACTGACATCTTATATTCTGATTGTGTATGTTGATCATATCCTTTATACTGACGTCATATACTCTGATTGTGTATGTTCCATATCCTTTATACTGACATCATATATTCTGATTGTGTATGTCGGCCATATACTTTATACTGACGTCATATATTCTGATTGTGTATGTTCCGTATCTTTTATACTGACATCTTATATTCTGATTGTGTATGGTGGCCATATACTTTATACTGACGTCATATATTCTGATTGTGTATGTTCCGTATCTTTTATACTGACGTCATATATTCTGATTGTGTATGTCGTGTACAACATTATAAATATTATAAACATAATACCAAAGTTATAATGCTCAAGACGATATCGTTTCTGTCAGTTAGACTTCATCAGTTGAGCTCCAATTTTGAAAAGTATGTGTAATTTCTAAATATAAAGTGGTATCATACAAGGTCAAATAGTATCTCTGAAAGTATAGCCGAAATCCGTCTAAGAGTAACCACTGTCAAAGAATGACTATCTTAGCTTTAGACAATTTTAAATAGTGTTAACAGTGCCAAATATTACTTTAGTATAAGATGAACAACTGGTACCGAAATACCAGGTACTAAGTACTGAGGAATTTAACATTCAGATAGTTAATGATAAACACTAGTTCATGTGACATTCACGCCAAGGGCGATACAAAAGAGGGGAGGGGGCTTCTGTGTTCTAGTTAAGGGTTCTACTTTGTGACCGAAATGGCTGTCTATACCAAGGAAATATTATTGATTAATCTACCAGAGTACTTGCGTTCGTACTGATTAATATTCCCTTTTGTGCAAACTTAAGTATTACAAGTTTCACGTTCACGATATAATATCGATTATTCTTGTCCCTAACGCTTCTCGACTAAATATACACGGTTCTCACTACTCAATGAACAGTGCGGGTGTATGCAAGGAGGCCGCATGTCGCATCACTAAAATGGAGCTAGCATTTATTTTGTCGTATGTCGATACACTAGAGCGTACACTTCATTGGGAGGAAAATAAGATAACAGGGAAAAGATGGGGGCTTCACCTGCTGACCGTATTTGCCGTGTTCTCAGATTAATGCGTAGAATAATTAGTCAGGCACGTTCTAAACTGTTTGCGTTCGAAACACCAACTCCGATCCCTACTTTACCAAAATGGCGACAACAATTGAAGTTGCCCTGTTAAGCAGTGGAACAAAACACATCAATCACAAGTTACCCCTTTTCTACATTGAATATCGTACTCGTATTCATCAGTATTATATCTGTTGCACCTCTTACATATGGTAATTGTCGCTGAGAGAGAGAGAGAGAGAGAGAGAGAGAGAGAGAGAGAGAGAGAGAGAGAGAGAGAGAGAGAGAGAGAGAGAGAGAGTTTTGATATAAGTTTAGGGTGCGTGCTTTTGAGCAGAGATCAAAGCGATTTATATTCACAGTTTAATTTTATCAAATAGTTGAAATGTTACAATGGAATTTCATTTTTACATAGGTACACCAGCACTAATTGACACTGCATAAGTTAATGAATTATTTACGTGGATCACACTTTTCTTTAGATTTTAATAACCTTTTACAATTTTTACACCTCGAAGGCATTTTCTAAACCCCAGAGTACATAGAATGGTTTGTCATAATGCCATTGACTCCAAATTTAATTTGCATTTATTGTGATTAAGAAACTTGTTTCGTTAGTGAATGATGCGCGGAACACGGGCAATAAATCTATTAGTAGATGACATAATTGAAAAAAGGTCTGAACCTTTCGTTGGTGCTTATTTAATATACAAATCAGTCTATGATATTATAACTTACAATGTTATGTTATCTGGAATTTAAAATTACATGCGAGGAAAGATCGTAATTCTAGATTTACATATTCATGATATTTGTTCGGTTTGAATATTCTACGCACAACTGAATTGTAGAAAGACCGTTCCGGCGGTCAAAAGTTTAAACTTTATTTATTTTATAACGATTTTATGTCAACTTATATAAATATCTCTTGTGGGGTCCTTAATGTGTAAGGAAACCGGAGTACCAAGAGAAAATCCACGTGTCCGACTTGGCGACCACCATACCATCTCGCATAATCCCCTGACAAATCAAAGGATCGAACCCAGGTGGCATTGGTGAGAAGCGAGTGCGATAACCACTACGCTACTTGGACATCCGGCGGTCTAGTGGTAGATCATTCGACTCGGTTCGGTTCGAACCCCAATACCTGATCATACTACAGACGGCAGTGATTGTTCCATCTCCAAGCGCGCACCGCATAAGAAGTGACAATCCCGTGTTACGGAAGGCGTGGCACGTAAAAGAACAATAACTGCATTGGTGTCAGTTCATAGCCAAGGAAAAAACCTAAAGCTGGTGACATATTTATACAAGTGAAAAATTCCCGACAGGATGAAAACAACAACAGAACAACAGCTTAAAGTGACGTTAGCTGTGTTTTATCAAAAAAGTTATTTTCCTTTTTTACTACTTAGGCTGGTAACCATAAATTCCTATATATTTTGCGAAAATTGCTTGAGAAATTCAAGTTTGGCACTTGATTAACTCAACCTTACTACATGTATTTGTATACCGCACTTGGCCCGACCTTAACTTTACAAAATATTAGAAATATAAAATTTTTATGTCTTTGTATAGCTCTTATTTATCATTGTACATCAAGTAAAAGTAGAAAAAATAAAAAAAAGTTTTGGTAAACACAGCTAATGCACCTTTTGAGCGATATGAGCTGACGTAGGTGAAAGAAAATTACATGCCCATTTTATGTTATATTTTATCTCATATATATCCCAAAGAGACCATCTGGTGGTTAAAATAACAAATGCATGTGTATAATTGCAACAATCTTGCCAAACGTAACCCGTAATATCATTTTTTTTGTTCGCCATTACTCTTGAGCATTGCAAATTAACTTTCGGCAATTTTTACGAAGATTACCCAATAAGCACGTATTATTTGCCGTTAATATATATTCTATTCTTCTTAACCTCTTCGTCTATTTTCATACATCATCATTTCATATCTAAATCAGGCAAAGTTGATATTTTCCGTCGTTTCAAAATATTCGTTTCTGAAATTGTCCACGTGTCAGGTATATCGGGTGATCTCGACCCAGTTTAACTCGTTCCATGGCATTCCCAACATGAGGTATGCACAATTTTCAAAGTTATATTGTTTTGATTTTGACAATGTCGGCATTCATTTCAGGGTAACATTAAATATTGGAAAAATTTCTTTTAATGATTTGATATTTTTATTCATATATTCATCCGATTTGCTTCAGGTATTTAAAATAGCGTTGAAAAGCGAAAATTTTACATAATATATGTACTTTCCAATAAAATTCTCGTCCTGTATTTTAAAAGTAATTATATAAAAAAGAATTAAAACTCGACCAACTTTAACTTACGCTGATTTTGTCAAGGACCGAGATTGGTGATAGACCGAATTAGGAAGCGCATTTGATATGACGAAAGAGTTTCAACTTTTCACATGTATGATAATGTATTTGAACACACATTTTATCATATTCCCGTCTAAATGTCATGGGACAAAAATCATCATTATGACAGCTTATATCACTTTGATGAAAGCTAAAAAGAAGGCCCAGTACAAAGTCTACATTTATGTAGTATCCAGAATATTTGGACATAGGAATTATATAATGTGATTTTCCCTCGAACCTTGACACTAGACATATGTAGCCTATTGTTTTGAAACACTGTACATAGGCGTCGGAAGCAAATTGAAAGTGGGGGGGGGCTAAACCAACTTAAAACACACACACACAAGCCCCAATTTTCAACACCTATGAAAAAAAAGGGGGGGGGGGCTTCTAGACCCCCCCGTTCCGACGCCTATGCTGTAAACATGAAAGCCGTTTGCCCCACTTAAAACATCCATTACCAAATCATTATTACACTACTACCTCGAGTCACTGAACTGACAAAGACGTCATCAACCACCATTACAATCGACAGTTATTTGTTTGTTTATTGAGCACACGACACACGTGCAAGTACTTCAAATTGAACACAAGTGGGCTGTCCAAATGCCAGTAAGTCTTTACGGAATATTTGCAGGATGTTCAGAACACGAAACTGGTTCTCTATTTTATTTATTGGTGTTAAACAAATCCATTTCCATCGTCTGGAGTGTTGGGTTGACAAACCACAGTCATTTTCTTAACTTCTATACAGTTTGTCAGTCCGGAAATCCAAATTTATATACCCAACCAAACTTTTAATCCCTTGTGTCCATCGACATTGTATTACAACGGGAGACGAGTGTGGTGCTTTACGAATTATCGTTGGTGCAATTGGCAAGTATACCATTGAGGTATACCATTGTTTACAGCGCTATAAGCTGTCACAGTGATGATTTTTGTTCCGTGACATATTGTCGAGAATATGATAAAATGTGTGATCAAATACAATATCAAACACGTGAAATGTTGTAAAAGATCTTCTGTTCTAAGTTATTTGTTTTATTAGAATCTAAGTCTTCCTGTACCTTAAAAATCCAGCTGTATTTCCGTATGTAATGACCTTTCAGATAAACTCTTTCGTCATGTCAAATGTGCTTCGTAATTCGGCCAGGAGGAGTTCGGTCCATCAGTAATCTTTGACACAATCGCCGTATGTTAAAGTCGGTCGAATTTTACGTGTTAAATATTTACCTTTAAAATACAGTTTTATTGAAAAAATAGTGTTATGTAAAACATATGTTTTTCTACGCTATTTTAAATACTTGAAAATCGGATGAATATATGAATAAAAATATCAGTTGATCACTAAAAGAATTTTTTCCAATCTTTAATGTTACCCTGGATGCTGACATTGCCAAAATAAAAACAATGTAACTGCGAAAACCATGCGTACTTCCTGTTTTACAATCGTGCCGCCATGTCCGATGGAGTTGGGCAGTTCATGCTCATATGTGTCAAGAATGATAAAGCCGAGAATGCGATGGAACGAGTTTAAAATGGGTCGAGATCACCCGATATATAAGAATAGAATATATATTAACTGCAAATAGCACGTGCTTATTGGACACTCGGTAATCTTTGTAAAAATAAAATAGCGAAAGTTAATTTGCAATGCTCAAATAATGACGGACAAACAATAAGTGAATAACTGATATTACGGGTTACTTTGGCAAGACTTGCAATTATACGCATGCATTTGTTATTTTGACCACCAGATGGTCCCTTTGGGATATATATGAGATAAAATATTACATAAAATGGGCATGTAATTTTTTTCACCTACGACAATTCATATCGCTTTAACATGCACGCACGCACACACGCACACACACACACACACACACACACACACACATTGTTGTTTTCCATCCCGCCAAGTATTTGTCACTTAAGATGAAGTGCTACATATTTTGACTTTTGCTATGGACTGGTACCAATGCTGTGGGGGGTTCTTTTATGTGCAAAGCTGTCTGCGACATAGGACCGAGGTTTTAAGGCTCACCTGAAAGACACGTGACTTTCACTTCGTATGTTGATCGCTTGCCGTAGGAATAGCCACTACCATTTTGAAAGTGTTTGGTATGACCCGCTCCGGGAATCGGAGCCGGGATCTTCCGCTTGCAAGTCGAACGCTTTAACACTAGACCATTACAAGTGGTCACACACAAACAAGCAATGCCCTCTAAAGACCCCGTACAAACAAAAATAAAACAAAATGAAGGGGATTGATTTACCTTTTAAATACAAACCCACACTACTTTTCGTCTTTATCTAAACTATTATCAGGGTATTTTGATAGAAACATAAATGGAAATACAGTCTTCAGGTCTTCGAAAATACTTCGGGAAAAAATAGGCTACTGTAAAAAAATAATAATAATAATAGAATGTAAGAGTTGTGTCCCTTGCCTTGCAATGATTTCAGCATTCCTGTCACACAGAGTCATTAAACACGATCAATACATGAAGAGCTATTGATGTGATTTATCTGGAAGATGAACCTGAGGATGCCAGTTAACATGGTATTACAAACGAAATATATTATGGTATTACAAGCTAAACATAGTATGGTATTACAAACGAAATATATTATGGTATTATAAACGAAATATACTATGGTATTACAAGCTTAACATAGTATGGTATTATAAGCAAATATATTATGGTATTACAAGCTAAACATAGAATTGTATTATAAGCGAAATATATTATGGTATTACAAGCGAAATATATTATGGTATTACAAGGTAAACATAGAATGGTATTATAGGCGAAATATATTATGGTATTACAAGCTAAACATAGAATGGTATTATAAGCGAAATATATTATGGTATTACAAACGAAATATATTATGGTATTACAAGCGAAACATAGCATGGTATTACAAGCGAAACATATTTGTATCACAAGCGAAACATAGTATGGTATTACAAGCGAAACATATTTGTATCACAAGCGAAACATAGTATGGTATTACAAGCGAAACATATTTGTAATACAAGCGAAACAGTATGGTATTACAAGCGAAACATTAGTATTACAAGCACAGCAGAGTATGGTATTACAAGCGAAACATAGCATGGTATTACATATAGTATGGTCTTACAAGCGAAACATTAGTGTTACAAGTGAAATATAGTATGGTATTACAAGAAAAATATATTATGGTATTACAACCAAAATATATTATGGTATTACAAGCGAAACATAGCATGGTATTATAAGCAAATATATTATGGTATTACAAGAAAAATATATTTTGGTATTACAAGCGAAACATAGCATGGTATTATAAGCAAATATATTATGGTATTACAAGAAAAATATATTATGGTATTACAAGCGAAACATAGTATGATATTCCATGCGAAACATAGTATGATATTTCAAGCGAATAGTATGATATTACAAGCGAATAGTATGGTATTACAAGCGAAACATATTTGTAATACAAGCGAAACAGTATGGTATTACAAGCGAAACATTAGTATTACAAGCAAAACAGAGTATGGTATTACAAGCGAAACATATTTGTATTACAAGCAAAACAGAATATGGTATTACAAGCGAAACATAGCATGGTATTACATATAGTATGGTATTACATATAGTATGGTATTACAAGCGAAACATTAGTATTACAAGTGAAATATAGTATGGTATTACAAGCGAAACATAGTATGGTATTCCATGCGAAACATAGTATGGTATTACAAGCGAAACAGTATGGTATTACAAGCGAATAGTATGGTATTACAAGCGAATCATAGTATGGTATTACAAGCGAAACAGTATGATATTACAAGCGAATAGTATGGTATTACAAGCGAAACAGTATGATATTACAAGCGAATAGTATGGTATTACAAGCGAAACAGTATGATATTACAAGCGAAACATAGTATGATATTACAAGTGAAATATAGTATGGTATTACTAGGGAAACATATTTCTCCTTATTCAAAATTGATACACATGTATAGGTCTAGAAAGGTAAATTGGCACATGTTTACAAACACAATGGTCTGAATCAAATCATAACAGGGGTGACAAGCTACATCACAAAAGTATTATATTCAGTAATGCATGGAGTCCGTGCAAGGCAATATGTTTTACCCGAACAATCTGTATTTAAAGTAGACCGTATTGTTTTTGAATTTTGACTCAATCCGGATGTGCCACTATTATCTTTGTAGACCTATAGTTTGGTCAATTTTATTTTCTCATTTATTTAGCTCCACACATTCGATGAAAAAAATCTCATTGGCACTGCTACTATCATGTTCCCACTTAAATAAATTATCATGTTCTAACTTTTTGGTAAAACCCTTTGTAAATCAAAAAGTGGGAAGATGATACTACTGTAATGAGAATGTTTGTACATGAAGTTTCATCAGGCCAGTTTCTACATACACCACTACCATTACACGTTGTTTTCTACAAACGATCAATCACATACACCAAATCACTCTCTGTTGTCTGTATTTTGGTTGGCTTCCTGCGCAAACAAAAGCAAGTCGGGTTGTATACAAAAAAGTGACCATTATAATTGGGGGATTACTGATCTCGCGAGAAAAGTGAATCTTTAATTTCTCTTTAACCATCTGCCAAGATAGTGCTGAATCAACCCAACACACCAAGCAAATATCTTGTGTATACACAGTGCCTCTAATTGTAACGTAAATTGGAAGTTTACCTGCTTTATTTGTGTCAAAGATTGTTTGACAATCACACAAAACACAAAGATGTCAAGCGGTCCTATAGAGCTCCCTAGTTCTTGTGTTCACGTTAAATTAGAATTTATTATTGTATCGACACTAACCTGTAATTATAGGGATCCCCAAATGTCATTGGATGAACAAATCAAAGTATTTAAATTACTGCAAGTCGGGCTTACAAATACACAAGCACTATTATTTTTGTCACAGTGTCATTACTTTGACAAATAATTGCCCCATGGGAATGACTTTGTGCTTACCAAATACATGTATATTCAAAACTGACTGACGAATGTGTTTGTGTGTCCTATTGCTTAAGCGTAAGTTTCGGGGACATAGAGGTACGTTTGCAGCAATGTGTAGTAGTATTTGGCAATTCATATAAACGTTTGTGATGTTAAAACCTTCCAACCCGAAGTTTTTTAGATGGTATGCTCTTTTCTATTGTTTAGACAAGTCTATTATGGCCTGTAGGGGTTAAAGTGTTAACCATGTTCACTTTTAATGCACAATTATCAAGTTAAAGTAGTACCCAGAAATTTAAAACACCTGGTCACTGGTTATTATGATACTTTTGTCGTCCAGCATCACTCCGATTCAACACATAAATACACTGAAGTTGATATGAAAAGATACAGGAATTTCTAATAGACAATATATTTGTAATGTTTGGAGACCAGGGGCCCGTTTTATGAAAGGTCGTAAGTCCTAAATCCTATCTCTTAGTCGTAATTGTCATGGGAATGACCAATCGGCGATGCGTTGTCATGGAAGTTAGAACTAAAAGTTAGGATTTAGAACTTACGACCTTTCGTAAAACGGGCCCAAGGTCGCCCAGCACACTGTTGGCATTCCCATTGGAAACAATTGTGCATTTAATGTCAACGTTCCGTAAATTTTACGATCGGTATAATGGCCTTATTTACAGTTACTTTGATTCACTAAATAAAATATTAGGTTCCCTGTTCATCGGATGTGACAGGTCAGCAGGATGATTACTTCTCCATGGCACCTGATCTCACCTCTGTAATTCCAGATATCCGTGTTTTGTTCAATATTTACCAGATTTTATATTTCTCCAAAACAACCTGAATAATAATACTTTGTTATCTGTGATTTTTATATTACAACTGATAGGCTCAAGCTATTATTTAACAGACTGGAGGCTAAACAATACCAATCAAATACGGTTAATAATGATCGTATTAGCAAAGTGTTTGTGTTGTAACTATTAAAACGCTTATATGGCAATGTGGGTGTCACATGCGCAAGAAATAGATTGCGTAGAAGTAGACTATGATTATACCTACCTTTTGCATTTCGTTTGTTGCAGTAAATATTGATAATGACACTAACTCATCAACCCCTGTAGTCAAATTTAGACTCTTCGAAACCAATAAATGGTATGATATACTATCATAATTTGAGAGTGACCAAAATATCATCCAATGTAAATTATTGAAGAATTCAGATTACCATTCTTTGAAATGGATGAGTCCAGATGTGGCCCGAAGTCACCAAATGTTCTCAGTACTCAAGCTCAACTAACTTTTAGCGATTTTAAGGTAAAAACATGCAAACTTTATTCTTTAAATATGGACATGTTTGTATATTGATAGCATACAATTGTAAGTAATGATAAAAAATTATTGCCCATTTGAAGAAAACTTCAGAAATATTAAAAAAAATGTTTGAGTATGTACTCAAATCTTGAGTACGTACTCAACGTATTTATTCGTTTTTTACAGGGAAATCACAAGTGTGACGCAAAAATTAATATGTAAATGATTAAAAAATCATAACATGTTTCCTAATCACTAAAATCCAAAAGTTTTATAAACAATTTTATAGTCAAAATAATGAAATAAAAGTTGAGCTTGAGTATTGAGTAAATTTGGTGATTTCGGGCCCTGATGTGGCTACTGGGATCATCCAGATGTGGCTACTGGGATCATCCAGATGTGGCTACTGGGATCAATGAGTTAACATAGTTACAGCAGCAGATAAGTTTTCAAGTTTCATAACGCAGAATACGCCAAGCTTACAGATACATAATAAGCAATACCACTGAATAATATTTAGCAAAATATGAATAAACATTTTGACAAATAATCATCCCATCGGAGTGGTACTTGAGACTGGTATTTTTCAAACTACGTATACACTACTTCAAAACTGTCTAAATGACTGACTGACGGACTTACTGCGTGTTTGACTGTCCCAATCCAATTTATATTCCAGCATTTGTTACTGCGTGTTTAACTGTCCCGATCCAAAAAATATTCCAGCTTTTGTTACAAATTATTATCTTCATTTCTGATTTACAAAAATGGAATAAAATCTGGTTAAGAATAATGTTCACATAACACAAATTGAAAAGCCTTCAAAAGGGCACCGACCAAATAACTTACATGAGGTCGAAACTACGTCAATGAAATAAAATATCTAGTATAAACATGTGTCTATATCATATTTATGATTTTACTGACATAGTTTTGGCCTCCTGATGGCAATACCAATGGCATGTAAAATATCATGAATACTATATTCAAAATAGCGGCTTAAATTAATTTCATGATATCAAGACATACCATAATACAGTCTACACAACATATACCCATAAAAAGTATTAATATTGGTGGGTTGACTATTCCCCAGAATTAGGTCGAAAGTATCCGCTCCCTGTCTAACCATATGAGTATTTACATTGATAATTGCAGCTCAAAGAATACTAAAATATATTGTGTAACTATTTCAAAGATATATTTTTTGTTACATTATACGATATATCAAGACAATTTGATACATTCTTTGCTGTGACATACATGCACTCTATCGATGCACGAAGAAATTTGTTATTTGTGTTGGTACTGACTGTAACACTAGTGCAAAAAAGTCGATTGCCCGAAAGTGGATAGTGATTGTAACCGGGTTTCGCCTTCAGAATGTACAGACATAAAGGTATTAACTGTAAAGAAGTTCATCAGGTGTTATACATTTATCGTGATACTGAACAAACATACGCCTCTTGAAAATTGGGCGTCATGGTGGAATTCAGCATCGACTGCCGACAAAAAATATTATGAATAGCTGTTCCAAAATAAACTGGCACATGTTTACAAACAAAATGAGACTAAACAAAGTAACAACATGGCTGACAGGTTTTCAACACAAATATATTAGAGTTTCAGTACTACATGGAATTAAAACAAGGTAAAATAAAATTTAAAAAAAAACCCGGTACGGCCGTTATTTTCGGAAGTAGACAATTATATTATTTTGGATTTTTGATAGAAATCGGATGAACTATTAAATCTTGCTAGACCATAACAGCCAGTGAAACATTATAAATGCAAAATTGTAATTATCGTGATTGTACAATATGCAGAACATTGACTTTCCGCACTATTCTCATATACCCGTGAAAACGACTTGCCAATATGTCATTTGTCCGCATATGAAAGATCGTTTGCAGATGGTAACATATCTAATTATTTGGATGACAGTGAAGACGTATGTATGTATGAAGATTGCTTGAATCCTTGGAAAAACACATACGATATATATATATATATCCTATTCTGAGGTATCTGTTGTCAACATACACATCATATATGTTTTCTATATGAAGTCTACACAAATTCATTTTCTAATCATTTTACAGGCAGTTTATCACTTTCAACATTATCTTTTTCACAGTGTGATTACTGGAGTTAACTTTATTTTAAGAAATGTTATGGTTGAACGTTTCTTGCTTATGAAGGCCATTCAAACATATCCTTAAATAACTTTTTACTAATGAATAAATCTCTTTAGAAAGATTTTAAATGAGGATATCATAAATGTTATTTTTGCCTTTTCCCCTGAGTGGCCTCTATAGACAAGTATGACTGTATCTTTTGAGGCGCCGTTTTAGATTTTATTCACTATTTTCTGATATAAAAAATTCATTTTTGAGATTATCTGATATAACAATTTCATTTTTATATATCAAAAAATCTAATTTTTGATATCAAAAAACATTTTATTATATCAAGAAACATTTTTTTTAATATAAAAAAAAAATCATTTTTTGATATAAAAAAGTCGAAATAGTATTTCAGTCCAAGACTCACGTAAATAATTTCAGCTTATCTGTAAAAATGAATAAATGTGTTAAGTAGGATACTCAAAATTTTAATATATACTCAAAAAATATTTCAATATTTTTAAAGTTTTTTCAAATGAATAATACTTTTTCATTATTATTTAGATTTGTTTGCCATCAACAGGAGCAGCATAATGTTTTGTTTTTGTTTTTGCCCTAAAGAAGATGAACTTGAGTACTGAGTGAGTTTGGTGACTTCGGAGCCCGACTTCGGGTCAATGATCTAAGATGCTCTGGGAAATTAGAATTAACCGATGCAAAATATAGAGAATTGAGTTTCTTTCGTGATTTGAATTGTTAAGTTGATGAAGTAATGTTTTACTCATTACGTAGCACCAGCGATATATAAAGCTTACATTAGCTTTATATATCGCTGGTACCACCTACCCATCCACAAACCTCAAACAGACACAAAACAGAGTTACATGGAAAAAAAATATATAACTTATTTACCGGACAATCTGACAAAACCGCAGAGATATGGAGAGGATATCAAGGAAATGAGTGATATCAAGTGGGGAAACCTGGGACAAGGTAAAAAAATAGAGCTAAGGACAGCCTTATCTGCCACCTTATGTGCCACGTGATAGATGGGTAAATACCCGCCGACATTCTGTGAAAAAAGTGCCCGTAAACCTATCTTCTGAATAAGTAATATATATTTAGACCCTTATCGGGAAAAGTTTCTGTTGAAAACAATTTTTGTGTAAAAATGTTACAAACAGGTGGGGATTCATAAATCCATTTACGTCACAAATTTTCGTGTCATTAAGTAGTAATAATGGTTTTAGGATACAAAATAATCTGATTACTAATAAGCTTTATTTGAAGTAATTAACCTCACATATTACATGCTGTACCAGGTAAATGACATAACACCCATTACATTTAGACCAATTATTTAGATATCGGAAAACAAACTTATCATCTTACCTAATATATCGCTTTTATACGTGTTAATTACATCACCTCTACATACAGAGATTCTGCAGTCTAAAAACAATAATGTCAATCCCCTTACACATAAATCATCTTCAGGCAGCATCATGTCTCAACGTCTCACAAGCGGAAGGAGTGTCTTCCAGTTACACCAACATTTATAAAATAAATATTCCGGGAATGCCAACAAGTTGAATACAATAGGTGTTGTTTTAGTGATAAGTAGTGATTTGATAGACACAGACTTATTTTCAGCTCAAAGTTACCTGTATATTTTACCTGAATTTTTTTTTATCTAACTTGTTTTTAATCATTTTTATATGAGAAAATATATACCGTACTTGGATTTTAAATAATTACATCTCTAGAGATATGCAAATTTTATTATATATTGTTACAACTAAGTAATGTCAACCTGTTATTTTTTCTTCTTTTATGTTCAAATTTGAAATTATCAGAACTAAATACAATTACAATTTTTCGATTTATATTGAAAATATGATAATTTATTTATGTATAGCTAAATATCACTGTAAAATATAAACCAGATCACCAGCTCATTGTTTTTAAAGGCATACATGTTCAGGCTGTAATTTTGCTTAGAAAAAATATCCAAAGATTAGACCAAAACTAAAAGGGCTAAAAAGTTAAACCACCGTGGTAAATTTTCACAGTAGATTTGTTTTCACAAAAACGACGTAATAACAAGTTTTTTTTCACCCTGATTTAAAATTCAAAACTTTTAATACAAGCAAAAGAATCCATTTTGACAGTTTGTATACCTTTAGCCTTTTGTATCAAATATTTAAAATCAAATATAACTAGATTTCTGTTCTTATCAAATAATTCGGATAAATCTATATTTTTGCCTCTTATTCAATATATTTTATTACATGTATTATATATTTCAATATTATAAGTGAGAATGGTAGTAAAAAGAAAAAAAGAAAAAGATTGGTGTTCACATTTTGAAGACTTTTAAATCAATTAAGTTACCAGGAGATTTGTTTTTATAACATTTAATAGTGTTTATACAAGATTCCGGGAATGGCAACAAACTTTTTCCACACTTCTTGTCTTTACATCAAAAGATGTCGGCATAGCCGGATTGAACCGCGGACGGTCATAGGTTGAATCGTACTCTGTCCTCGCCAAATGCTCGGCATAAGAAGTGAAAGTCACTGATCACTCGAATGAGACGTAAATCCGGAGACCAGTGTCAAGGTAAATATGATATATTAAAGAACCCTTATTGAATTGGCAGTGAGCCCATAGCATATGTTAACATTTGTAAATCTTCACTTAAAGCTGGTAACATCACGTATAAATGATGGATTCCTGTTGGGGCGTACAACAAAGAAGTTAAAAATCAAAAGCCTCCTGAACCGATATAAATAATTTAAAATTCTGATATCGTTTCTTGTTTGCCAGTGGATTATAAATGCTATAGAAGTCGGCAAGACAAGCGCAATTAAGTCACATGCATTTTTTTTTAAATAAACAAAAACTATGAATGTAACTCTTCTACCACAGAAAGCGAAAACAAATGAATTAGATATGTGTGTATTTCTGTAATGCACGTATTTTAATAATATCATATTTGATAAAGTGAATGAGAAACATTGGCTAATGGCGCCAATATATATTACTGGCAAAAACACCTACTGACATCCAACAGGGGAACTTCATTCATACCATGATTGTCACACTGTCGTATATAAATATATATGTGAAAGTAGACAACATCACCAATGTACAGATATAATATGATCTATGTATAGAATTTACGTTTTAAAGGGGCATTAGCTGTTGTTTTTAATTCTTTCCTTTTTTACTGCTTACAGGGTAGATTGATATCCAATAACAGAAGAGAGATATACACCGGTATCAGGTATAAAAATTCTTTAATTCCTATATATTTTGTAAAAAAATCCTTGAGAAACCCAGTTTGGCACTTTTTCACTGCAATTGAATATTTATTTATGCACACCGCACCATACCTGACCTTATTTCCACGAAATATTATAGGAATATAAGATTTTTATGCCCGTGTATACCTCTTATTTCTTGATGTACACTAGGTACTTTACAAACAGTGAAAGCAAAAAAATCGAAATATATATATTTTTTTTTGGGAAAACACAGCTAATGCCTCTTCAATATATAGACTATCAAACTATCTAAAGCGGCATTAGCGGTGTTTACCACGAAAAAGATTGCGATTTTATTTCTACTTTTACTTGATGTACAATAGCAAATAAGATACTATTGAGGCATCAAGGCAAGACGTGTATGTATAATATATTGAAAACTTGTAATAATGAATGTTTGAATGTTGAAACTTAACTGCATGTTTTTGATACATGTGTTTCAAGTGTTTTAAATTATGGCTGTGAAGTTTGGTGCTTTGATGTTGCGATGTAGAAAAATGCAAACATATTTCTGTAAAAAGAATTTTGAGGGTAAAATAATTGTACTTGATGCAGAATTGGGTTGTTTTCTGTATAGGTATTGGATTAAATTATTAAATACATATATAAAAACCTCAGATACCAAAGCATAAATAAATAGAATGTCCAGGACATAGATACAAATCCGGTAAAAAATGGACAAACACGGACCTCTGGAAACCAAGAGATGATCAGGTGCCATGGAGGAGTAAGCATCCCCTGTCGACCGGTCACACCCGCCGTGAGTCCACAGTCAAGTCCAATGAAACACGCAAGGAGTGTATCTGTCACAATTGGTACAGACGTAACAACCGCCAACGAAAAGGCAACTCATTTTCACTTAGTGAAACAGAGTAGTCGCAAACAAGACTATTATACCGACCGTAAAACTTGCGGATAATTAAACGCGGTTTTCGATATCCCTTATATATATTGTCTATTAGAAATTCCAGCATGTTTTTAATATCAACTTCAGTATATTTATGTGTAGAATCAGAGTGGTGTTTGACGAAATAAGTATCCTGATAGCCAATCATATAATGTTATTTTGAAATCACTGTATGAGGACATGTTTGATAATATTGAGCCTCTAAATTGGTTGAGTCAAATTAAAGATTCTATCTCTTGGATTTGGCTATGCTTGGTATAGTCAGTATGCTTCTAATTGTAAAGCTTTTATATAGCACAACTCAATACTGTTTTAAATGATTTATTTATTCAACAAATAAATCCATACTTGGATAATTCTAGGAAATGTTACTTTTATAAGTACATGTATTTAATTGATAATCACATGATACAACATTATATTCATTCGTAGGTCACTACCTGAAAACATTTTTTTCACCAACACACTTTAGACTTCTTCACATGAATTAATGATAAAAAAGGGTAGATACAGAAATATTCCAACAGAACAAAGAATTTGTGAAAAGTGTTCGTGTCATGAAATTGAAGATGAATTTTATTTTATTTTCATATGCACTTACCTTTCTTTTTAATCTTATAAGGAATTAAGAGTTAGATACATTGATATAAAACATCTCAGATACCAAAGTATAAATCTTTAGAATGTCCAGGATATAGATACAAATTTGGTAAAAATGGACAAACATGAATCTCTGGAAACCAAGAGTTGGGATCAGGTGCCATGGAGGAGTAAACATTCCCTGTCGATCGGTCACACCCGCCATCCGTCCACAGTCAATTCCAAATTAAATGCGCGAGGAACGAATCCTCGTCACAATTTGTACAGACGTCTCAATAACCATCGACGAAAAGGCAACTCAACATTTCACTTACTGAAACAGAGAAATCACAAACAAGACTATTATACCAACCGTAAAATTTGCGGAACGTTGACATTAAACGCGGTTTTCTATATCCCTGTGTCAATAATTTGTCAGTGAGTAATTTACATCTGTATATGAAATGTTCATATGTTAAACACGTTATGGCATATCGGATCATTTGTGAAATATAAACTCCATATGCGGGTGACTGTGGGATATTACAACTTAAATGAGGAAAATTTACGATGGGAAATCCGAAATCGTCGCGTTTGTCGTATAGCTTAGTTGCTAATTTCCCGTCTGTGTCTATAGTAAGTAAAAAGTCTAAGTATGAAGCGTGTGTGCTTGATTCTGTTGTATCTTTAATTTCTAGTTCGCTGGGATATATCGTATTGACATATGTATGAAACTTGTTGTTATTAATTGACAAAACGTCGTCGATATATCTAAATGTCAAATTAAAGGACATCGCTTTTTCTTCTTTTGATTCAGCAATTTCTGAATGAAGTCTGCTCCGATTGAATAAAGGAACAGGTCAGCCAATACGTTGTCACAATTGGTTCCCATAGGAATGCCGACAGTTTGTTGAAAGACCACGTCTCCGAACATTACAGATATATTGTCTATTAGAAATTCCAGCACTTTTTTATATCAACTTCAGTGTATTTATGTGTAGAATCAGAGTGGTGTTGGTGTTGGATAACATGGGTATCATGATAACCAATCACTATATATTTAAATATTCGGGTACCAGGTTTAGTGAAAAATCGGTTGTCTATGATGCTAAAAAGTCTTTCTTTTAGTTTTTTTATGTGGAATTGTTGTGTAAAGAGTAGAGAAGTCGTATGCTTTGATACTGTGGATTTGAGCAACATTGTGCGCCTTCAAATTTCTAAAAGTTGTTTAGAAGTTTTAAGTATCCGTAACTGATTTACACCACTTCTGTATTACTAAAGTTTCCCCTTAACGGCCGCGAATATCTTGGTAAGGAGTATAGATGAAGGTTTGGTAGAGCATTTGCCGTACCCTGCTATATACCTCTGCTAATTATAATAGTTCATCAATGTTTATATCTTTCAATTATTAAGTATAAAGTGTAAGACAAAATAATTATGTTACCTTGCTAAGTTTATTAATTATGCCTTTGTTAAGAGGAAAACTAATTGATTCCCTTCGATGTTCTTTCTCCATTTTAATGTTTACTCTAGATCACTTTAATTTGTATATGTTATTAACTTGTATCTAATTATTTATCTATATGTATTGTAAGGAGTCGTAAGGTTCAAGACAACTAAATGAATAAAAGCTATGCACAGGCATAAAAATCTTATATTTTTGTGAATATAAGGTCAGGTCCAGTGTGGTATGCATATACAAAAAGTGAGGTCGAATTAATCAATTGCAAGGAAATAATTGCCAGTTTGGATTCTCAAGCAATTTTCACAAAATATATAGGAATTTAAGAATCGGTATGGCCGTGTATATCCCTTTTTTATTACTGTATATATAGGAAGTAAAAAAAGGCAACATTTCTTTTTGAATAAAAACAAGCAAAATGAAACACAGCTAATTCTCCTTTCTATCATAATTATCGTGTAGGTATGGATAGAAAAATCTAATATTTACTAATAATGCAAGAAAACAATATTATTTAATATAACATACTATATCAGTAGGTGTATTCAATTGTATTGACCCCTTTGTAGTATATTTTCATATATATTTTGTCAACAACAAATACAATATATAACGTTGTTTAAGCCTTTTTTAAACGACCTAAACATACCTTGAAAATATACCAAAAAAATCGTAATGCATTTTCATTGAAAAAAAAATGCAAAATCACACACACACACACACACACACACACACACACACACACACACACACACACACACACATATATATATATATATACGTTAAGCTGTACGTACATGCTTGCAAAAGACTTATAAGAGCTGATCTATTCTTCTTTGTGTCCCTGTCTTTGTTTCTTTCATCATGGTTTCAGCTCACTCTCTCTTCCACTCAGTGGAGGCCTAAATAGTGATGTAATTCAACTTATATTTCCTTTTTTAAATTCCTGATTATGTTTATAGATAAAAACCAAATATAGTATTAAGTTATTAAGTTTTCACTTTTGATTTGATGTGATGAAAGTACACATTACCATGGCAAATGGATATCAATCTAATTTGGAGTAAGGTTACAAATATTATCAAAATACAATCGATATATATATATATATATATATATATATATATATATATATATATATATATATATATAATATATATATATATATATATATATGTTGACTTTTTACCTCATTTATGTATGTGCTTCTTGGTATGCTTGGCATCATATTGTCTCAGTTACTAAATTAGTTTATGAGTATAGATATTAAGTGAATGACGAACGTGTGTTGTAATAAGATAGACTTGTTCTAGGGGTTTCAAATGGAAAAGGAAATGATTTAATGAGAAATGGTATCTAGCTATTTTGAATCCCTTAAACGGTAATGCATTATGATTTTCGTGGATAAATTCTATATATATATATTAACTTATCTTGTCTAAAGGGCAGAATCATTTAGCCGTAAAGTAATATGAAATAACTTTTCACTAATGTTTTTGTTTATAAAATGAAATATTCATTTTAAAAGTATATGCTATCTGAAAAACTTTTTCTATTTTGTAAAATTAAATGTATGTAACTCTGGTGATAATTGAATGTTTACATGATTAAAACCTGATTTTTCACAGCAAATGATATAAATACAATACTGCGTCCCCCCAGTATCATCATGGGATCTCCTTCCTGACACCTGGTCCTATCCCATTTGTAATTTGCAATTGTTCTGTTTCCGAGTCTAATTTGTAATTGAGTGTTATCCAATTTGTCGTGTTATAATGGGTTTTTATCCATTGTTACATCTTGATTTTACTTTAGAAGTACAGAGACGTAATAAAGCGATTTCCTACCAATTTGTCAATGATAAACCTATCTGCAGATTTATGAATCCCTTTACTTGGTATAATTTTTAAATGACAACATTTTGTAACAAGGGATTTACATTAATTATCAAAATATGTCCGGATTCAGCGATAACCGGAAACAATATCCAATTCCTATTTTCTGTGTGGTTGGATCCAGGAATTTTATACGTAGGTTAGGTAAGATTTTAATGGTAAACACTTAAATCAATGCATAAGTTAATATTTCGTATGTTAAGGAGATTAAATCACTGTGTTCATAGTATAGTATATATATATATCAACGAGTTATGATTTAAATCACAGATACCAATATTACAAAAATAATACCAAGTTATAATGCTCAACACGATCGTTTCTGTTAAATATTATAAACATACTACCAAAGTTATAATGCTCAAGACGATATCGTTTCTGTCAATTAGACTTCATCAGTTGAGCTCCAATTTAAAAGTTATTTGTATTTTCTAAAGAGAAAGTGGTATTATACAAGGCCAAATAATATCTCTAAAAGTATAGCCGAAATCCGTCTAAGAGTAACCACTGTACAAAATGACTATCTTAGCTTTATAAAACATTTTTGAATTTAAATGATGTTAACTGTGCCAAATATTGCTTTAGTATAAGATGAACAGCTGGTACCGAAATACCAGGTACTAGGTTTATGTATACCCTCGGGGACTCAAACGGTCCACCAGCAGTGGCAACGACCTAGTGGTTATAAATATTATAAACATACTACCAAAGTTATAATGCTCAAGACGATATCGTTTCTGTCAATTAGACTTCATCAGTTGAGCTCCAATTAAAAAGTTATTTGTATTTTCTAAAGAGAAAGTGGTATATTAGACTTCATCAGTTGACCTTCAATTTTAAATAGATTTTCTAAAGGAAAAATGGTATAATACAAGGCCAAATAATAAATCTAAATGCATAGTAGCCAAATCCCTCGAAGAGTAACCACTATAAAACGATGACTATCTTAGATGTTGAATAATTTAGAATTCAAATGGCGTTATCAGTGCCAAATATTACTTTAGTATAAGAAAGTATTAATCTTCAAGATGTTCAGGAGACGAATATACAAATCTGGTGAACATTGGACAAACTCAGACCTCTGGAAAACCAGAGATGGGATCGGATGCCATGGAGGAGTAAATATATTCCCAGTTGACAGGTCACTCCCGCCGCGAGTCCACGGTCAAATTGAAATGAAATAAGTGAGGAATGAATCCTCCTCACAATTTGTACAGACGACTCAATAACCGTTACTGAACAGGTAACATTTCATTTAGTGAAACAGAGTAATTGCAAATAAGACCATTATCCAAGTAACTACTTCACCTTACACAAAGGAAACAGTCCTCTATTAGCCAACTCTTATCCTTCCAAGGACATCTTCAAATTCATTATCCTTTATATAGGAACTATCTTACCCTAATCACCTAGATATTATTTGGATAATATGGCGTCATGATAAATAATTTCTTGCAGTGTTGTCTATCTACATAAATAAAGGTGGTAGATAACGTGTGTTAATAGTTCTGATAAACAGACCTTTAAAATCCCTAAATCTTTATTTCATTCGGGTATGTCTGTGACATTCTGGTTGTCAGAGATCGTTTTGTAACATCAGTATTCTGATGGTTTCCAACACGTATTTGCGTCAAAGGAGATATTCCCTTTGGCACCTTAGCTGAACGGGTGGTCGTTTTTGAACGTTGAGACAACGATTTTCAAACAATTCACTTAATATAATAGAATCAATACTCCGAAGCAAATCAAATGTCGAAATGACCTAACTTTACCACTAACTCTTTTATCCAAATTTGTGCATTTGTACCATCGCTGTTTATGGTCCATAGTTCGCCCAAGGTATGTCCCCTCGGGGTGTTTAAATAATATTAACCACCCGCAATAATCTCTGATTACTCTCCTCCAATAAACTTGGAATTGGGACTTTACTCCAGAAGAACTATTCCTTTAGTGATAAAAAAATACACAAAATACAACTTCCCAGTATATAGTAAAAATGAAGAAGTACCAATGGATAATCGAAACTCTCTGCAAAACACGTGTCATACATTCAATGTTTTATTTGTCAGGAAGGTCGTTTAACTTATCAACCCCTGAAAAAACAATGAACTCTTCTGTAAATCAATGACTTAGACCAGTCCAAATGTGTCTTTAGGGGTGAACGAGATAATTGAACGCATCCGAGGCGCAATGATCCGGCGGTAAGATACCGGTATATTTTTGTACTATTCTTAGACCTCAAAAGTTGAACAACTGCTAAAAAGTAATTTCCATTTTATCTGAACCTCCATGACGTTTATCGAATCATTTTATACTAAAGTAATACGGAAGAACGTATTGGTTTATATTCAGAATTATTCAAAAAGTAGGATTGCCATCTTTTAACAGTAGCTACTCTTAGACAAATTTGGCAATGGTAGGTGACCTTGTATGACATCCCTGGTTTATTTCAGAAGAAAGCATCTATTCCAAACTCGAGTATTATTAACAGAGATGATCGTCTTGCGCATTTCATTTGACAACCCTTTTGTCAAACAACAACTTTGGTGTTCTGTTTAAAATATATCCAAAAACTCACATATGTAAGTACACGCGAGTCATTGTGACGTCATACTTCCTACTGTGATTCTCATGGTTTATCCGGAAGGATGAGAACAGATAACATAAATGTTGAAATCATGTGATTTTGTCGTCATAAGTCCTATTGAAATTTTTATGGTATATTTCGAAAGATGAGAACAAGGGGCAAAATGTAAATTCAAGTGATTTTGACGTCTTAAATCCAAATGAAGTCATTTTGGTTTATACGGATTGATATATATGAATAAGCCGTTTGAAAAGGTTTATTTGTATAAACTCCATTTAATACATAGCATAAGACGGCAGCCTTCATTTGGGTCTTGTTCACGAATGTTTAATTGATCCTATAGGTAAGCGAAAGTTCCAGTCTCTCTTATCTAGGAATGTTTGACACAACATGCAGAAGAGAAGTATTTTTCTTTTTTTTTTGGTAAGCTGTAAACTGGACTTTTGTCGCCACGATTAAATTTACCAGTGGAAAATTAACAATAAGGCAGAAATATAAACAAACATAAGATAGTTCAATCAAACAAACGAAGTCTTTCAAATTCACACAATGGCTTATGAAGTATCTTTTGCTTAACTCCAATCTTTTACCCGATAACACCTATTAGTTAGACAGAAATGTTTTGATTCAGGTACTATATATATCATGCAAGAGTCGGAAATACTGGCTGTTTATTCACAATATGTCTAATTCAACAGACTACAAACGGAAATGATTGTTATATTTAGCAACTATTATACGGAGCACCTGGTGAAAATGACATTGGTCTGTGGACCACGATTTGTTCTTCCAAACGTAAAGAAACGACTGTCTCATCCTGTATGATACAATCGAGATCACGTATGCGTTTTCTTTATCTTCCAAAACAAACACATGTATAGAAGAATCATATTACATAACAGCAAACATCGGATTGTTAACCCCACGCGTGTCTGTATTTATACATTCAGAAGTTCAGAGAAAATGGAGAAATATCACGCGTTACTTTAAAGTTTTTGTTACTCAGCAGTCTCGTATGGCTGGAGGATAAAAGAACCTTTGTTGTATAGACAGTTTCAATGAAAAAGAATCATCATTTCATATTAACAAATGAAAAATAAAAAAATTTGCCATCAGATCTGCTTCATTGAAACTATTTAGTGAATTATCTCTTTTTGTACTTTTGTACAACGACTTCTAGAAAATTTGTGTCAAAGATCTTTGTGCTTCAAATCCCGTAAAATCAAGGTTTGCTCATTACAGAAATACCAACCTCAAAACAAGACTGCGAAAAGTGCATAGTAGAAAACAAAAAAATTATTGTTGTTTAAACAGCCCATGGAATCCTTACGTAGCGGGAAGGGCCTCTGTGGGCCTAGTGAGGGTTAGAGCATCGGTTTTTACGCACAGTGAACAGGAGCGTATGAAAAAATATGTCTCTTACGGGAGCCTCTGGTCAGTGATTAGAGTTCGAAGCCCACTTCTGCTGGAAGTGAACCTAAGCTGATTTTTGTGAGAAAGTTTGCCAGTTTTCCTGGGTACATTGTAACCGGGTTCTCTCGTCCACCATTAAAAAACTGAAAAAATAAACTAAAAATTGTTGTGTGTGGCGTTAAACACCATTCAAAATTCAAATTCTAAAAAACGACTGACGTCAAACTGCACACGACCCAATTATTACTAGAGCTAATGTCCTTACACGATACATTCACTATCATCGGCATTTGTGTGAACCATCACGTCGATCTCATAGTTTATCAGGCAATCATATAAAGTGAAAGTAATCACTATAGTCTGCCACTTGATGTCAAATAATGATAGCAACTCTAATACGTGTGCAATATGGCGTCAACATGCACTTTTAATTTCATTTTATCTCATGTGAAGTCGTTGCAGTGAAATGTAAATTTGCAGAAATGCGATCGAGAATCTAGACGTCTTCAAGATGTTGTAAATATATGTATACTTTTATTATAGACAGATATGAGCTATGAAATATTCATAATATCAATTGGTAACTTGTGGTAATATATACCTTTTTGATATGCACAATATATGTGTTTCGGTACAGCAGCACAATGTGTTTCCTGTCATCAAATTAAGACGACTTCGATTTTCTGTCGTATAAATTTATCGCCATCGTTTTCGTCCATTGATCAAAAGAAACAATGAATTTGCTGGTTCACAGGCGGAATCTCATACTATAACAGCGTGGTTTTGTACGAGAAGAGGTCGAGGAAAGAGACATGACATTTAAAGTATAAAAGTCACAGATACCAATATAGTAATTGTTAGGAGGTTCAGGAGGTAACATACAAACCTGATGGACATGGGGCATATACGGACTTCTGAAAAGCCAGAAGTGAGATCAGTAAAAGTTTATGGCTGCTGGTGCGGAGGGCACACCTGTCAGTGTCGGTGCAGGTTGATCTTTGAGGGAAATGCGATTGTGTTGCTGAGCAGCGGGGGGGCCGAGTGCTATGATTATATCTATATGTATGGGAGGAAGTGGGGCGGGGGGGTGGATGTTTATGGTGCACAATCAGTAATTATCATTATTGCACACCTGTCAGTGACTGTAGCATTATGACTATTATTTAAATGCTATTGATACTATCATCGGTGTTTCCAGATTCAGAAAACAAATTAATTTAGTCATTTGTTCTTGTTGTATTATTGTTTAATGTCCCACTCAAGAATATTTCACTCATACGGAGACGTCACCAAATGCAGGTGAAGGGCTTCAAATTTTGGCCTATGATCGGCATTACTGCCATTGAGCAGTGAGGGTGCTTTAACGTGCCGACACCTACTGTGACACGGGACTTCGGTTTCTACTGTTTCATCCGAGGGACAGGAAAATCTAGCCGCCTCCGCCGAGGCTCGATCCCAACACCTTCCGGTTGCGAACCGAGCAATCTACCGCGGAACCACAGCGGCTCTCAATTTTAATCGGTAAAATGAAGGTAAATGAATCAGTAAACTTACATTATGAAATCGGTCTTGTCTGATACCACTTTCTCTTTAGAAAATCTGTTTACAATTGGAGTTCAGCTGATGAAGTCTAATTGACAGAAACGATCATATTGAGCATTTTGTTTAAAATATTTAAATGAGACGTTAATCCAGATATATAATTGGTTACAAAGTTCACGTAAAAATATTTTCATACTCAGTTATACCCTCATTAAGTATTATATAGTTGGTTCAAATTACATATTGTATACACTGGTAATTGGAGGTATAAAATTAAAAATTAAATATTAATTGATTATAATAGTTCAAGTCTGTGGAATAAATATAATAGCCATGGCAATCTGATTCACAAAAGTGTTTTTAATTACAGGTGACCAGATTTGAGAAAACAATGGACTCGAAAATGAAGCAATTGTAGAAAGCTTTTTTTTTGTCTTGTATTTTTTAGAAAAAAATGAAGGCATTCCGTCCTCCAGACGTTTACGTCAAAATGTTATCTGTTTTACATGTTATGCTTGGCAGCAACGTTGAAGCCGATGCACGGGACTCTCAATAACTAAACATGGTATAATTACACACATGTCTGAAATTTATGGAATACAGTGATGTAGTGTTATATACTGAATACTGATCTGTAATTGAATTTCGGTTTTGTTGTGTTTTCCGTTTACTTTCGACAGCCTCTGCAAAAATCGTTTATCTTGTTTGAATTTATTCCATTCCCGGAAACATACGAGATCACGTGGAACTTCCCCAACTTCCTAGGGAGATTCTCTAATCAAAAGTAATTGGATCATTTTGATCTTTTCAAGCTGGTGAGAAGTTCCTGCGAGAAGGAATGAGTCTGAGAATATAAAGAATTCCACTCTTTTACGTTTGTTGTTATCTTCATCTTTAAGTTTCTTTATTGCATCAAAAGTATACGTTTGGAGACTGCCGGGTTAAATAATTTGATTTGTTGATTCTTTTTCCGACAGCATGCAGTTTATCGTTTTGTTTTCCGGAAAAGGGAATTCATTATCAACACATGCAATGCATATCTATTTTTAGGTGTCATCATTTCATCTAAACAGAGCTACGATTTATCAGCATCAACTTGCGATATAATCAAATATCACAATAATTATCTTCTTAATATAGCGAAAAAAAAAC
Source organism: Atrina japonica (assembly GCA_030159075.1). Taxonomy (NCBI): domain Eukaryota; kingdom Metazoa; phylum Mollusca; class Bivalvia; order Pterioida; family Pinnidae; genus Atrina; species Atrina japonica. Next base: position 499,446 of record BROG01000459.1, on the reverse strand, counting down.
ACCCACCGAGCTTTACGTCGATATTAAACATGTATTTCTTTGTAATTGAAAATTGCAATTAACTTCCTTGAAGCTTTTTAAATGCTGCTCATGTATAGATTGTACTATTAGACTCCATACCGATAATAACCACTACATTCATGTAGAATCTTATAACTAGCTATTGAGTATAAAAGATAACACAAAGGTGAACTTTATTTCAAAGCGCTGTAAAACAACATACAGACAGCGGAGAAACATGCAACATATTTACGGAAAAATTACAATGGAAGGGTTTCCCAAAGTCTGTCAAACCTGTTAAGCGAAGTCTAGATATAATGTGACGGTCCGACTGTTTGGCTGCTCCTAAACCTTTTTTAAATACAATCTAGACTTTCCCGGTTTCTATCATTTACATGGATCGTGGAACGCACACGCAATCTATTAATTTTCATGCATTTTTACGTTTTTTGAAATGTGCTAGCTCCTACATTATTTATACTATTGATTAAATGATGTTTATGATTTGCTGAAGGCAAATTTTTTTTTTTTCAATCATGATATTTAATATGTAGTTAAACTTTTTGTTATTTGGTTAGTCAACGGGGAGATTTGTCTTATCATTTTTTATATTGCTTTATGATATTCAAATTGTGCTTGAGCGTGTCTGTTTGACCGAATTTCGTTTTTTACGCCATTCCCATTTTTTTCAACGATGGAGGACAATTTTGAAGGTGAAGGAGAAATCGTTGTTACCAGTGTTGCATGACAAAACACCGACCTTCTGCAAATGGAAAATGGAAAACCTCCGCACATGATAAGTTTGGATCCACCTAAGCTAAACGAGAACTAGAGAGTGATGCTTTTACCATTTCGCCACAGAAGCCTCAACCATATACCAGAATACTGTAAGTTTGTAATCCATAATCATTGTAAGTAATGTAAACCCTCTAACATTACGTTCGGTTTGATATTTAACAATATCGAAAACAAACGAAAAAGTCTAGGTCAATGCGCAACCTTTAATCACATCCCAAGTTAGAGTTGCTTATTTGCAACTCCTTTCAACTGTATTATTTTTCATGTAATTCATCATATTGGCGGTGGTCTAATGGTACAGCGTCAGAGGTATCGCGTACAATTCCAGGTACCATACCAAAACCATGCCATTCAGGATGCTTTGTGGCTTCTGTTTATTTTGGATTTTGAATATTGTGTTAGCCACACTCAACAATGTTTCATTCATATGATGACAGCCATGTTTTAATGGCAGAGAGAACCCGATTGCAATGTATCCAGGAAGAAATCACCGGCCTTCCACAAGTTTACTGGCAAACTTTCACACAAAAATCAAATTAAGTTCCGGTGGGGGGCTTGAACCTGCGCTGACTAGAAGTGAGAGACATCGTGGTTCAAAGCGCGATGCTCTAACCACTCGACCACGGAGGCCCATTTACAAGCACAGAAAACATAAAACATAAACATAAAACATCAATATAACCAGCAAACAAATCTTTCTATTTAAGGTCTCCAGTGTATAAATAAGTATGTTAATTCAGGTATTTCTGTAGTAATCTCGAAAAATTCCGGAATGAAGTAAATTTCATGACAATATCATAAAAAATGTTTTCTTCAGAAGAAAGTTTTCTATTTGATATAGAAAATACTTGTGAACGATTACTGTACAGAAATCATCAAACAATTACAACAAATATCTTTTTATATTTATGCCATCGATATTTTACTCGAAAAATTGTGTTTTCACAAGAATAAGTCCAAAATAACAATAACTCCACCTCTGATATTTGGTTCCTGAAAACCTTTTATCTGTACATGGGACATGCCTATTTATCATAAAATATAATCATTATAGTACCTTACCAAAAATCAAATTTTGACTTTTTATACAATTGATACCTTAATGATACGAAACCGTTGTTACTTTACAATGACAAATTCCTGAATCATAATATTTTGACAATGAAAGAGACGTCAGAATCCTACATTTAATTATGATCCAATAAACTATGGATACTTTACACTGTAATACCCACATTAACAAAATCCTGAAAGCATAATATTTTGACACTGAAAGAGACTGCAGAATCCCACGTTTAATTAATCAATCACACAGTATAAATACTTGATGGTTTATTATTTCTAAATTCACTTGTCTGATATATGTACAGATCCTAGCTGCTCAACTGCAGTCATTGTTTTAATCACCTACGTAAGTGCGCTTCCATTCACGAGACATTTGCTGAATAAGTGAAAACGGACATATTGATATACTCTCTTACTGACATCTTAGTTCTCTGACTATTTATAAGTTTTCTCATCGATTCACATTTGTATTGACGTATACATGACATTTGCCCTTTTCTTAATATATTTCTAACCTTCTGAAGTATCTAATTATTTCACAATTTCATTCTACAGCGATTGGATACAGCATTATACTTAGTTGTACAAGTAATTAAAAATAATTAAGGTTATATCTATTATTCTGAGAAAACAATTTCATAATTCATTAGCATTAAACCATATAAACTATTAGGCATATTGACCCCTCACATATTGGGAATACACAAGTGCCTGATAAATCCCAAGATAATAATTGCTATCTAAAATTTTGTATGATAAAATTCTCTTCAGTGTACTAACTTAATGCGTAATATATACAGTAAGATTTAGTGAAATTGACCAAATATTAATTTGTAAGATCTGTGATTTCTTTAAATCTTGGGAATCTTTGACAAATCTTGACTATACGGAGGCCATTATCCAGATCATAACTGAGCCACCCTTAACCTATTCCTTCAATGAACACACGCGTCAGTGAATTATTTCTTCTCCGCCATATTTAGACGTATCCTAGGTAAATTACCGTAGTACAACATTTAAACGTCCTCTTAGGGATTTCATTACAGTATACACTTACATACACTCAAGAATATTCCAAAATCGATTAAAAATTACTTAAGTCGAAATAATAAAGTTATGACAGCAGGGAAACATTACACGCAAACCTAGTTATCTACATGCTAACGACCACATAACATCCATTAAAATCTTGTATAACGCTACTGGCATTAAACTAATCGGTGTGCAATTAAATGGTAATAGAAACGTAAAATAATGCTTGTCTATATTAACCTTGCAATATGAAAGAGGTATACAAGTTTGAGGATAACATTACAAAGTTCAAGTCTAAGAAATCTGGAAAATATTTTCACTTTCCCGATCAGTTTTTCGGTGATAAGAATAGCTGATACAGTTAATGTAGTTCGAATAACATATCTTTAGTTTATGTGATCAATAAAGACCAAAACATATGCTCAAGACGATCTTTTCTGTCAATAAGACTTCGTCAATTGATGTGTATTTCTGAAAAAAGGTGGTCTAATACAAAGCTAAATAACAAACCTAAATTTATCGCTAAATTCATCTAAGAGAAGCCACTGTGAAAAGTTCAGAATTTAAATGTTAAAACACGATTGAGATGTTACTTCAGTTTAATATAATCGACTGGTACCGAAATACCAGATACTACCTTATGTACATCCTTGTGGACTCAAACGGTCCACCAGCAATACCAGACCGTATTGTTTTGGTTTTTGACAGAAGCCAATTACCTTGGTAGACCCGTATTTCCCGATCTGGGACCCATTTTCACGAAAGGTCGTGTGTCTTCAACTTGGTCGTAGGACCACACGTACACCAAGTTATAAAGACTTAAGACTTGTGACTATCGATCATACCAGGTATTGTCTTTATGACAACCATAAGGCAGACTCGGGTTATTGGTGTGTTTTAATTAATCTTTGTTAGTGTAGCAGGTAAAATAGTCATAAACTATCAAGAACTAATTTGAAAATGTGTGAATACGTCTTACGAATTGAGCTAGTGTATGGGTGATAAAACGGTTCCAAGTTTTGTCTAATAAGGTCAATCAATTTAGGACTTACGACGTCTTGGTAAAACGCACTCCTGTTCAACTGAGCTCAACTGACGGCGTCCTAATGACAGAGATGATCATCTCGAGCAATTATTTCTGCCTTTCTAACCTTTAGATGCGGTGTAATGTTTGAAGGATCTATCTATAGGTGAAGTATAATTGGCGATATACCACCTTTTTATACTTTTTACACGGATTAAATTCGTAATTAAATTTCGCTCATCACAAACACTCTCATGACGTTATTTGGCACGGTATTTTCGAATACTCTTTCGTCGTTAATAATTTACGATTGTGAACGAGTACAAAATGTAAACAATGACGGGTTTGCCAACATGTTTTTACAATTTTTATAACGTTGGTTTACTAACCAAACATCTCAGCAAGATGAAAAGAACAGAAACATAAGTTATAACACAAGAGATCGATGGTGGTTTAGCCTTGATATGTTAAAACGTAATAAAGAGGTTTTATTCATATGTTTCAACTATCGTTGTGTTATAAATATAATAAATGTTTAGAATAGCGACAAAGTGACAAACAAGCAGTAACGCAACAATTCACTTAGTGAAATATAAAAATTTCAGATACCAAAGTAGAAATCAATAGAATGTTCAGGATATAGATACAAATCCAGTAAAAATGGACAAACACGGACCTCTGGAAACCAAGAGGTGGGATCAGGTGCCATGGAGGAGTAAGCATCCCCTGTCGACCGGTCACACCCGCCGTGAGTCCACAGTCAAGTCCAATGAAACAAGTGAGGAGTGTATCCTCGTCACAATTGGTACAGACGTCTCAACAACCGCCAACGAAAAGGCAACTCAACATTTCACTTAGTGAAACAGAGTAGTCGCAAACAAGACTAATATACCGACCATAAAAATTGCGGAACGTTGACATTAAACGCGGTTTTCGATATCCCTGTGTCAATAATTTGTCAGTGAGTAGTTTACCTCTGTATTTGAAATCTTCATATGTTGTGCACGCCCTGGCATATCGGATCATTTGTGAAATATAAACTCCATATGCGGGTGAGTGAGGGATACTACTACTTAAATGTGGAAAATGCCGAAATCATCGCGTTTATTTTATAGCTTAGTTGCCAATTTCCCGTCTGTGTTTATATTAAGTAAAATGTCTAAGTATGAAGCGTGTGTGCTTGGTTCTGTTGTATCTTTAATTTCTAGTTCGCTGGGATATATCGCATTGACATATGTATGAAAATTGTCATTATTAATTGACAAAACGTCGTCGATATATCTAAATGTCAAATTAAAGGACACCGCTAACTTTTTCTTCTTTTGATTCAGCAGTTTCTGAATGAAGTCTGCTTCGTATGAATAAAGGAACAGGTCGGCCAATAAAGGAGCACAATTGGTTCCCATAGGAATGCCGATAGTTTGTTGAAAGACCACGTCTCCGAACATTACAGATATATTGTCTATTAGGAATTCCAGCATGTTTTTTATATCAACTTCAGTATATTTATGTGTAGAATCAGAGTGGTGTTTGACGAAATAAGTATCCTGATAGCCAATCACTAGATATTTAAATTTTCGGGTACCACCTTTAGTGAAAAAGCAGTTGTCTATGATGCTGAAAAGTCTTTCTTTTAATTTTTTATGTGGAATAGTAGTGTAAAGAGTAGAGAAGTCATAAGTTTTGATACTGTGAATTCGAGAAAAATTGTGTGCCTTCAAATTTTCTAAAAGCTGTTTAGAATTTTTAAGTATCCACATCTAATTTACAGCGCTTCTGGAATAAGCAACTGTACAGTATTGTTGAAGTTTCTCCTTAATGGCTGTCAATATCTTGGTAAGGAGTAAAGATAAAGGTTTGGTAGAACATTTGCTGGATCCTGCTATGTATCTTTGCTTACATGGGGTTTTAATGAAGTTAAGGTATCCAATATAAATGTGGTAGTTCGAAATCGATATCCGTTGTAGGTATATCAAATGAGCGTAATACGGACACGTGATTTTGAAGGATCTTCTAATAAACAATTATAGTAATGTGCCTTACAAATAAAAACTATATTATTTGAGGCTTTGTCTGCTGGTACCAGTACATATTGGTCATGTAAACTCCAGTTCAGTTACTACTTCTGGATCATAAATACAGAGGGATAACGTGTTTTGTAGTCCCTTTAAGTTTTCGAATACTATTTTATCAACCATCGATGGCTTTCAGCCATTCAGACTGTGTCTGGTTCCAGTCTTCATGTTTGGCCCATCGTCTGGCATAATCTTCGACAGTTCCATAACTACTTCTGGATTCTGACGCCAAATAAAGGAACGGGCTTCCCGGTATTTAGGGCCCCTTAAAATAAGATTTTTCAGGCTTTCATTTTCAACAATAGAAACGACCGGTAATTACATGCCCGATAGTATTGCTTTGAAAGGAGATGAAGCACATGAACATGTGACAGTGTTGTGTAGAAGATGGTGTTTGGCCTAGGCACTGCAAAAACCTGTTTGTAATTGAATAGCTTGGATACAATGTTAGGTGTATAGCAATTATGAAAGGCAAGGCGTGGTCTTCCCAGTTTAATTTAGGATGGAATACAGGACTGAACTTTTTTTGTGATTTAGAACATTGCCAATGTTTAAAGCGTCTATGCCTTTATTTGTGAATTTAGGTTTAAGGAAAAGACGTTTCTGTTCAGAACAGTCATCGTTTTTTACGCGTGCAGACTTAAACAGTCTGTGATAAACGATGTCCATTATAATGGAGTTCAGTATGTATTCTGGGGTTGAAGAATCCGTGTAGGGGTTCATTCTTGCTTCTTGAAAAAGTTTATTGAGATTTGTAAAAGGAACAGAATAAAGTTTGCTGCGAATGTGATGAAGACCAAATTTTTTATTAACGTAAGGTAAAAGAGATAAAAAAGTGACATCAGGTATGTAGGGTCGGTTGTATGAACGATGTCCGTGACTTCGTTTACGTCTTACGTTAGAATTAAAAAGTTCAATCACATTAACACCATTACACAGTGGGCTTGATAGATTGCCTACACTTTGGATATTATCGTTACATCCATAGGGATATGCAGTGCCAAGCTGTTTAATCCAAAATTCTTCACGTTGTCTACGGAAGGGGGTACTCAAGGTGGGAGAGTAATCGCAAAGAAGACTATTATACTAATTGTAAAATTTGCGGTTTTCGATATTCCTGTGTCAATAATTTGTCAGCGAGTAGTTTACCTCTGTATATGAAATGTTCATATGTTGAACACGCTCTGGCATATCGGATCATTTGTGAAGTATAATCTCCATATACGGATGATTGTGCGATATTACTCCTTAAAAGTGAAAAATTTACGATGAGAAAGCCGAAATCGTCGCGTTAGTCGTATAGCTAAGTTGTTAATTTCCCGTTTGATCTAAAGTAAGTAAAATGTCTAAGTATGAAGCGTCTGTGCTTGATTCTGTTGTATCTTTAATTTCTAGTTCGCTGCGATATATTGCATTGACATATGTATGAAAATTGTCATTATTAATTGACAAAACGTTGTCGATATATCTAAATGTCAAAATAAAGGACACCGCTCGAAATATGTTGTCTGTTAGAAATTCCAGCATGCTTTTTATATCAACTTCAGTGTATTTATGTGTTGAATCAGAGTGATGTTTGACAAAAGAAGTATCATGATAACGAATCGCTAGATATCTATTTTTCCGGGTACCACTTTTAGTGAAAAAAACAGTTGTCTATGCTGATAAAAAGTCTCTCTCTTATTTGTTTTATGTGGAATTGTTGTGTAAAGAGTAGAGAAGTAGAGAAGAGTAGAAAAATTGTGTGCCGTCAAAGTTTCTAAAAGTTGTTTAAATCTTTTAAGTATCTACATCTGATTTACACCGCTTCTTAAGACATTAAAAATACTAACTGTACCGAACTTTGACCGTGAACAAAGATGGATCTCTTGGAAATCTAGAAGTGGGATCAGGTGCCACGGAGGAGTAAGCATTACTCCCCGTTGACCGGTCACACCTAAGTCCACAGTCAAATAAGGATTAAGACAGTGACATGATCATTTGTGGAAGATGATAAAGACCCATGTAACGAAGGACTAAGTATTCCCTGTGCGGCTTGATTTCACAGTCAAATCAGAATTAAAACAGGGACGTAACAATTTGTGGTGCATGTTAATAATTAACCGAGAAATTATTAATCGACGGGAAATTTGCGAAATGTTGGCTTAAACACTACTCTTCAATAAAAATAGATACGTATTATTGGCATCAGCAACACAACAGCCATCTTTTTTTTTATAGACAGTGACGCTTTTTAACTGTTAAAATACATTCTTACTATGTATATTACTATGAATATAAAAATTTCGAAGTATTAATCTTAAGAATGTCATCTGTAATCGATGCATTTGTGTTCAGGTACGTGGAACATAAATGCATATTCTATTAATTGAGTGAGAAAGTTAAAGTTTATCTTTAGAAAAAGACCAATATAATTTTATATTATATAATTAACTTCAAAGCAAACAGCTCAAGTGTCGAGTTGTAATATTATAGCCTGAAACTGACATCACGCACCTGTTTTTTGTAAAACACATATTTGATGAAATTATATATATATATATATATATATATATATATATATATATATATATATATATATATATATATATATATATACACAATAATGAGAACTAAATACAGATTAATACAAGATAAAAAGTATACATACCATTGTGTTTAATTAAAAAAACACATTCGACAAACACCTTGACCTCTATAAAACACAGAGATTGTATCACATAGAGTAAGTAGTTTTACATCCGCTTTTAGTTTGCAGTCAATTCAAAAGCAAATAGGAATAACCTATTGTCACTATTTTCACGAAGAATTCAACAAATAGTTTAAGGAAACTCAACATTTCAGATACGGGAACATGGTAATTGCATAGTCATGATATTGGTTGGATTTCACAGATTTGTGACAACAACTTATTACTTAGTATCTGTCTATGAAATGGTCATATGTTGAACAGGTTCTAGTATATTGAACCATTTTGGAGGTAGGTTGCTGTAATTTATTACATTCTTACATTGTTGTAAGCATAGATAAGGGGAATACTCTCTTCGGTCTACTTTTGAGGCGTAATTATTTAGTTCTTTACTTTCCGACCCTATTGTATTACATTTGTACTTTCAGTATATATATATATATATATATATATATATATATATATATATATATATATATATATATATATATATATATATATAGAGAGAGAGAGAGAGAGAGAGAGAGAGAGAGAGAGAGAGAGAAGAACTTTGAAGAACTTAGATGAGTCGAACTTCAATGAGTCGAATTTCTCGATGTTTCGAACTATTCACGGAGTCCCGATTAATTTTGTTATTTAACGCTACTTATGAACATTTTATAATTCGAACTTTAATGAGTCGATTTTCTCTATATGTTTCTAATAAATTTTAGGGCCCATTTCTATAAAAACAACGAAACTATATACATAAATGCATATAGAACTTGTCATTCACTTCAGAATCAACTGATGAATTATTTATCTAATTCTACACAAATTCCCACAACACCTTCTGATCTAAAGTCGTCATAAACTATTAACCTTGACAACATTTGCTATAAAATGTCAGTTTAACACTTTTGTCTTTTAACTATAATATAATCATATGTATAAATAGCTCAGCGTGATACAGCGAGTATATGGTGAGAAAACATCTAAGTATCATCAGACATTACCTTGTGATAGAGATTTAACGTTAAGATATACTGCTATACAGGCAACAGTACTACATACGAAGTGATAGAAGTCAATTAATAAAAAGAAGATCATGTTGTTTCCTTTTGATAAAAAATAGAGGACATTCGATTTAAAACTGTTTTTAAAATTTGTCTCTGGTTTCCAGCTGATTAGACATAAGATATATAATCAATGGTGAAATATTTAAGAATCAGTTTCAGTTCGTCATCGACACGTGTAATCCGATCATCTTACTATGACATATTACATAGATTCAGACATTCGCGTCGTGGACCACCTTTAAGGTTATGGTTTGACGAGGATTTATTCCTCACTTATTTCATTTGAATTTCACTGTGGACTAACGGCGAGTGTGATGCTAACACCTGTATGGCACCTGATCCCACCTTTGGATTTCCTAGGGTCTGTGTTTGTCCAATAGTCACCAGATATGTTCATTGTATCCTGGACATCCTGAAGAGGTATACTATGTATCTGTGATTTTTATCTCTCTACTGGATCTCTAAATATCTGTCGATAGGTGTTTATTAAAAGAAACCTGTTCAAACCATGACATAACCGATAACGTCAGCCAACAAAGTCCAATAACATGCTTCTTTGCATTTTCTAGGGAATAATACGCCTTATTTCCATTAGTGGAACTCTTCATATTAAAGGCGCCTTTAGTAGTGTTTCAGGGACAACTTGTATACAAAAGAACTTCAACGTGGCGGCAAAAATACGGTAGTTTACAATGTGATTCTTTAGGGTAAGTATTGAAGTCCAAAGGAATACAACATTCTAACAAGAAAAAAGATGAATCTGTTGACCTTTGTCCGATTGCCGACGCATTAAAATTGCCCAATGGCGAGTATCTTACACAGTATTTGTTTTAAGTCTTTCTCGTCTTACTAAATGTAACCACTTTGTGCGACTACTGCAAACCTTTGGCAACAGGTAAAATCAAATGTTTTTTCTGCTACCCGACAAGCAGTCTACTGTGACGCAGTGTTTCACGGGCATATTAAACATCAATTTCAATCTATCAAGCTATTTTGATTTTATTTACACTTTGTCGCGTTGTCCCCGTAATCTCCCGAAATTTGAGGTATTTTGTTCTTTGTGTTAAACGAGTGATCAAATAGCAGTAACTCTGATACGGTGGTTATAAGAAGTAATAAAAAACGAGTTTATCAGCTTATATAAGTGAGCGTGAGAGGTACTTACTGTCGGAAGAAATCTGAGTACCCGGAGAAAACTACGTCTTCGAGCTAGCGACCAATATATCATCTCACATACTTCTCTGTCCAATCCTAGGATCGAATTCGGGTCACATTGGTGAGTAGCTTGTGCGTTAACCACTGCACAACTGGGACACTGATTTATTATCGATCGCTTGTAGGGCTGACATTTAAGAACTTCAAAGTTATCTGTTTCGGATAATTCAACAAACAATGCCCGCATACTGACCAATTACATACTTACCAGGAGTTATATCTGGATTTCATTACGGACTCACGACGGCAGTTGAATGTACCTGGTCAAACTTCCGGTTTTCCAGGGGTATTCCATATTTTGTAATTTGTATGACGACTCACGGATTTCGCTACTTCGAATGCTCTGCTTTGTACGTCAATATTTTGCAGCAATAAGAAATAGGTATATGTAATCTCTTCCTTTGTATGACATACCCTACATAATTGCAAATTAATAATAATAATAATAATAATAATAATAATAATAAAAATAATAATAATAATAATAATAACAAAAGAAAATAAATAAAATGAAATAAAAAAATCATAAAAAAATAAATGGGGAGTTTTATTGTGGGTCTTAGAGATTTATCCCTACAATGCCAGACTTATCGTTAAGATTTTGACATCAATTGTACTTCTAAAGGTTATTGTTTCAAGGCAAACATATCCAAGAAATTTAGAAATATAATTATCTTCTATAAAGTATTTTGAAGCTAGACAAGTACCAATGTGTATTCGAAACGACAAACTAGATAAAATAACGGTCTCAACATGAAGAACAATTGCGAATCACAAACAGGGTGGGACCAGGTGTCCAGAAGGAGTCGGCGTCTCCTGTTGGCATGCTATACCTGTCGCAAATGTTCCACTGGAACCTCTCGAGTTCGTTGAAAAGGTCAAGCTCGGCGAAAAGTTCATCAGTTAGTTTTAGACCTGATTGGCGGAAGGAAGTCACTGTATATGGTGGTGCTCCAGAATACTATACAATAAATAGAAACAATATATAATATATTATGTGGAATTCTAGTTACAAGTTGACCATCCATATTTTGTTATGGATCAAAATTACCGTAAAGTGTGCCATAAAAAATCACAAACATAGTAAATCAATTAATTTTATTAACAATAACAAAATAAAAACTTAATCTAAATGATGGTTTACAATAATAGAGTCAAAATTTTCAATATCAATGTCCATTGCTGTTTAGTTCCTTTAGCCAGAGATCCACTCGAATACACATATAAATTCAAATTTATATGTAATATTAAAAGAGATACATTCGAACACACTATGAATTCTAATTAGTGTGTAATATTGACGTGCACTACTTTCGTATATCTTCCAATAAACAAGATGTGGTCTGCTCTCGTATAACTTGGTCTTAAAAAATAGTCTCAGGTACTCTCCCTTTTTAAAACTTGATCTGTCTAGACATCTGGCCGTTTACCTGTGTTCATTCCAGAAAACACTAGATCAGGAATAATCAGGAAAATGACCTTTCTACTATATCCATCTGTATAATGGTAATTCCCTATGGCTAAATATAGTAACATGATGACAAAATTAGAAAGACCTTGAAACATAACAATATAAAAATCTCAGATACCAAAGTATAAATCAATAGGATGTCCAGGACATAGATACAAATCCGGTAAAAATGGACAAACACGGACCTCTGGAAACCAAGAGGTGGGATCAGGTGCCATGGAGGAGTAAGCATCCCCTGTCGACCGGTCACACCCGCCGTGAGTCCACAGTCAAGTCCAATGAATAACAACCCATATTCCAGAAAGTTCCAGATGTACTAAGTTCAACAAGTACTAATCAAAATTAAACAAGCACCCATCAACCCTTATAACAATTTTCACATACATCATGCAGAGTCGTTGCATGTACATTTCAGAAGAGTTCCTGATACCGACATCTGTATACTTGATTTCATACTGTTAATAACATTGAAAATAAATACGCAAAATAATTACAAGAAAGTCAGAAGTTCGTATTACGTCTATTTTCTAATTACAGTAAGTAAAGTCGTAAATACATTGTAAAAAGAGAGAGAAAATTACCATCTTACAGACAGAAGTATGATGTAATATTGACGCGCTATCACTGATGGACTTATATGTATTCAGCCCACTTCCTGGTTCATTTGTTTTATTCAGGCGATGCATCATTTCCTAACATAACGACTGAAATATCTGTTTAACGGCGATGGACGTTTTCTTGATGATATTAGATGCAAACTACTGTGTAAAACTAAAAGCTTAACAATATAGCCATGATCAACATTGTAAAATGTCCAAGTGATGGAAGATTCCACGCAAGGTCAATGTTGTAAAAAGGCAGGGTCAGTAATGGTCAAAGGTCAATATTGTAAAAAGGGAATGGTCATCTGATATTGTAAAACGGCAAGGTTATTACTGTAAAAAGTCAAGATCAATATTGGAAAGGCAATGCCAATAATGTAAAATCCAAGGTCAATATTGTAAAGAGGAAGGTTAATATTATCAAAAGTCAAGGTCAATATTGTAAAAAGACAAGGTCAATACAGTAAAAAGGCTAGGTCAATATTTTACAAAGGTTTATAAGGTTTATATTGCAAATGGGGAAGGTTAATATTGAAAAGGTATGGTTAACATTGTTAAACGTCTAAGTGGTGGTTTTGAAGTACCACGCTGAGGCAATAAAATAACAGAAATAACTGAAAAAGTTAAACATGAATGTACAAAATACATTGTATTTACAATTGAATTGTTTGTTTTGTTTGTTTGTTTGTTTGTTTATTGTTGTTTAACGTCCCACTCAAGAATATTTCACTCATATGGAGACGTCACCAAATGCCGGTGAAGGGCTTCAAATTTTGGCCTATGCTCGGCACTTACGGCCATTGAGCAGTGAGGGTTCTTTAACGTGCCGACACCTACTGTGACACGGGACCTCCAGCTTTTACTGTCTCATCCGAAAGACAGGAAACCAACCTGTCGCCGGCGGGACTCGAACTCACAACATCACGATCCAGAGTCGAGCGCGCTACCGACTGAGCCAGGCCGGCTCATTTACAATTGAAAGTAACACATTCCATGATATTGTGGTAGAATACTTGGTTTCCATTTCCTTGATAAATCGATTCCTTTAAAAATAACTTCCTATGTAAATAATTAATTTATTATTCCATAGGAACAGGTGTTAAATTCGTCTAACATTGTAAAATGTTTTGACCAGGGGATATAAATAGGTTTGTGATGTTTCACCTGCTTTATATTGATATTCCAACATCACTAGAATATGATATAGAAAGTTTGATTGCTGACAAAATCACAGAAAACAGAACAAATATCTTTATAAATCATATAAATCTAAATTTAACCTTTACAAACAGGTGCCTGTACGTTTGACTTACATAGTTTACTAATAAAATAATTCAAATTTTGTTTGTCATTTCAGTGGCTCAACGTTTTTACCCTTTAAAAATAAAAGCATTCAGTGTATGTGTATAGAACAAATACATGTATACTTACATGAAGGTTTTACGTCGCAGAAAATGATCAATTTTATCGAGCACATGTTCTCAATTTTTAGCTGGACAATGTATGTCCGTGTTTGTCCCTTTGGTGTTTTAATTGTATTGTTCTTATAATAATGATTACGTGATTTTAAATTTCCATACGAGAATTTAGAATTACCTATCAACACATGTTTTGTAATATATTCAAATACTTTCACGACTTTCTTTGTCTATGGAAAATAGTGTTTTTTATTTCGACAATAAAAACATTTTCTTATCAAAGCGATTACTTACTTCCTTGGCTATATAATCCCTGAGTGAACCATGGACTTCTTGGTCTATTTTCTATCGACAGCCTCAGAGCATTTCAGATATAACACATCCTAGCTCCCCATCTTTTTCATTCTCTGTTTTGCAAATCAGTCTTGATCTTTCTGTATCCTACTTTTCCTGTGGAGCATAACGTAAAATCAGCATCTCGTATCAGTTCTGTATTTTCTTTATTGCTTTAAAATGTATACTCTCTATCAAAATCAATTGAATATGTTTATTTTATAATATGAAATAAACATGTCAGATATCTTTTATTTGTTTTATATTTTAAATGATCATTTTACAATCAGATGATAATGTATACAATGTCATTTCTAAACACTAAATAAGGTCATACAGTGTATCATTTAAAGGCGCTCTTCGAAACATTGTCATCTTATATATCTTAGTAATTAGAACAAAAAAAAAACACAGATAGCAAAGTTTAAGACTCCACTGGATGTTCATGACACGATATACAAATCTGGTGAATATTTACCGGGAGAAACACGGACCACGGGAAATCCAGAGGTGGGATCATGTGCCACGGAGGAGTAAACATCCCTTGTAAATAACCATTAATCGACAGGTTTGTGTGTGGGTTCTGTATGATTTATATTTGGTATCCACACAGCGACGATAATTTTGTACATGGGCTCTATGATTTTAAAGCGTCTTGAGTGGTATAGTTTTTTTCACCACCATGTTTTGCTGACCGGGGAGTAATGTTAAAGCAATGCAATGGATGATATTTTAAAGCAATATAACGCTTGTCAAAGTATATTCATTGATAGTATGGATGCTGTGTGGGTGACAGATAAATCATTTTCATATTGCGAAACAAAATAATGAGATTAAAATATCCCGCCTTAAACGTTATCGGTGGAATCTTGATAGAACAGCGAAATTTAATATAAAAATGTAAAGTATAGATCAGGTCTATATTTGATCGTTATGCCTTGTGAGGTCATGTGATAAATGAGGATACACCTCGGTGTGACGTCATGTGAGGAACTTCGATTATAGCTGATATAAACGCAGTCAATTGGAGGCTTCTGCAGGGATTGTGAATACTTTTTTTTTATAAAAAGAAACATTTTATGCTAGGAAAAATAATGAATAAAATTTTATGAATTTAGCTGAAATAATATCTGTAACTAATATAATTTTAAATCAATATTTTTATGGATTTGCAGCCCATTGAAGTTGCATAATTTTAAGGAGCTCTTCTCTCCACACACTTAGCTGAGCAATTACAGCTAATCAGGTGTCACATATTATGTAAAGATAACTCATTTGTTATCTGTAACGATAACTTTATGATGAAATGAGATCTAGATATCGCTGCATATAGACTTCTGTTATCGTATACCGACCTGCTGATATACCATGTTATCAACCTTATCATGAGTCAGTTGAAGTAATAATTCCACAATAATAATTTATTGGTATCGACTACGTAACATGTTCCAGAAAGTGTTGATTCATTTACTATCGACAATCTAAATGGCTGTATAAATTATTAATGTAAGATTTCAGAAACTGTAATAAATTTCAAAATACATTTCCAGCTGAACAATTCTGTTGTGCAACGATTAGGAAGAAATCAGAGGCTAGTGACGGACGGGATTTCCCCCCAAATAAACAAAGTTAATTTTTCAGAAATATTTATAATATAAAAATTTCAGATACCAAAGTATAAATCAATAGAATGTCCAGGACATAGATACAAATCCGGTAAAAATGGACAAACACGGACCTCTGGAAACCAAGAGGTGGGATCAGGTGCCATGGAGGAGTAAGCATCCCCTGTCGACCGGTCACACCCGCCGTGAGTCCACAGTCAAGTCCAATGAAACACGTGAGGAGTGTATCCTCGTCACAATTGGTACAGACGTCTCAACAACCGCCAGCGAAAAGGCAAATCAACATTTCACTTAGTGAAACAGAGTAGTCGCAAACAAGACTATTATACCGACCATAAAAATTGCGGAACGTTGACATTAAACGCGGTTTTCGATATCCCTGTGTCAATAATTTGTCAGTGAGTAGTTTACCTCTGTATATGAAATCTTCATATGTTGTGCACGCCCTGACATATCGGATCATTTGTGAAATATAAACTCCATATGCGGGTGACTGAGGGATATTACAACTTAAATGTGGAAAATTTACGATGGGAAAGCCGAAATCGTCGCGTTTATCGTATAGCTTAGTTGCTAATTTCCCGTCTGTGTTTATATTAAGTAAAATATCTAAGTATGAAGCGTGTGTGCTTGATTCTGTTATATCTTTAATTTCTAGTTCGCTGGGATATATCGCATTGACATATGTATGAAATCTGTCATTATTAATTGACAAAACGTCGTCGATATATCGAAATGTCAAATTAAAGGACACCGCTAACTTTTTTCTTCTTTATAAATGATTTCTGGACATTACTTTGGAGACGTAAGTGTGATTTTGATCAGGGTCCAACCCAACATAATTCAGAAAATACTTAATTCACTTTTTAGGATTTCGATATGTAAACATGCAAAATATATGCTTCAAATGGGTAATATATTCATTGCATATGAATATGGATAAAATTATGAACAGTATTGCTAATCAGAAAGAACATTAAGAATTAAGGTAAAATAATTAGTTTGACCCAATTGTTTTGATGTGGACGGAACAGTAATATGTGGTTTCTGGCCAAATCACATAAGTTCTTTTTTACAGGCAATTATATATAAACATTAAGATGAGTACAAAATATATATAAAATAAATTTAAAAGACGTCAAGGTAGAAATAATGAAAATGTATATCAAATTATAACGAGCTCATAATTTTACTGTGTTTGGTGGTTCGGGCCTCAGCTCCTCATGTAGAATGGCAACAGTTATATGCAATGTATCATGCGAATCAAATTGCTTTTCCACCATGCAGTAAATGACGACATTTATAGGCAATGTTCCATGCGATTCAAATTGCTTATTCACTCATGCATAGATTGATGACAGTTATATGCAATAATTCATGCGATTCAAATTACTTTTTCTCCATGGAATGTTTCATGTGATTCAAATTGCTTTTCCTCTTGCTCTAAATGGCGACAATTACATGCAATGTTCCATGTGATACAAATTGCTTTTTCATTCATGCAGTGAATGACAGCATAACAGGGTTTGTTTACTCCTTCGTGGCACCTGCTCCCACTTCTGAATTTCCAGATCTGTGTCTGTCCAATGTTCACCAGAAAATTTATTTTGTACATCCTGAGGATTAATACTTTGGTATCTGTGCTTTTATATTAGATGCAATGTCTCGTGTGATTCAAATTACTTATATCATCATACAGTGAATGACAATATAGATACATAACTAAAGTTAGTCTTACAAAACAAGCCAAACAAATGCTCAAGATGACCATTTCTGGCAATAAAACTTCATCAATGGAGCTCAAATTATTTCCGACAGAAAAAGTCGTATCGTACTAGGCCAAATACCATAATAAATCTACACGTGTTGCCAAATCCGTCCGGGAGTTCCCACTGAATATCCTAGCATTTGATAAGTGTATAATTCAAGTACATGTAATGGAATCATTGACTGGTACCGAAACACCAGGCACTGGGTTTATGTATATGCTCGAGACTCAAACTGTCCACCAGCAGTGGCAACGACCCATTGGTTACAAATGCAATGTTTCATCTGATTCAAATTGCTTATTTTTTCAGAAGTTGTAAATCACAAATAAGTTGATGTCCAAATGAAATCAAATGAAATGACATTCATTTTAATGACAGAGATTGTTTCATAATCATCAATATTTCTTAAAAGATACTATCGTTATAGTAGCCATTGTGTTTGGGTGAATACTTTTAAGTTGTATAGACGTTATACTCATTTCACAGTTAGATAATAGATCATGTAATATAATGCAGAAATAGAGTAGCACAGTGTCAATACGATATTCCGGCAATTTATTAGGAGGAATTTGATCTAGTAGTAGCCCATTTAGACTATCAAACGAGTTGTTAAACTATGTGTTGATACGATCCATACAATTGTATATATCGCCATTCCTGACATAGAAGGATCATATTTCACAAAATGACTCTTTTTTCTTGTAAATATCATTTGGTATTTCGAACTCGCAAGCTATAATATCGGAATACTTGTCAAATATCATATTACACAAAAGGGAATGCGATAACATCTGATAAAATCATTCAACACTGAATAAAGTTTATAAATAATGTGTTAACCCGTATATAGAAAGAGCAATTTATCATTTCATGACGGTAATCGTGTTATTTCGCTTAAGCGAGAACTTCATGGAGACAGGAGTTATTTCCCTTGACATATTCAGTTCGAGTATCAAAGAAAGACAACTGTTATGGTCTTATTTTCAAAACCCAGTGAGTAATATTACTGGGATGGTGCTTGATTTTGATATATTAAAAAATCATCTAATTTAAATGAATCAAGACGATGGTTTATAATTCAAGTTATATTCTCGCATCTTATCTCATAATAAGTCTTATTTATAGTCTCTTCATGTTCCAGGATTCATATTTATGTTTTTGTTGTAGTTTTTTTCTTATATATTTCTTTCTTAAGTAGATTGGAGTTCCAAAATGAAAGCGTAGAGATATGCGTTATCTTAAATACATATAAATGGTACAAAGAGATAAACGATGTATGCCATATCTATTTTCATATAACACCATTATCAGATAAAATATCTAATATGCATTACCGGGTTACACCCAAGTTGTTTCCCTTGGCTATAATTCTTTTTTTTTATTGAAGCACACAGAAGGTATAACATTGTTAAGAGGGGTGAAAATGAAATCTATTCTACATAACCCGAGTCTTCGTGGTCGAGTGGTTATATAATTGCGATTTAACCATGAAATATATTACCTCTTGAAACTACAGCAGATTTCGGGACAAAATTTGTCTCCTCCACGACTAAAAATTAGCTGCCACCATAAATATGTATGAAAAATTGTTATGTGTGGCGTAAAACAGCATTCATATTTAAATTCAAAGAAATAACATCGTCTCATATTTACATGGAGCCGGCCTGGCTCAGTCGGTAGCGCGCTCGACTATTTGATCGTGAGGTCGTGAGTTCGAGTCCAGTCGGTGGCAGGTTGGTTTCCTGCCCCTCGGACGAGACAGTAAAAACCGAGGTCCCGTGTCACAGTAGGTGTCGGCACGTTAAATAACCCTAACTGCTCAATGGCCGTAAGTACCGAGCATAGGCCAAACTTTGAAGCCCATCACCGGCAGTTGGTGATGTCTCCATACGAGTGAAAGATTCTTGAGTGGAACGTTAAACAGCAATACAACCAATACAAGCCTCACATTTACGTTTAGTTGATGAAAGAGGTCAACTTCAGTCCACTGTTAGACCATAGAGAGAAACAATAGAGATTGATAGAGACTTGAAATTTTCCCTTACGAATAATCCGTTGTTGTCCAGCTTGTACCCCAAGGGAGCTTGCCAACAGATCAGCGATGGTGCTCCAGTGGTATGATATCTTATGCGGATAGACCGGAACCTACTCAGAGTTGGATTCTTCCCATGATTCAAAAGTTACACGGTATTTTTTTCAGTGATGCTCCTACAAACTTATCAAAAACCAAAAATGTAAGTGTTCTGTATCAATAGAAAATAATTCCTTTTTACTTTTAGCGAAAAAAGTTGTCAACTTGTCAGCAACGATTTTATTCGATTTCCGGAACAATCACTAAATGTACCCGACATACCCAGCATAATCTTACTTTCACAAACAGTAAGCACCTAATCAGGCTATTATGAGTTGCGGTCACACTCCTCACAGTCGTAAAACTGTTTCGGGATTTGCTTATTTGTTCTTTATTTGGACAACTGATGGTCTCTCCGAAACTGAAGAGTGGATAATTTGGGAAAAGCGTATCAAATATTGACACGTGCTACTGACATTTTTATACAATCTATTTTGACAAATTTCTTACATAAGTAGTCAAATATCAACACGCAAGTTGGTTAATATCAAAATGTGCAACTACAGCTTGATATACATTACTTTGACAAGTTTCCATCTATGAATAATATAATTTTAACACGGTAGAGATACCAATGACGGATTGTAAACATACAGGAATGTATTCTATCTATCTTGTTTTAACGCATAATCTACAAAATATTTTCCTAATTGTATTCTATTTAACCTAAACATATCTGATACATCTCTTTGTTGCACAAACACTTGAGTTTACACTAATGATTACATCAAAAAGAAAGCTTTACGAGCAAATTTCATCACGCCGAGGTTACAAAAATCAGAGGAATTCTGTGAATTTACAATGCCTAATTGTGTGAAATTCCTCAGGTTCCGGAAGTTGTAGACAGACCACGTGTTGCTTATAATGTACATGGGCATCTTATCGACGTAAGAAAGTGATTGAAATAGGAAATAACGACAGAAAATTATATATATATATATATATATATATATATATATATATATATATATATATATATATATATATATATATATATATATATATATATATATTATATATATATATATATATATATCACAGACGTCTTGTATTGGTAGATATAATACCACGCTACTGCAGACAATCACTCTGCTAAAGGAGTATGATAATAATATTTTTGTCAAAATGTTGCACTTATACTATTGGGCTAACAGCGAGTGTGACAGATCGACAGGGGGTGCTTACTCCTCCATGGCACCTGATCCCACTCCTGGATCTTTAGGAGGACCCTGTTGCCCAATGTTCACCACCTGACGATTAATACTTCGGTATCTGCTTTTTATACTTAAAAAATGAATTTCAGTATATATTCTTAGTAATTCTGTAACAGTTTGATATTTTCATCAGTTACAATTTAAAATAATAATGATAAGCATTACACCAAAGTTATAGTTTTGCTAAAAAGCTCAAAACTAATGCTCAAGACGATCGTGTCTGCGGAAAAGACTTGTTTAGCTGTAAAATAGATGTATATTTTCGAAAGAGAAAGTGGTACCATACAAGGCCAAATACTAAATCTAAACGTTTATCCAAATCCGAATATCCACTTTCAAAAGATGATTGGCTTAGCTTTCGAAGAATTTAGAGTTTAAATGATGCTATCGGTGCGAAATATTGTTTTAGTGTAAAGCAGGTGGTACCTAAATACCAGGTATTGGATTTGTGTATATCCTCAGGGGTTCAAAAGATCCACCAGCAGTGCCAGTGACCCAGTGGTTATAAATATCATAAACATAATGCAAAATTCTAGATTTGATAAAAACGTCAAAAGAAATATTCAAGATGATTGTTTCTGTCAGTAAGACTTCATTTTAAAATATAGGTACCGGTATATCTTCGAAAAAGAAAATGGCACGCTTTAATGTGAAAGCCTACCCCTTACTTTGATAACAGTTTCATTGCTTTTCATCTGTAAATTGATTATATATCGATGGTTATATCTGACCATTTATGAACTCATTATCTTTGTGATAAATCTGCTGTCGTGAAGAACAATACATTTCTCCCGAAAATAACAGAAATAGATCTAGATTGTATTAGGATATCTACCAAAGAAGTGCCAAAACCTCAACTTTCTGTGAAATAACTTCTGTAAAAGTTGAATAAAAAATAAATTCTGGAGGAATCGTTAAAAAAACCGCAAATTTGCTTAAAATAAATGTATGTAGTGAAGATAAATCAATAGGAGAACTCAATTTTAGTTATTGTCTATGATACTGTAGATTTGATATATATTATGTATATTTGTGGCGTGAAATTCGACTCATTGAAGTTCAACTCACCGAAGTTCTAAGGTGTGCTATTTTATGTTATCGTGTTTTCCTTGGTGACTATGAAAATAATTTACTTTTAAAATTGTACGTGTAGGCCAGTTCACACAGCTTGGCGGGCGGAATAACCTTTTGTTTACCATACGGATGATTGTACTCGATTTTCGGTTATGACAAGCTGCACGGGAAAAACCGTTTTATTATTATTTATTACTCGTTTGTTTGATGACAAATGGGAACTGTTATTTTTGCCAGTGTTAGTTTAGTGTTGCTATGCTTTAGTACCTAAAATCTAAAGTCCACCAGGTCAAGAAGGGGTTCACAAGACCCCTGCCAGATTATTTGGATTTTACTACACCTGTATATGGCATGTTCCATAACTTTGTGCTGCACTGTAGATGCATTACAGCGAGTTGCCGGTATATACCTTTTGTATGGAATTTCATCTAGCGTTACCTACCTTTGGTATTGGTCAATATTCATTGGTCAAGTGATTGATTCAAATCATAATAGAGACGCATACCTGTTTGGCGCCGGTCAGCTATTGGAGATCTGTATTGTACTGTAGGCACTCACTCATGTAAGTAAAATAATAATTTTTGATTTACTAGCCAAGATATTATTTTGTTATACCAACTAACAAGATATAAATCATCTTGTTATGACAATATGTGATGTCGTAATAACAAGACTTTGTGTCGTTATAACGAGATGACACAAGATATTATGTTGTTATAACAAGATAATTCAATTACATGTAATTATCTTGTTATTACATGATACTGTGTCCTTATAACAAGATAATACACAGCATCATTATATCTTATTAGAACAACATAAAATTTTGTTATTACGACATGATATCATGTTATTACAACATGGTATCTTGTTATAACGACATAAAAGTTTGTTATTGCGAAATAATATTATTACGACATATCTTGTTACAACGACATTATATCTTGTTATAACAACATATCTTGTTATTACATAATATTTTTTTATAACGACATGCTTACTCGTTATAACGACATGATATCTTGTTATAAAGACACGATATCTTGTTATAACGACATATTTTCTTATTACGACATATCTTCTTATTACGACATCTTGTTATAACGACATAATATCGTTATTTCGACATAATATATTGATATAACGACATTGTATTTTGTAATTACGACATAATATTTTGTAATTACGACATAATTTATTTTATTGCGACATAATATCATTGTAAAAAATGTCGTTCATTATCTCAGCATAACTGCCAACAGCTAGCACTGTTCTAGGAATTGTACGCACAAAAACTATTGTACGAGAAATTTGAATTCCAATAATACAAATGAAAAAAAGAAAAGTCGGATAGCGGACAGAATAGCCCAGGTGATAGAGCGTCTGATCTTCAACATAAAGGTTCCTGATTCAGAGGTGAGATTTCATCTCCTATGCCTAGATGGAGGCTCTATTGGTCTGGGATGTGCAGTTTGATTACCTACGTCAGCTTGTACAAGTGCAGTGGCACTTAAAAAGCAGTTGGAAATGTGACCTACTCAAGCATGGGCTTCAAGTAGCTCGTTAAATCAAGCAAAAGTCGGATAACACAGTAACTAATCATAAGCATTGATGCACTTCATGGAGTCTGCCTTTGTCCAGTTGGTATGCATAAACTCATGAATGCCAACTGATAGCAGTTCCATGCTTTTATTGTATATATAGTTATTACGACAAAAGTATTAAGTTGTCCTTACAAGATATATGTCATTATAACTACATTTCATCACTACATGTAGCATGTGTCGGCTTCTGTAATTTAACTTATAGTAAACCGTATGATCAGCTGTTCACGTGACATTTATGTAAATAAGTCGGTTAGAATCATTGATGATTGATTTATTCCTGAAGTAATACCATAACAAAAACTGTTACATATTGACAAGCTCAGGGGGTTGAAACATAATAGTTTGTATATCATTATATATTCATGCTCAAAGTTTATATCATTAACTTTTAGTGTATGAATTTCGTGAGGTTTTTGAAAGATAAATGCCTTGAATTACATAATCAAGGTCGAATTACCGGAAGTTAAAGACGAATTTGTGAACAAATTGAAAATACAAGCAATCGTAAGAGGATCATAGTGATATATCGCTTCACTTAGGTGTATGACTTTCGAGAAGATATTAAATGAAAGATAAATGTCTTGAAAATAAATTACCGAATCAAGATCGGCTGACCGGAAGTGAAAGACGAATATAAAGGGTCACAGATACCAAATTATTCATCTTCAGGATGTTTAGGAGACAATATACAAATCTGATGAACATTTGACGAACACAGACCTCTGGAAATCCAGAGGTGAGATCATGTGACGTGGAGCGTCCCCTGTTGACCGGTCACATCCGCCGCGAGCCCACAGTCAAATTCAAATGAAATATGTGAGGAATAGATCCTCGTCACAGTTGGTACAGACGAATCAACAACAGAAGTTGAACATTTAACTCACCATTTCATTTAGTGAAACAGTAATCGCACACATGTCCATTATAACGACCATAAAAATTTCGGAACGTTGACATCAAACATGAGTTCCAGTATCCCTGTGACAACAATTTTTCAGTAAATATTTTGCCTCTGAATATTATATTCATATATTGAACAAGGATTTATCTCTCCTCTATACTAGTTGTAGAGTTATTCATACCAATTGTGCCCAGGATTTATCTCCCTTGTAGGCTACTTTTAGGTCCTCAGGTCGAAAGTCCGGAAAGCTAATGCCATACCCCCGGCGTCGTTGTCATCGGCGTCCGTAGACAAAACTTTAAACTGGTTTATATCTTTGTTACCGCAAGTGGAGATGCTTTCGCATTTCACATAAAGATTCCTTATGACCAGAGCTTTGATTTGGAACCTTGACTTTTGACCTAGTGACCTTGGACTTTGACCTACTTTTCCAAAACCTTAACCTTGGCTATACATTTTAAACCATTGGGGACAATGCTTTGGTATTTCACATGTTTTTTATGACCAGAACTTTCATTTGGTACCTTGACTTTCGGCTTTCACTACTTTTCAAAGATTTTAACCCGAGCTAAAGGAATCAAAATATTCACCGTACCTTGACCTTAAAAGCTAACAGCTAACAGTCAAATACCTATTTTAAAAATTAACACCCATTTCCGGCGAGCTTTGTTGTCTTCTGACAACTCTTGTTTTAAAAGTTGTCTCTTCCGCTTGTGACCAGGATTCATTCCTTAATTATTTTCGATTTCGATTTGTCTGCGGACTCATGGCGCGTGAGGCTGGTTTCAACGGGGAATGCTTTCTCCTAGTTGGCACCTGAACTCACCTCTGTTTTTTCAGGTATGTGCCTTTTTAATAAACACCATTTTTGTACTCTGTTTTACGGTTTTCCTAAGTGTTAACACATTTTGTATCTGTATCTGCAATATATCGATCAATGAACTTGTTTTGAAAACTATCTAGATCTTCAGCTCGATCCTGGGGGCCTATGAATTAGTTATGATCATTTTATGACAATTTTAAACATTTATAATATCGATCAAGCCAATAGACTACTTGTTTATTATCTAATGAATCAACTTATCGATTTATCATTTTGTCAGGTTGACAATTGTTTGTGCTATTGATTTTTCCTTTCCAGGTTCCACTAAACAAACAATAAAACCCAAGTTGCTAGGAGAAAATGTTTATTGTATCTATTCCACTTTCCTCCTCTTTTGACGGAAGCTAATCGCAACAAAATGGAGACATAGATTGATACAGAGTATTAACTCCATTGCGATATTGCAAGGAAAAGTAGACTTAGCGATCGATTTCTTTCAAAGGAAATTAATATTTCATAGCAGTATTATCGAAACAAAACGATAATGCGTTGTTCTTGCAACAGTAGATATGCGCACCAGATATTACACGAAAAGATCTACTCGGCTGGAACTTGGGTCCGGTATTTAGAATATGGATATTTGCTTACTCGTTAAACAAAACATTTCAAATGCGATATTTTCATGATGATTTATATTTTCATCCCATTTTACGACAGAGAAATTATGCATAGGCTAAATTTGTTGGCAAAACATATAGGAGAGGCAATGTAGCTATGGATGAAGACTTGAAAGAGAAGCAGCACATGCCAGCTATTTTTATATGATTGATTGAAAAATTATCTCTAATTATTTGGAAACTTTTCACAGAATTTGGTATTTTGGTGAAATTGCTGGCTTTTTGTCGATCATGAAGAAACATCAGTTAAAAAACATCAACTCTTGCATCTTGTTACAGATAAAAGACACTATAATATTGTTGTTGAAAAGGACACGCCAAGATTGTAATGCCAATATTAGAACGTTAATAGGTCAAAAGTTCTCAGACTAAAACAAGGTATTTAACATAAAATAAAATCAATTTTAATTTAGAGCCCCTGTTGCGGAGTTGTTAGAGCATCTCCGCCACAATATGACTGAAAATCATTATATATGTCGCAAAAAAAAAACCCCAACAGACAAACAAAAACATAGACGCAACCTCAAAATCGTTTTAATATAGACGGATTTAGGAATACCATTGGATTAATTTTTTGGCCTTGTATGATACCACTTTTTGTTTCGGAACTTTTTAAATTTGAATTTAAATTTTAGCTCAATTAATGAAGACTTATTGACAGAACGGTCGTCTTGAACATTTGTTTTGACTCTTTTTTGTTTTTTATTACAAATCTATAACTTTGTCATTATGTTTATAATACATGCAGTAATAATTTGTAGCCATTTGTAATTATTCAACTTGGTAATTATATATTTTCGTGAAATTAAATATTCTGAGAAAAATTGAAATCAAGAATGATGTCACCCATGATAATATATCAAGAATGTCAACATCGTCGCTATTGTGTTACAATCACAGTTCACTGACAGTACTTCTAACAATTGGGGAAGTTGAGGGTACTTTTTTTTATCATCGAAGGTTATTTAGATCTTTATCTCCTACAAAAAAGTTATGTACATAAAAACATTGTATACGACACGGACCTTGCATGCCTGTCCTACGTGAACCGTAAACGTGACCTTTGATTTATCGTATTTATGAAACATTAAATGTCGTTGCTATGGTTATCAATTATTTTACAGCCAGTGGTCTGTATCGACGCTAAATAGAGAAAACTGAAACAAAGATAGAAAGGTAAATGAGAAGTCAATTAAAAGAAAATCTTTACATTGAAATTTTATCCCTTAAATTTTTGAAGTACGTTCTTGTATTGAAGAAGTCTATTAAGCTTTAAAAAAAAAAACCAAACAAACAAACAAAAACAATTATCATTGTTGACGGAGGAGATAAGATAATTGACAGCGACAATCAGATCAATGACATACAATCTTCTATGGATTTACACGTAATTTAATTTTCCATATCTAAGAAAGATTATAACACCGATGTGGACGGGTACTTTATTTCCTTGATTAGATTTATCATCAATAATACAGCGTTTGTAAGTTGCAGAAATGACGTAAATTTATACAGGCTGACGATCGCTAAATTCTAGTCAAGTACCAATTCTCGCCAGCTTGCAATATTTTGCCTGATATTTTCTGGTTTGTCGGGAGAAATTAATTTTTATTCAGAACCACGTCTTGTCTTGAAAAAACAAAAAAATCTGCGATGTTATGCGCGTGTTTGCATGCATCATACCAGTTCAAGGTAGTTGACAAGAATCGGTCGCTGACCAGTAGTATTTGTAAGGTACTGTGTTCAGCATCCGTTTTATTTGATGACGTCAACACTTCATTGTCCACACGACACTGTAATGTATTATTTCAAATAAACCTATAAATCGAATATGTATTGTTTCTACTGATTGCAAAATAAAATTAAAACGGAGACTTACAAACATGCGTCACATTAATTGATCTATTGGCCACCATTACATTTACCGTATTATTTACTGAACCGTTTGAATTGGTCTAAAAGTAGACCAACACATAGGAGGTGGTTCAAAGTTCGATTTAATTTCTGCTTTAAAAATGAATGCTCTACATTGAAAAGTAATTATAACCCTGACACAGTCTAGAAGTGAATATGGAAGAAGTACCAATAGTTATTCGAAACTCCAAGTCCACTAGAGTATGATAAAATGGATGCAAAAATGGTCTCAACATGAAGTACAATTGCGAATGAATAACGGGATGGGGCCAGGTGTTCAGAAGGAGTCAGTGTCTCATGTTAGCATGCTACACCTGTCGCAAATGCTCCACGGAAATTCCTCGAATTCGGT
Source organism: Atrina japonica (assembly GCA_030159075.1). Classification (NCBI taxonomy): domain Eukaryota; kingdom Metazoa; phylum Mollusca; class Bivalvia; order Pterioida; family Pinnidae; genus Atrina; species Atrina japonica. The sequence goes on along the minus strand of BROG01000459.1, from coordinate 470,579 downwards.
GAAATGTAAATCTCGATGAAGAGGTCATCAGTTCGTTTTAGATATGATTGGAAAATGGGTCCCTGTATATGGTCGTGCTCCATTTAACATAGGGGATTTTATATTGTTTAACAAGATCCCCATATCGACCATAAATCTTTCTTAGTGACGATTTCAAACGTTCCACAACGTATCCCGCGTAAGTAGTTTATTGGTGAGTCGCTTAACGTATAAAAACATGTGAAATGAAAACGCCATAGATAGGAGAAGACGGGATATCACTACTCAAGAACGGGGAGTTCGTGATATACAAATTAAAATCGTTACGTTTGTCGTAAAGGGAGGTGTGGAGACGACGTCCCTTCCCAAACCACAGGAGTAAATTTCAATTAGAAGTAGATGTACTGCTCTCTGTCGTCTCATTGATCTCCAGCTCAAGATGAAATAAAACAGTACTGGGATATAAGACCAGAGCAGGGATCAAACGTTCTTTCACTTCATCTTCAGCTATACCACCTTGCATCCCCAGGTTGTTTCTTGGCATGTATGTCCCGTTTTAGACGAAGAATCTGGTACTGCAAACATTCCACAATGCAAAACGCTTTTTAAAATGAACTCGGGTGAAAAAAAATTAAAGTCATTCCTCTGTAAAAACACGACAACACATAATTATTAAGTAACGATATTCGGATGAGTTAACTCAGTGAATTCCATTCTACACTATAATACACTTTAGTCCTGTCAATGACTGTTATATGTTTCGTGGGGTTCATTGTTCTAAAACAACATCAAAAGATGTTTAAAAGTAAAGAACAAACACCTCACTGCCATTGTTCTGATGCTTTCAATTGTAAATGAATTTAATATTCTGCTTATAGCCATAAACGGTGAAATAATAGCAGGTGTCATTACTTCGGTATTGACACTTTAAAGCTGAATATATACAATGCACTAAGAAAACGATCGTAGCCCTTGGTCAGTGTTTAATATCTTAATCCTATATAGACGAATTAAGTCGTGTTTACATATTTCCGAAATGTGACATTACCTTTTTCAATTAACAAGACTATTTGATTTTTTATACTGAAATGTTAACAAAAGGAAAAAAGCAAAAGCACAAAATAATGATAACAGTTTCTGTATCTAAGCGAATGTTGTACATATTCGTTTTAATGTCATACAATAAAAATAATATCGTGTACATGATTAAACAAGTAGTTTTTATTTAAACAGATAGTTTTCATATGCAGAGGTAAACTACTCACTGACAAATTATTGACACAGGGATATCGAAAACCGCGTTTGATGTCAACGTAATTTTACGGTCAGTATAAATAGTCTTGTTTGCGATTACTCTGTTTCAATGAATGAAAAGTTGGCGGGTGTTGAGACGTCTGTACCAATTGTGACGGGGATTCACTCCTCACGTATTTCATTGGACTTGACTGTGGACTCACGGCGGGTGTGACCGGTCGACAGGGGATGCTTACTCCTCCATGGCACCTGATCCTACCTCTTGGTTTCCAGACGGTGTTTGTCCATTTTTACCGGATTTGTATCTATATCCTGGACATTCTATTGATTTATACTTTGGTATCTGAGATTTTTTATATAGTTTCAGTCATATTCTATCCTTAATAGTATTGTAAAAATTAACTGTCAATACACTGCCTCTGTCAGTACTAACACGTGGCACATACATGTATGTGTATATATATATATATATATATACACACACACACACACACATATATATATATATATATATATATATATATATATATGTGTGTGTGTGTGTGTATGTGTGTTTGTATGTGTGAGAGAGAGAGAGAGAGAGAGAGAGAGAGAGAGAGAGAGAGAGAGAGAGAGAGAGAGAGAGAGAGAGAGATGCATTAAATGATTTAGTGTTATAATGCAATAACTCCACAGAAATTCTAGAACGGCTAGGATGTATAAAATCGAGGTTATTTTAAAAAGATTTGATCAGATTTATAACACCTTATCACTAACAGAAATTTCATGCCGTAGAAAGAGATATCGCAGTACTATTCACTTTATTTTTTCAATGAAACAATGCGTGCTTTATGTTTTAGAAACCGTTTAGTGCATGTAAAGATATATTTAGCATTGATATTGTTTTCATTATGTGTTTGAAATGGGGAAAAATACAAAACAGTCATATCCAGTGACTGTATACGTGTAAGTATGTAAATATTAGCAAAAACCACTATTACGTATGGACATCTTTTAAAAGACGTTTGATTTCTCGAAAGAATGCGTAAACAATGGATAAAGAATAGATATAATTCTGCGGAACCCTCCTGTGTATACAACCATAAAATCTGTTGTTGTCGATGGACAAACATAATGAAAAAAAATCTGCCGGTCAAACAAGAAAAATTTAACTCCGAGTGGGGGTTAACGTTCTTCCATTGTTATCGGCTTATTGAAACCCCGTGTACATTTAAAACAATGCTCTAAACAAAGAATTGATTCTTTGTAATGATAGGCCCGTTCACAGTAAAATTATTTTATTCAAGGTTGACCTATTTTATCACTGTATATTATTTGCCTTGTTGGGAGAATGTTAAACGTATATGATACCATGTAACTCTATAGTGTTTCCATTTTGCAATCTTATTTTAATGGATCAATAGCGTTGTGTTTAACAACTCCCAGCGTCTAAAGGTATCGCATGACTCTATGTGACTGCTCGGGTCACTTTGATATTTCAGGTAAACATCTGACATAGGTGTTACAGGTAGCTATTTTTTTATTGCAGTTGGAGATTTTCTTCATGTAGAAGTTTTATAAGCACAAAAAGAACAAGAAGCTGTCGTAAAAAACCATTTATTTTGACATCTACCCAGGTGTGGAGTCTGAAGGTATTGACAGAAAACGCATTTTGAATTGTTAGGGATGAGGCTACACGTGCAATCTTACAAAGGTTGTAACCATTTCAAAAATTAAGAAACCTACTGTTGATGGAAACTTATAAACAAAATGAAGAGTAAAAAGACGTTGATTGGAAAGAAAATCAAAAGTCATAAAAATGGATTTAAAAACGGACATATTGCGCAACTCGCAAACTCCACCAGAGATCCGGGTGTCTCTACAGAATGCAGTTGTGGATTAGACAAGATATTCCCTCGCTGGACCCCGTGGCTTGTGTATGTAATAATACTTACTGTGAGGATAAGTTATGTGACGAAAAAGTCAAACTGGTGGATTCTTCATCCGGATGAAATTTTCCAGTCTGTTGAAGGTATGCTTTACTTCTGATATCTAGTTATTAAAGGTATGTCATTAATTATGACACCTAGTTAGTTAAAGGTATGTCATTTATTATGACATCTAGTTAGTTAAAGGTATGTTTTAAATATGACATCCAGTCAGTTGATGGTATATTTTAATGTATGGCATACAGTCAGCATACATGCATTCTTCCTGCCAGGATAGTAAAAGTCTCGCACAACTGCGCCCCCCATTTATCGTCCTGCTGTAATGCTGTTTTTCTTCGTAAAATTTGCTCTTTCCCTGTCATCCTGTCATCCCTGCTTGCGCTGCCATATTGTTCTCATAAACTACCAGATGGTGCTGCCCAGTACTGGATTCTGGCATCTCTTTGCCATCTCAATGCCTAGCATTGCCCATTCCGACGTGGACTGTTCTGAGGAAGATGCAGACAGACTGACGTAAGACTTGGAAAAGATACTATACATGAACTACTATACATGGTTTAAAGCGCGATGTTCTATACATGAAATCAACTGTTATTTATTGTACCTGATTGATTCGTAGATATGCATCGCATCCGTGCCTTAAAAGTATTTTATCCCCTTTAAAAATGTCCCAGAATGACCTTTAATAATACGAACGTTAATTTTAACTTTTGTGTTATTTTAAAAATTGGCTGAATCCACAAATTGTGTCATTGTAAGATTTCTCAACTATAATTTTAATAAATGTTGTGGTTCAGTGGTGAAATTCGCCGTCGCAAAATCTTTAAAACGATACGTAGAATTCCTCTTATTGCTTCGTTGATTGACAACAATGCAATTTAAGAATGAACAGATGATTTGAAATTGTACAAAAACCACTTAAACAACTATTCATGAAAATGCAAATGAGATTTATTCGTGTGTAGATATCGTCTCTTGGAAAATCCATTAACAAGGTGTAACGCATTCTCTCCTGTCATGCTCCAGGACTCGCATGATGTTATCAAAATAAAATGAGGGCGATACGAAGTATAAGACTGTAGTAGACTCTACATGTATTGATACTATAGATAATGTTCTAATGTAGTTCTATCTTGTTATTTTTGTCTTCTTTGTATTCTTCTTTGTCTCCAAAATGACCTATTATACACAAACATAGGGGTACGAATTTTGAATAGTGTTATACACCACACTCAACAATTTTTCAGTATTTAAATTCTAAAATTTTTGTAAAGCTAAGATAGTCATTTTTTACAGTGGTTACTCTTAGACGGATTTCGGCTATACCTTTAGAGATATTATTTGGCCTTGATCTTTAGAAAAAATCACATACTTTTCAAATTGGAGCTCAACTGATGAAGTCTAATTGACAGAAACGATATCGTCTCGAGCATTGTAACGTTGGTATTATGTTTATAATATTTATATGGTGGCTGCCAAATTTTAACGGTGGAGGAGAAACCCCGGCTATAATGTACCCTGGAAAAGACCACCGGTCTTCCCAAATGAACTGGCAAAGTTTCTCACAAAAATCATCTTATTTTCCAACGGGGTGGTGACTTGCGCTTACCAGAAGTTAGAGACTTCATGGTCTAAAGCGCGACGTTCTAACCATTCGGCCACTGAGACCCCGAGGTACTACGATGATCGAGTATTTTGCTGTACGTATATATCATAAACATCTAGTCCATCATTTGTAAAATTTGATTTTCTTGTTGTTTTATTTCAATGATACATGTGTGTCTTTTTACATATTAATGGCGTCACCTGTGCAAACAATTTGACACGGAAATTTGAAAGCAATCAGCGTAGTATTATTCGAAACTTTGATCTATTTGGGTAAGGTCGTCCTATTTCATCTTTTACAACAAAATACATTAATCTTTTCGTACTGTCACATACTGAACATCTGAACATTTAACAAGAAATATGATCTTGAAATGTCTTCCAATTCGCGTGTGATAGATATGTATCGCAAAGAAAAAATATTTCCATCTAGTAAGATCAAGGTCGATATATGACTTGAGTGAATCAATCAAATTGTAGAATCAAATACTTTTACAGAAAGAAAAATACTACACGACAACATTTTACAGACTTACTCATATCATTTTAATTTGAAGTATATAAGGGGTACATAAATTCAAAAATTAAAAGCCTCGACAGAGACACAGTTTTCCTTGAATTTTAATTTGTATAGATGGCGTCGTATCTGTGTTGTGATACAGGTTAGAGACAGTCCTTACTGGACATGACAAAATTGCTACAACTAATTTACTGCACTTGATACTGTATGATAATATTTACATTGAGGTTTGGACGGATTAATCTGAGGAGCTTAGAGTCCAGTTTAAAAAAGATGACCTATTGTAGAGACTTCATGAACATTGTCCTACTTTTTCGTTTTGTCATTATGTGATCTAGTTAATACTTTCATGAAAATTGAAACAAATGCTTTCACGTGTATGTTTATTCATATTATTTCGTAAGTCATATAGGCTAAAATAACCATTTTGAAGTAGAGAACAATTTTTTCAATAACAAATGGTAGACAAATCAGATGATTACTAATTACATTTGGAGTAGTTGTCATAACAATCGAATTTAACGCCAGAATACAACTTATGTTTCAAGATAATCATTAATTAAGATTTACATGAATAATAATGAAGACATGCCTCTATAAATATATAATGATGGCCCGGAAATATGCACTTGTGGTCAGCGCAGGTTGGATCCCCGCTGGAACCTAAGCTGATTTTATTGGGAAAGTTGCCAGCCTCTTCCCGGGTGCATTGTAGCCGAGTTCTCGCTTCTACCATTAAAACTGTTTCGCCACCAAATAACTGAAAAAAGGAAATGTACTCTTTACATCAACTATCATAGGCAAAATAAAATAAAATATATTAATTAAAATACAGCGACCCAGTGGAATTGTGGCAGGTCCGTGGTCAAATTTGGCCTGGACTTGTTTCTTTGTTTTTGGTTTAATTGTTATTTTACATCCCGTCAAGAATTTCTCACTTATATTGAGATTTCACAAGCTTTAGGTGAAGTGCTACAATTTTTGTCCTGTGCTATGGACTGACGCCAATGCTGTGATGGTTCTTTTGCGTGCCACGCCTTAAGTCTCATACGAATGACCCGTATCTTTCACTTTGTATGCCAGGCTCATGGCGATGGAACAGTCACCACGCGTGCCACAACTTCAGTCTCATCCGAATGACCCGTGACTTTCACTTTGTATGCCAGGACACATGGCGAAGGAACAGTCACCACCATTTAAAAATCTTTAATATGAACCGGTCAGGGAATCGAACCCGGGGCCCTCCGCTTGTTAGTCAACCGCTCTTCCACTTACCACCGCAAGCGGTCCGCGTGTCTTTGTAGTACAGGAAGTAAATACTTATCTGAGAAACTTTCCTCCGAATATGGAAAGCTTCAAGAATCCCCGTGCAAGATCCCGAGCGTAAGATCATAGTATACCAGTGTACATGTCACCTAAATTACAGTTTATATTATTGTCTTCATAAAAAATAGTTAATTTTAAGCCTGGCGAAGAAAAGGTCTGACATGTGTCTGTCCAAAAGTTCTCACCCAGATTCGAAACCATTTGTGAGGCAAACGCGTTTGACACTTAAGGCCCCAAATGCTGTTGCAACCTGGAAATTACATGAAATGTTGAATACTTAATCCGATGTACTAAATTTGATTTAAACGTTTCACAGGGATATCACATTTAATTTCCGTATGTGCAGCATAAATGATGAAATCTGATGATATAAATGCTTAAACGCTGAATGATGAAGTGTGTAAAGCGATTCACAATTTTATTTTCGCTGGATATGCAGGGAAGTTGTTTCTTCTAAAGTACAAATTAACACCAAGGTATATTTTACAAGTTAGTTATGGAAATACGTTTTCCATTTAATGATAACTCTAAGTTTTGTGCTCGTTAATGAAAGTATTTCTGTTCTGTAACGACTTTCAAACCATTTACATAAAATTATAATCAAAACATGAAAGGTTGACTTGTATATAGGCATTGTTTAACTAGAACATTTTTAAAATACCACAAAAGAGTCGCTTTTCATTGATGAATCTTGTGCACATAAGTGCAATATCAAATTATTTGCTATAAGAAACATCACGTCTATAAATTTGGTGGCCAGATTAACTCTCGTCTAAACGACGAGATGACATTACGACTGTAGGCTAACTCTGGTCTGCTGGTAGGTTAACTGATTTGATTTGCTATAGTCTTCAGTAAACGTGTTTAACCTCGTGTTTGTTAATTATATGTATTTGGCGACAGATTATGATGAAGCAATGTTAAATGGGACGTAATGTTTGTAAATTCATAGCCTTTTTAAAAGAATATGTTATTTGCTTACATATTTTAAAAATATACTACAATAATTGAATGAGTCGTTATATTTGATAATTGGGGTTTATCAGTTCTGTCTGACTTCATTTCTCATGCTCGGGGATCACGGATAGCAAGTGTAGATGGAGTAGAGATTTAATTACTAGATAGGACAATTTTATTGAATTTACCAAATATTTTTGCAATTATTAAATACGTGAGAAAATGACTAATGTGTAACAACTGGGCTGCATCGATGTTAAAATCTCTCAATTGTAGATGTTCCGAATCATCCTCGTACGTACCTCTGTTTTATATTGGATGTAAAGGCATGTTCTTTGTGATGAACCAGTTACGAAACAGTTATCATTATAAACGGTATTATTTGTGGTCGGACCTGCGTGTCGGTTGAGTTTATGTGAAATATGTGTTTTAATAATGAAATTCGCACCACAAGTACAAATAAGCCCATTGGAAATCGGTGAATCGGACAATTGTATCCTCATGATGAGAAAAATGTTTATATTGCCACTTTCTTTAAAATTCTGTTTCAAACTTTATGATAATGTGTTAAAACTAGTTTCCTGGTACGTTAATAATTACAGGAAGCGGTTTTTCATTTCTTTGGAAGAAGATAAAACAAAACATACACACACAAATTGCCACCTAACTGTCACCGCAGTATTTTCACTTACAGAATAAATTCATTCAGGCAATGGATTAATAAAATGATAATGACCAAGAAGCTCTATAAGGAAATACTTTGTTTATCATTAAACTAAACTTATATCATTCAATCTAGTTGCCACTGGCCGTTGTTGTAATTGGATGTTTGTTTGGGGGGAAAACAGGTGTAACCAGAAAAAATCCACATGTCCATGCTGGACACCAGTGAGTCCAGTCCGAAACGTGAGTTGGGGTCTCACTGATTATGAGCCTGTATGATTATAAGCCTCAAGGGTGATCTCACCATTGTGCTCTCCGAAAGGCTCGTGTAACAACCTGCGTAATAGTTAGGAACTCGTAGGCTGTTAATGTGCTGCATAATCCATTCACATCTAAACTGTATTAGGTAAAAAAATAAATTATAGATATAAACATGATATTGTTTTATAAATCTCTCACAAATTAGCGAAACTAGGGGTGAATAACGGCAATATGTATCGTCACAATGTAGTAGATATTGCTGTACTATAACCTGTGATTTATAAGAAAATTCATTCTAAATATAAAATAATAAATTTTGTCAGGGAATAGTGTGGTCTTGTGAAAGAATAACAACATATCGTCAAATTTCAAATTTATCTAATTTAAAAACACGTTTATATGTCAAATCCGTCAAATATTACGCCAAAAGAAAGCAACCAATGTGTTAATAAATTATTCACATACAATTCCTTTGATGAAATTAGTCGACATTTGCATATATGTCACCTTAATAACGTTTACGTTTTGAACTTGAATATTTTTATGTTTATCTATAAATGATAAATTGATATTTGATCGCTTACTACTATAAATAAGTCATCAATTTCCCTCATTTAACTTTAACGTGAAATTTGTAGCAAAATGGAACGCCTATCTAACTACTTATGGTAGTGAAACTAATGGATTCTAGTCAGGTAATGACACTCAAAGGATCTGATTATAAATTGACTCTTGTTTAGATCACCAAGATTAAGGACCATCCTATTAAACTGACATTTGTACAGTGAAAGAAATCGCCTTTCTACCTACGTTATGATGGTAAAGACTGACGAGTTTTTGTTAGGCTATAACTCCGAACGACTCTCAGTGGATCCCAATGTAAATTACTCTGTACTAGTGTGTAGTTCACTCAGATTACGGCAACCGTATTAGGTTTATATTTAAGTACTGTACACTAATGTTACCAGACAACAAATGTGTGGAAAGAAGATTAAATAACCAAAGATCATGTTGTGTTGTGGTATTATATGGCGGGTATCTAATGTCTGTGTGAGAATACATAACTAACACAACGTCTAAATATGTTCTGAGATATAGTTAATATAAAAGATCGTACGCTAAGTCATCTATTCAGGTAACATTCCTATGCTCCTCTTGATTATATACAAAACAACGTCTGTTACGTCCTTTCACGCTTTGTACTTAAGTCCTTTCAAGTAGCTGCTAACTAGTGTTTAGTTGGAATCTTATATCTACGAAAATTATGAAGCATGAGTGAACAACTGACCTAATGAAACAAAATCCGTGCTATTCTTAAATCATATTTTAAATCTAAATCCATGTTGTTCTTATATAACATTTCTAATCTAAACTCGTGTTAATTATATTTGAAAATCGGCGTCAATGTATCAGATATGAAATATTTAGAGATTTTTGTATCGACATGAAATTTTGTCCTAATGTATCATGTAATGATTAATAGCATTTATTCTAGATCGTATCGTTACTTTCGTATCAGCTATGTTTTGGTCTGTATTCACTTACGTACACAGTGGGTGTGTCCGGTTGACAGGGGATATGTACTTCCCATGACACCTGGTCTCACCCCTTGATTTTCTACAAGTTATATATATATATATATATATATATATATATATATATATATATATATATATATATATATATATATATATATATATATATATATATATATTAAAAATAAAAAACAACGCAGAGTAAAACTGTATTTCACTTATATCCCTGCAAATGAGCGTATGTATCTAATTATTTAATGTTGATTGCAACTTCTGCTTTGTGGACATTTTAAGTGAATCATCCATTTTAATACCTGGTAGAAATTTATTGTCATGTTATTGAATACTGGAATACTTTATGTCTTCGGGTTACAATAATAAATCTTAGCAAACAATCCAGTTAGCGAGACAAGGGATGAAATATGCATTGTCGATACAATACAAAATCCTGTTAATTCGGGCTGCAAATTGGCATAAAACATGTATCAAACGGCGAGAATAAGGAGATTAAATTTTGAATCATTTACACTACGATGCACATTTGATGTATGACATTTGACTTAAGTTGTTTAGGTATTTATAGCCTTCTCGAGATGACTTAAATGTGCCAAAAAAAAAACAAAACAACAATTATTATTTTACTTTTTACTGGATAGGTTTTGCATATTAAAAACAAAGATGGTGTAGCTCTTTTTTCAACCCCATGCTCTTTACTTTGGGACCAAAATTATAAAACATTGCATGGTATCCAGAAAAAGTAGAAATTAATTATGACAGAAAAACACTTAACAAAGGTTAATATACTAACATGTATTGCAATAGTCCATTTGTAATGTCTTACCGATTATCCAATGTAATGCAGAGACAAAAAATGCAACCATTTGATCTTATGAAAGTATTATAAGTATAGAACACACACACACACACACACACACACACACACACACACACACACACACACACACACACACACACACACACACACACACACGTTATCGGTTTTAGTAAACATTCCACATACAGCTGGTAAAAAATTTCCTTGTCTCAAGGGCTTGCAAAGAAATGAATAAATAAGAATAAAAAATGTGAGTGTTATTGATCTTTGAATGGGACAAAAAGAAAACCGAGATCGGGTGTCATGGCACATTTAATTCTCCTCGCTGTAGGTGTAATTTTCCATGTATAGCCAATGGCGTCTCCACAGTCGGACAAAGTCTTGGTTGGTCGTAAAACATCAATGAAATATAAATAATTACACTGCTAAATTATATGTGACAATAGCAAGTTTTGTATGAATATTTGACAGTATTGATCAAAAAAGAAAATAATCATAAACCTTTGGCCACATTTTTGTTTAATAACTTTGAAATGGACATGTCCTACATCTTCAGGGACATTGTTACCGAAATATAATCAGAACCAACCACGTGGGAGGAGCAAAAAGTTAAGTTTATAGCACATACCTGTCACTGGTAGGTGGGTGGTCCCCAGAATTATACCATTATTCTTGACAGATTTATCCATTATGACGCCCGTCAAACATTTGTGTAATTATGACGTCACAATCAAATGACGTTCGAAAATGCACATTGAGATCCGTGTCTCAGATATTTCGCGATAGATCAAATGGTAATGTAAAAGATCGTGATTTCACAATAATTATTTGCCTTCCTTATAACTGTTCTTTTTATTTCAGTTGCCTTTTCCGAAGTATACGGATATGGTTTTCGATTTTATGAACACCTTCCTCCACCAATTAACGTATCGTCATCCGTTGAGGAACAAGAGGCTAAATATGGAATGTATAGCATGCGGTCCTTCTTATTTCCAAGGTTCTTTATAGCCATTTTTCATATAACAAGAACTTTGGGAATTACAAGCAGTCCATATATTGTAAGTACATGAATATCAGAAAGTTTTCTGGCCATGAATGTTGTTGTGTAAATAGTTCAAATCCGTCATTAGAAGATATGTACAGTAGACCTGCACCATTTAGACACACAAACTAACTGGAAGATTTGAATTAGGATGATACGAGAGGTTGAAACTTAAAGGGGCATTAGCTGTGCTTTTTCACTCCCCCCTTTTTTCTACTTAGATTGATATACAAAAATAAAAAAATATATACACAGGCATAAAAATTCTTAAATCTCTACATGTATTGTGAAAATTGCTTGAGAAACTCAAGTTTGGCACCTTTTCAATTGCAATTAATTAACTCAACCTTACTATTTGTACAGAAGTACTATCTGAACCTGACCTTATTTTCACCAAATATATAGGAACATAGGATTTTGTGGCTGTGTATAGCTCTTATCTGTTACTGTACATCAAGTGCAAGAAGAGTAGTAAAAGTAGACAAAAATCGAAACAGTAGAATAATAACGCAGCTAATACCCCTTTAAGTGAGGGTCTGGACGTAATATTCCAGTGTTTATGGTTTAAATTCTGGATGTGATGTTCCGCTGATCCTAAAACTATTTTGCAGACGTTATTCCATTCAATAATTATTTACCTATCACATCTGGATAAATTACCTAACCGAAGATTATTCTCAAACTTAAATGGAAAAGAAATTCGGGTTTCGATGCAAAATATTACTGTTAGACTTTTTGGGTTCCAATCCATAGTGTTATTGTTAAATACCTATGAATCTTGTTCTAATATCAAACGTAAAAGTTAATTTTGATAAAAAGATCAAATAACTGTTATTTTAGCTTTAGGTAATACTGTAACTAATAACACACACACACGCACGCACGCACGCACGCACGCACGCACGCACACACACAGACACACACACACACACCATTTAACGGACACGAACTACCTAAATTATTGCAGGTATACACTGGAACTTCATTATCAAGACCATCTAACTAACTGATTCAAAGTGGTATGATTATCCTCTTAAATGGTGACTTTTAAAAATACATTGTACTTATGAAGAAATTTTCAAATTGTCAAATATTAAAAATATCTTAAACGTGAGGTAGTCTCCCTAATGAGAAGGTTTTTAGATGAGAATCTACTCTATACAGATTTGTATTTGTAATGTAAATGAAGTGTCTGAGAATATATACTTTACAAAGTTCTATCCGTGATCTTATTTATATAAAGTCGGGTATCTGAAATTGCAACCCTGAATTGGTAAAGTGCATCATTCTTTATTTCCTATTTTTGTCTTTTTTTCAGATCGCACGAGTAGCACACACAAGCATAGCAGCACTCCTTCCTTTGTCCGTTTATCATATGACGAGGAAATTGTTTATATGTAAAAATATATCGCTATTGGCAACAATTCTGACAGCATTTTCAGTTCATTTATCCGTCCTTGGATCTCATTCACTAATAAACAGCTTTATATCTCCGTTCCTTGTGTATGCCATCACGCCAATATTATGTCATTTTAAAGATACTAGACTGATCAACAATCATAGTCATGACAAATCAGAATCTACGTTCAACGCTCAGTACGAATGCAATGGTCAGACCAAGTCCAATACCAACATTAAAGAAGTGGATCCAACAAAACTGGAACAACTAAAAGAAGAACTATCTGGATGTAGAAATGGTACAGCAAAATTACCTAGCATTATGGGTAACCCGTTCCTCCAGTGTCGTACTAAACGTGTAAGTTATACAGTTAGTGGAGTTATCATCGGGCTCTGTTGTTATGTACGACCAGATGTCGTTGTCTTCGTGGGTATGACCGTATTTACCTTTATGCTTATATTTCTGCACAAGGACACACTTTCGATTACTGTTACTATGGCAATTTACTCTTTCACGGGATTTTTATTTGGAGTATCGCTAGGAGGTTTGGAAGACTGGTATAGGTTTGGTAGAATGTTTCTTTCACCCATACAGTGGTACAACTTTAATTTTGGTACAAATATACCTGCAGTATTGTTTGGACTCAGTTCACCAACAAGGTACCTTGAAGAGGTCTTTTGTCCAGATATATTCACTGCATGTTTAACTGTGCTGACAGTAATTGGACTTATTAGCATCCTTTTTAAATCAAATAAATCTTCAGTGGGAGAATATGACAGAACAATTATATTTGGAATAGCCTGCTCTGCGGCAATAGCTTTCGTACCGTATGCATCTGTAGGTCACAAAGAAACACGCTTCCTTCACAATATCCTGGTTTTATTTCTCGTCGTCACTTCCTATTCCTTACATTCAATGTTGTGTTACGTTAACACCAATTTTCTCAGCAAAGATAAGTCCAAGGCTGCAGTATATTTCAGCATTGGTTTGTACATAGCTAATTCTTACGGAACGTTTCCACACCCATCGTCAGAGTCACCTTGGGTGTCCAAAAGCGCAAGTACGTCTGCATACGTTAACCAGTGTCTCGATTTCATTGGATCTCAGGAAAACGTGACTGGTGTAATGATTGACAGTACATTATATATAACTGCGGGGTTTTCTTTACTACGCCATGATGTCCCGCTATTAACGCTTGTTCATAACGAATATCACGAGTACGATGGTAGAAAAACGCCATCATCAGCCAGATATATTCACCCCATGCCTAAAAGACTGCGGATAATGAATAGATTCTCTGACTATGTATACGCCACAAATATACATTATTTATCCAAATTTCTTCTTTTGAACCCGAAATATAACTACATAATTATAAGCATACCACTTTCACACACATTTATTGATATAGGGTATTCAATGATACACAAAGCTGGTACACATGCAGTCTTGTACAGAAATCTGTCTCAAAAAGAAGCTAAATGGTCGCGAAAAAAGGGCGAACAAATGTCTCTGGGACAAAATGCAACAATTTTAGAATATGAGGGTAGCTGGCTATACACTGCTGGGATATACGACAAGGCAGTAGAAAGAATGGAGGCCTCGCTTAAAATTGACGATTCAAGATGGCGTCCATTCCAATTATTGGGGCTATCGTATATTAAACTACAAGATTACAAAAAGGCTAAGGAAATAGAAGCAAGGTGCTTCAAAAGACACGGTGAAAACGTATGCAGATCCGAACAAAAAAGAATAATTCTCCATGAAGAATATTCTAATTTCATTATAAAATGAGTTAAAATCGTCCTTATGATAGATAATTTCTATTTTAGCTTTGAGTTTATTTCGATAGATTGACCTCTGAACAGTGATATTTTTGTTGTTTTGTTTGTAATTTGTAAAGTTTGGATGTCTGTAATACAGTGTTAATCTAAGTCGACGTATTTTGTAGAGAGAGAGAGAGAGAGAGAGTGAGTGAGTGTGTGTGTGTGTGTGTGTGTGTGTGTGTGTGTGTGTGTGTGGCTGTTATTTATTATTTATTTTCTTTATTGTGTTTTTAAATAAAGTACATTTTAGTGAACGAAAGATGGAATTCCTTGTGTTTTTAGAATCGACAATCGAGAGCCATCATGGCTCCGCGGTAGAGTGCTCGATTCGCAATCGGGGGTCGTGGGTTCGAGCCTCGGTGGAGGCGGCTGGCGTTTCCTGTCCTTCGGGTGAGACCAAGGTCCCGTGTCACAGTAGGTGTCGGCACGTTGAAGAACCCTCACTGCTCAATGACCGAACATAGGCCAAAGTTTGAAGCCCTAAACGGGCATTTGGTGATGTCTTCATGTGAGTGAAAGATTCTTAAATTGGACGTTAAACAACAATACAACAAAAAGATTCGTCAATCCTTGCGTTCCATGATAGACCGATGAAAGCGAATGCAAAGAGTATATAGTGAAAATCAATTAAATAATCATAAAAACAAACGTTATACTTAAACAAGCAGTAGTCTCATTCTTGAAGCTATTTTAGTACTGTTTGCTTTTGTACGACAAATTAAGCCCGTAATGATATGATTAGAAGCAAATGAAGGCAAATTTTTGGCGACGACTCTTCTGTATAAGAAATGCAATCATTCCTATTTATGCTGTTTAAGAGTTATTTTCGTCTTGTAGAAAGTATTTGTTTTTCGTGTTTTGTAATTATTAGTCATTCCTGTGGTAATAATTCAATTTAGATACAAAACACACAGCGCGGTAAGATCAATCAAAATGTATTGCCAAGTGTTTGTAAAATTGTCTCAATATTCTTTCACGCGATTGTAATGATCTTGATCGGCAAATCTTCATCTTTTCATTTCGAATACAAGAGCTTTCTAAGGTCCATCCTCATCTCGCAGTTCTATGTAATTTAGATGATATTTTGAATTTTCGTTTTCCCAAAATAATCCTGTTTTCAATTTTGTTTTCTTTTTGTGTTTGCTACAACCCTGCAAATTCAAATTTAAAAACAGTTGCTTTTGCGTTTATGACGTCATCGAACAGGATCGTAAGTGTAACTTTGAGTCAAGGTGCTCAGGTGAAACCAGTGCTTTTGGTATTCTAAAAATACTTCATCCAAACAATCCATGGGTAAACTTCGTCCTCGGTATCAAAAGCGCCATCAAAGACAGCCATGAGTGTTCCTGTTACAAAAAATGTACAAGTAAAACCTCGATTTACATGTATTTGGTATCAATGGAACCATTAAATAAGCAGATTATGTAACATAGTGACTATATGGACAAGATCACTACTGGAGTCCTTAGTACTACATACAGTAGATTTGGTAAAATTGAAACAGATTACATAAGAATTCATTATGTCTTTGTTAACAATTGTACCACCAATGAAAGCCAAGACTGATGTCCATGGTTCATTTCTATGGGGTGCCGTTTTACTTTTTAATACCAGTTATATTTTTATATTTATATTATATTAGTGGTATCACTCTTTCAAATAGGTGATATCGCTTATTTGAATAGGTGTTATTACTCATTCGAATAGGTGATATCACTTGTGCGAATAGGTTATATCACTTTTATGAATTCTTAAGTGATATCACTTATACGAATGAGTGATATAACCTATTTGAATGAAAGATATCACCTATTCAAATGAATGAGTGATATCACCTACTCGAATAAGTGATATCGCTTATTCGAATAAGTGATATCATCTATTCGAATATGTGATATCACTTAAGAATCAATGCCAATGAATGGTCCCTACACAAAAATAAAATATATTCCTGGGTCTAACAAAAATATGACTTGTGTCATTTTGGGCATTATACATTTTTTTTGTTTTTGGTTTCTTTACATTTGGTCCAATGAATTATATAGGGTGTTTTAAGTTCAACAACTTTTAAAACGATTTTATGCGGAAATCGGACCCTAGTTCAAAATGGCAGGAGTCGGCGGTATGGTTTCTCTGTCTGCTTTGAATGCTGAACTCCATCCAAATTCGATACCATAATATCTTCCTTTGCGCTTTGTTCTTCCATAGATATAGGCCTAGTGATATTCACTGCAGATCTACATTTATGGAGGAAATGGGGGCATTAGGTTTCTACTGTTTCCATATATGAATATTCGAATGAGCCATATCACTTATTCATATAGGTGATATCAGCTATAAAAACATATAGTGATATCTCCTATTAGAAAGAGTGATATCACCTATTCGAAAGAGTGATATCATTAACTGGTATTAAAAAGTAAAACGGCGCCCCACTATGTTGTACAATGTATTTGGTATTAATTTTCGTTTAAAGTTCATGTGAGTTTGTTGCCAGTTGTCAACAATGAGATACGTTTGGATAATGTAGGAAGATTCAATTTTGAAATCTGGCTGTTTCTGGTGGTGTATTACATCCTCCTACTTACTTTTGTTTGTTACATTACGCCACACGACAAATGTTCACTTGTTTGATGGCGACTACTTTTTAACGGTGGAGGAGAGAACCTTGTTGTTTAGTTGGCTATTTTAAGTCATTGGTTACTAAAGCTGTCGCGGAATGAATATTTTCATAGAGATTCTGTATTATGTATTCGTACAGTCTACGTACGAGTCAATATAGCTAACATCGACCCAATATGACTGTACGAGTGAAAGTTAATATTGAAACGTTATAAGACGATAACAGAGTCAAGTTAAAGATGGATGAAAGTGAAATAAAAACACGATAAATGGAAGAGCAATACTTATACATGAAAGAAAGTAAAAACTAGAGTATTATAGATTTTCTATAACGCACTAGTTTTGTAGGTTCTATCAAATACACCTAAAATACACAACACTTGTCTGTATAATGTATATTTGCCCAAAAGACGGTTGGAAATGTCAGATAGTAAAGAAGTCAGTGAAATAACAATTTACACCTGACGACGGAGAAAGATGATAAGAGGTGAATTCAAATTCCAGAAGCATAGTTGATACAGTAAACCTGATTTTATCAAGCATCTAATGCAAAACCAGACTATAATAAAATGGTGAATAAGTCTGTCTTCAGGTGAATTTGGCGAACACACGTGTATTGGGCCTTCATAGTGTAATACAAGTTCTGCAGGTAATCTTGGTGTATTGGAAAGAAATCTAATTATTTACATAGATAATAAAATATCGATTTGACAGAGAGGTGGACTAAAGAATGGTGTAATGCTGTATTTTCTTACAAATATTAAATTTGCAGCTGAACATATGTGCCGGTACTAGTAGTCAAGGGGAAATAACTTTAACTGATTGTTTTTAGTATGTCAGTGTCCGTCTCTTTTTCCCCAAACAGCAGAGACCTTACTGTAGCGCAGGTTTCTTCCCGGATTTTCTTCTTCGCCATTTAAAACTGGTCGCCACCATTTACAAAATGTAACGTTGAACTTGGTAGATGTGGCTATACAAGAGCACCGCAAACGGTACATAAATCATGAATAAATTTTCAAAGAGTTTCTTTATGATGAAATTTTAGTATATGTATGTGTTAAAGATCGTTTTACAAATGCAAGTTTGCTACAGTGATCTTGACCTATGGGGTATGACCTTGAGTCAAAGTCATGACACACTGCCTCATTGAGAACAACTGTTGTGTAATGTTTGAAATGAAACATTTGAGCAAGAACATTGAAACCAGTCACGAAGGGACATATTTCCAATGTGGCAGGGGTTGAAAAACGACAACAAAACCCATAATATATTTTAAACATTATTGCTTCTTGTGACAGATCTACCATACCAAATTTGAAAGGAATTAAATGAAAAATACATAAATTCTTGCATTTCTACGTTATGTCCTTTTTTGACAATCAAAGGGCCATAACTCTCATAAAAGTTAACACAGCATCTTCATTTTACGATATGCACATCTTCACATGATACCAATCACACACGCCGAATTGCGAAATATTTGGGTGAAAACTGTGGGAATAGTAGCGCCCAAAGGAAAATTGAATCCAAGAAACCAGTAACTAAGTCACGTAGGATCATAACTCCAATCCTGCGGAAAGTTGAATCATGACGACAAAACCCGTATTATATGTTAAACAGTATTGCTTCTTGTGATAGCATACCAAATTTGAAAGGAATTAAATGAAAAATGAAAACGTTCTTGCATTTTGTACATAATGCTCATATTTAGCAATATAAGGGGCTTAACTCCGCCAAATATACTTTAAATTTCACAATTTACGAAGTCGTCAGAATGGTTCATGCAATGAAGCATCCTACCAAGTTTGACGAAAATGGGCTATAATTGTTCGAGTTATCGCATAAAACAGCCGGACGGACAATGCCATACTATAATACGACGTCTTCCATGGGCGTATAAAAACTTAAGTTATTGTTTTATATTATTATAAATTCAAACTCTTTTTGGCTGAGACGATCGCCTTGGGCATTTGCTTTGGCCTCTCTTCTAAAACTATAGCTGGCATCAGTGACCTAAACTTTTGAACATATAACCTAAAAGTATTTCTTATGGTGGCTGCTTTGTGCCATTTCGTTGTTTCGACCTTTCGCCCAGAAATGACGACATTTAGTGTTTCTTAATTGTCGACCTTTTGTTGTTTCTCCCCGAAAGGGCGAGATTTAGTACTGGAGTTTTGGAGAGATTTTCGGTTACGGAAATAGAAAATATTAATTCATGTAGTTCTGCATTTTGTGAACTTGTTACTCCATCCAGACATTTTTTCAAATGATTACTTCCGTTTTCAAATTTTCGAAAACAAACTTAAACTGAATAGTAAGCAGTTATATAAATACATGTATTATTATATAGACATATATTCAGCCTTAACCCCGCCCCTTTGAACATTTCTCTCTCTCTCTCTCTTTAATTTTCTGTGACCTGTATAATTCGCAAGATTAATCTTTCTCAGTTGCGGTATTCCAATGCATTGGCGGATTCAAGGGGGTGCGGGGGTTGCACCCCCCCCCTTGAAAAATTGATTTGTTTTTAATATTAATATCATCACGTCTGGAATCCAGGAAAAGGCTTCCCAGAGCTTTAAAAATTAGTCCTACCGAAATTTTCGCGCCTCGTTCCGCTCGGCGAAAACAATTATGAATTATACTCTTCCCTCTAACTCGAAATCTTAGATCCATCCTGGATTTGTATATCTTAAATTTTATGGATTTGGACTACTGCTTTGTACAAATGTATTATGGGTTGTGTTTGCACTACATATCGGTAAAAATGTTTGCGGTTTTTTTCAGCATGTATGAATATGATAATTTATTTGTAGACAAAATTTGCATTGAATCAAAATATATACGATATTCTCCTGTGATATTAGGCTATCAGCTAAAGATCTGAAAATTTTGCTCCAAATTCTTTTGAGATGGGTATTCAATATGATTTACTAGCGGATTACTAAGCGTTTTTCTGAGTCTCGGTGCAGAAAAATGCTTTTATCAATGCTTCTCCAAATTAAAAAAAATTATTGTTTTTAATAGATGCATAAAACATGACCCCCCCTAATGAAATATTGCCTCACAATTAAGCAAACACTTAAAATTATATGCAGTGACCAAGGAGAACGTGCCCATAAAGTTCATAAAATAGGTGTGAAACCTTTATTTTTCTATAGAAGGTCGGAAAATTAAAAAAGCAATTCCCAAAATTTGGCGAATAATTTTTAATTTTACACCCACTCAAACTTTAAACCTCCTTCGGCTTTTGATGATGTATGCATTGCATCACAATATGTAGAATTTTATGTCATCAGCCTAAAATCATCCACCTATTAAAACAATTTTAGATCCCCCACTGATGTCAATATTTATTGCATAATCAAAAGGCATATAAAACAATGAAAACGGATCCCATGGACAGTTCCATGCATTACTGTACGTACATGTACGTAATTTTCTGTTATTGTAACCCCCACCCTTTCAAAAAATCCTGGATCCGCCCTGCAATGTATCCTAAATACTAGTATGCGAAAGCACAAAAGGTCGCCGTTTAAGAACATAAAATCTCGTCCTTTCGGGGCGAAACAACGAAAGGACGACAATTAAGGAACATATAATCTCGACCTGTCAGGGCGGAACAACGAAAGGTCGACGATTAAGAACAATAAAATATCAGCCTTTCCGGGTGAAAAAAACGAAAGGTCGCCAATTAAGAAGTACTTAATCTCGTCCTTTCGGGGCGAAACAACGAAAGGTCGACAATTAAGAAGCACTAAATCTCGGCCATTCGGGGCGAAACAACGACAGGTCGCCAATTAAGAAGTACTAAATCTCGTCCTTTTGGGGCGAAACAACGAAAGGCGACAATTAAGAAGCACTAAATGTCGTCCTTTCGTGGCAAAAGGTCGAAACAACGAATTCGCACAGGTTCCAATCACAATAGTGCAATTTGTGCATTTGCCGTAGCTTAGACCTGACCTTTGACTTGAAGATAAATGGGTAAAATATCAGATGTCTTACTTTCCTCACATTATAACCAATTGTGGTTCTGTAAAATGCGATATTTTCAGCAGTAATTCTCTGCAATACTAAAGGCTCCCAACACTTTAGTTGAACACATAAAAAAAGCACCTGCTACTTTTATGTTATTTTATTATTTCTATTTGGTAACACCAACTGTAGTTGGCCTGGTGTTCCATTTTGCCAATTCCAATTTTTTTCAGGTTCCAAAATTGCCAACAATTTTAGTTCTTTGATAATAACACCGCTTTTGATAACATTTTAAACTTAAATTCATAAATTAGAACAGGGTTACCTTCTTTCACAAAATGTTGACAGATTTTTTAAACCCATTTTATCTAAGGAAACAATGACGAAGCTTCTTCTTGTGTTTCACATACTATCATTTTGTTTAATACAGACAAATTTATGTACACAAGAAAGGATAGTGACTGAAGCTGTAAACTGTTGAGTGTAGATTGGGTCTATTTAGCAACAATGCTTGACTTTTGAGGCTGAGATCCTTCACAAAAGCATTCAAATCATGAAGAAATGTTTTGGGCACTTTTTTGTAGGTCTGTCTATTTTTGCTATTGCTTATGTTTTTAAATATTTGATTAATCTGTGACATCATTTTGGGGGAAATGTGTTGCCATGTGAAACCGGACAGACTCTCAGTGAATGTTTCTACAACAATAATGAAACAATAAGATGCTCACTTTCAAGCCATTGCCTTAGTTTACAATGTATATTAAGGTTCTTTCTGGCACATGTATTAAAATTTACTGTTATGAATTACTGAAAACGTTGTGTAATTTACAAGACAAACAGCATCTGTTACAGACATTTTGCACACATGAACCAAAGGCATACTCCAAGGGATAATTTTCCACTTTGTATTGTTACCTAAAAGGGCATTTGCTGTGGGATTTTTATTTTTTTATTTTTTTTTCCCTTTTTTACAACTTAAATTGATATACACTAACAAAATGGAGATATACACAGGCATGAAAATTCTTAAATACCTATATATATATTGTGAAAATTGCTTGAGAAACCCAGGTTTGGCACTTTTTCAATTGATTTACTCAACTTTACTATTTGTATATGAATACCACAATGAACCTTACCTTATTTTCACAAAATATACAGGAATATAAGATTTTTATAATTTTTTTGATATGAGACTTTTATGCCTGTGTATAGCTCTTATTTGTTATTGCACATCAAGAACAAGTAGCAATTACATAGAATTACATTGTACCCTGGTACTAGTTATGTAACACAACTAGATTTACTTACTTTCAGTACTGGTACTTACAATCTAGATAGTTTATTTTTTGCAAGAACAACTCCAAAGTAATGATTAAAAAGAATAAATTTACCTTCTGGAGTGTGTTTTGCTTTACAGTTTGGGAAGTCAACTTTTAGGCAACTAGTATAGTGTACGCAACATTGAAAACTGACAAAACCACACCAGAAGCTATACTCTGTTGAGCCTAAAAAATTATCCAAACTGGACCACTTCAAGATGATGTTTGACTAGCTATAGTCACCCTTCAGCTGCCTTCACATAATTATTCAACTAAAATGTTTTGGAAACTTTTTCCTGGATAATTTTTTTTACTATTTATGCAGGGGTTAATAGACATTTTTTGGGACAGGGTCCTGTACCCTTCCAATTGGGAATTTGACACTGCAATGGGTTAAACTAGGAAAAAGCAATGTTGGTCATTTAAGTCATAACAATAAAGACACAAAATTTGTGATTCATTTACATGTAGCTTTGTTTATTTATCTGACAACATAGTTTTCATCTGAAGACTTTGAAGTGTGGTTCATACATGTACTAAATTCTCTTTTTTATTGTTTAGTACTGAATGTAAACAACATAGTAAACATAATTCGGAAAATTTTGCTCAAATTGGGAAAAAATAGCAGATTTTGCATTGGGAATGGGTCCTTTTACAGGACTTGCATGTTGATGATGTTAATCCCTGTTATGGAACATGTACATGTATCTGATTTTCCAAATATTTAAGCTATGTGACATCATTTTATGGGAAAGTGTTTTACAATTGCCCATATAAGATAGATAAACTCATGATGAATTTTTCTCCATCTAGAATTTGTGAAAAAACAAGCTACCATCCTTTGCAAGGAATTGTTTTGGTTCATAAATTATATGAGCATGTTTCTGTAACTTGTTGTACATGTACTTGTTTTAAAGTGACCATGTACCTGTTTTCAGTAAGTGACCATTTTTTTTTTGTAATTTGTAGGACCTGATTCTCTGCCTATTCAAGTAATTGCAGCATCAAGTAATACTGGCACTTGTTAAGCAACTTCAGCACTTAACTTTTCAGCCTTCAGCTATTTTCAGCAGGTAATATCAATATATCATCATGAATTTCAACCCCTAAAAATCAAATATTAATGTATGTTTTGTAAGTGCCGAAAATACTTGCTTACAAGTGCCAAAATTTACTCACGATTGAAATTACCCAACACCCGGTAAGGCGATTTACCGAAACAGACTTGAATTACCGAAACAAGGCTGAAACACATTAAATTAGTAGAGCAAGATACAAATGTTGTAATATATGTTGTTGAATATTTTAAAAATGTAATTTGTAACCTGATTTATGAGTATCAATGGATTAATTCTGAATTAATTTCCAAAACAAGAGTCAAGACGGAAACACACTACAGTTACCGAAACAGACAGAAACAATACCGAAACACACAACAAAGGCACATTAAGGACCAAAACAAGATACAAAATGTTGAAATAATTATTTAAAATTTATTTTGTAACATTACTTATTTATACTTATTGATTAAATTTAATGAATTAATCCCTGAAACAAGACCGAAACACACTACATGTACAATTACCAAATCATGTCAATCTTGTTTCGGTAATTGTATCTAGTCTGTTTCGGCCTTGTTTGGGAAATTTATTCAGAATTAAGTCATATTTATACTTAAATACATATGTTACAAAATACATTTTAAATATATATACTACAACATTTGTATCTTGCTCCAGTAATAGACCTTTTTCTAGTTGACACATTCTGTTCAGTTTTGTGAAATATTTAGTACTCGGATCGTGTGAAGTTTATAGAAATGTGACCTAGGTTATTTCCGGTTTCGTAATATCTACATTGACGACAATCAATGATATCTTGTTTCATTTCTTTTGGTTGGGGAAAAGTTAAACTAATTGTTCATTCTTGTAAAGTTGACAAGTGCCATGCCTTTCCTTTAGACTACTTCTCAAATCTGACTCCTTTCATTATACTAAATACATATTTCTGGTCACCTATGCGATAAACTCATTAACCGGAAGTTATGTAGTACTTACACATTTTCCGTCGAAAGTGCATAATATCATTATGAACCATGTCAGAATGCAATAGTTCGGAAAAGGTCTATTGTGCTGTGTTTCAGCCTGTTTCGGTACTTGTAGTCCGTTTCAGTAAATCATCTGACCCCTGACACCCTCTCTGCATCAAGAAATTGACAAGAATACAATTCTACAATAGACAAGTATACATGTTATATAATGATATACTTATTTAATTTACTTGTTTACATTACTATCACCAGTATACAACACCTGTATACATAAAGAGCAAGTATCACAGCACACAATGTCATATTTAAACTTAACATCAAATGTTGTCAGTAAAAAACACCCACCACATCTACATGAGTATGTATACAAAGTGTCGTTTGAATCACTACAAAATTCATTTTCAAATTCTTCAAATTCTACCGAGTCTTGGATAGGCCATTCCTGTGCCAAGCACCTCTGATTCCATTTTATGTCATATTGTTTTCTCATTTCCGG
This sequence comes from Atrina japonica, assembly GCA_030159075.1. Classification (NCBI taxonomy): domain Eukaryota; kingdom Metazoa; phylum Mollusca; class Bivalvia; order Pterioida; family Pinnidae; genus Atrina; species Atrina japonica. Next base: position 444,984 of record BROG01000459.1, on the reverse strand, counting down.
ATCACTCAAGACTTCCCAGGCCTTGTTTATCTGTATAAACTTTTCATGACTGTCACCCTCATCTGAAAATGCTTGTTTATCTGGGTGATATTTCAGAGCAAGTTTTTGATAACACTTTCTTAGTTCTTCTTCTGAAACACAATCGTCACATTCTAATACTCTGTACAAATTCTCCATTTAAAGTCGTGATAAATCACATACAAATTAGAGTTTGTCAAAACACGAAATCACATTATCAATGTTTCTGCAATGGAAGCAGCCATGTTGGAATAGTTTCAAGTAAGTGATAAAATATCAAGCTTTTTTTTATACAAGCTGGTGCTATTTTTATCAATTTTCCCTGATTGATAAATCAATATTTATCTAAGAATAATATATAAAAACTAATGATCAAACTGCTCAAATTAATAGATTGAAATATGTTATCGAGCAGTTTTATATGAATTTATGGAACGCATGCGTCAATTTATTTCCGGTCTCAAGTCAACATGAAAGTCAAAGATTTGAAAGCTGTTACAAGTGTTCATTTAGTTACAAATATTATCTTAGCGACGATATATTTCATAATCAAAATTACACATCCGATATGTGATTATCTGTTTGAAGACTGTGCCTTAAATTTGGTAAGATTATGAGGGGAAAGTACAAAGGATCACTATGCAGTTATTTTGAATGTCGCATAGCCATAGCCGCATAGCCATGGGCATAGGCCTACTGTGCCGGTACATAAAATAACCGAGATTACACTAATTCACCGAAATGACGCGATAGTACACCGAAATGACACTTATTTGATAAAAAATTGTTTATTTTTTTAATGCTGGATGTCATAAACAAAAAGTAATAAAGTTTAATATGATTATTTTTGTTTACCTCTATGTCGTCTGATATTTTCGACACGGGTATTTGAGGACAGGAATATGTATTTTATTTTGTTAATCTATTATTATTTGCAATATCATAGTCTATGTCACATTAAGCATGTCTAGTCATCACTCATCATTTATGTTCCAAATATTCACAATCATTTATTCCCTACGGAAGTCCAACATTGCTTTTCATACAAGACATCCATATTTTTATATTTGCAAAAGGGATAGTGAAAGAATGGGAGAGATAATTTCACATTACAAAAAAGAGGTATTTCCGGTATTATCATATTTTATGCAAAGGGGAAAAAAAGGAAGTCAACAAAAGTTGTTTCAAAATGATTTATGGAACCATGACCCAGTTTATCTCTATCATAAGGCTAACATAGATTCTTGTATAAAACTATTTTTGGTAATTTAAATAAACAAATTTAACTATCTGATGAAAAGATATAGGTTATACTTTTTTGTATTTCGCTGGTATCAGTAAAAATGTTTTTATTTTGTTGATTGGTTGCTTTACAAAATAAATTTAAAATTGATGATTTAATGTGACTTAGACTATACATATAGTTTTATTACTCAATGCTGTTGGCGTAGTTTTACTAAATTTGGGTTATTTTTATTTATTATGGTTATGCCACATTTCAGGTGGAAAATATATAGGAGTAGTAGTATGCAACTAGCGATTCCTTTCTTGAGAAGTACCTGTAACAAATAAATTGTAACAATTATAGTAAGCAACATTTAGTGATTTACTGTCAAATCTACAGCTTTTCCTGCTTTGAAACATATTTCCCTCTTAGATTATAATCATTTTGAGTCAATACAGTCATTATTAATTAAGAAATCAGTCCTTGATTGCTAACTTTTATATAAAATTTTGAAACAGCAAAGTAGAAATTACAGAAATTGATAGTAACACAACCTCTGCAGGTCAGTGGCCAATAATGGAATATAGAAAGAGAGCAAGGACTTACGACGATACCACAGTGCAATTGTATTGACTCAAAATACCTATATATTGATAGAGTGTTGTTAAACTAATAATATTATTTCTGTTTTTAGAAAGAATGGGAATGGTTGACTTTCCTTGCCTGTATCATTGTGATAAAGAACAGAAAACAAGGTTTGTACAAGGAGTGTTTGTTACTTTTAAATTAGGTATATAGGTAACTCTTGATACCTCAAGAGTCCACAGGATCACCATACACTTTGAGGTCTAAGACTTCAAGTTTTTAAATGGATTTTGTTTTAGGTATTTCTGACCTTTATCCAATTTTTTCATCACTTAAATAAAAGAAAGTGAATATGACATCACCTTTCCATCCAATAGAATAGAACAAAGTGTTCACTTAATCTTTTTTTTTTTTTTTTTTTCATTTTTTTTTGTATTTATTTTAGTGTTCACTTAATCTTAATCACATAGGGATTTTCCACCATATAAGGCCCCAGGAATAGAAATTAGCAAGAGCCCAGTAGCCCATGGCGAGTTAAAACTGAGCTTGAATAGTAATTTCACATTATTAGCCCAAATGGCTACTGAAAATTTGGGGGTATATATTGTACGTTCACAAATTTCAACTGATATTCTTGTAAACTGAGTATACCTTGCTATATGTAGTTAGTGTATGAACTTTTTTAAGATATGTTTTCGCAGTAAGATTTAATAAATAGCATGTTATAGGAAGAACAAGTGCCTGGCTTACAGACATACAACTGGGCTCCAAAAAATCCAGACATACCAGCCCAGATGGTTCGTTGATTGCAAAGTTTAATTTCTATTCCTGAGACTCAATTCCTAATGCAAAAAAGATGCATTTCCCCCAATTTGCAGTCAAATTTTCCCTATTGCAGTAAAATGGCAAAGATTTTGAAGAGACTCTTGTATTTTCAATCAGTCTTGTGTATTTTGAGATTTCCCAATCTCAATACAATGTTGCTAAAATTCCCAATTAAAAAGGCCCAGGCCCCATTCCAAAAAGGCTGTGGAAAATAACTGTCACATAGCAGGTCTCTGATATTTCAGATATCAATCTCTTAAGATCTTTGAATCATGTATTCTAAATGTGCTGGATTAAGAAAGAAAGAAGTCATCATTGATAATATTTGATGCAAAGTGCAAAGACAGCATAACAATTAACCCAAATACTTTTGGCAATGTTATAAAATCATTTTGTAAAAAAATCGTAAAATGATGTGATATAATTCCTAGTTTAACAGTCAAATTACTATTTTGTGTGGCACCATAGCTCCTGAAACTTTCTCATCAGCGGAGGATCTAGATATTTTCAAAGAGGGGGTGTAATAGCTTTTTATGGGGTGGGTGGCTGATCAGATGCCGTACATGTGAAAATTGTGTGTTCTTTATGTAGTGGCGTAATAAGCAAATAAAAATTGGTGGGAGCAAATTTTTTTATGAAAATGTTTTTTCCCAGTAAAAAAATTATATGCAATAAACATTTACAACAGGGACGGATCTGGAATTTTTTTTAAAGTGGGTAAGGTTTGATTGTTTATGCAATGCATAGCTCATCAAAGTACAGTGAGGATTTAAAGTTAACCAGTTTATAAACATTAGGCCTACAGTACAGGTAAGGCTAATCGTTGACACCTATCACCTATCAATGCAGATCAGGGAACAATTGACGGTGTAATCGTTTTATTGACAAAATTATTTTTACCTGTGATATCAACCGTGAAGAAAATTAAGACTGATAACAATCGCCGAATCAGCAGATGGCTTCTATGTCAGGTCATTGTAAATAATTTATTTACATTGAGTTATGTACATTTGTTCCTGATCTACTGTCTGAGTCAGATACCGAATATTCTGTTGTAATGAGTACTTTTTATGTACATGTACATTTGTACCCGAGCGGTTCTTGTCGGATACCGAATATTTCATTATAACGAATGTCGTTGTAAAGCGGGTTCACTGTATATATATATATATCACAACAATTTCTTATTTATATCTGAATATAAAGTCAGTCGAATACTTGGTGTACATTTGTATTTTCGCTATTTACAATTTTGTAGTTTTTTTTATTTACTATTTTTCAGTGACATTCGTTGACTACATAGGAACAGCTTGTTTGTTTGCCAAAATTCTTAGTGGATTTTTGTTTTTTAGAACCAATCCTGCTCTTGGCATTCTCTACTCAGTTGCCTGTCTTTGTAAGTAGCTTAAAATGTTTAAAAATGTTTGATAGAGTGGAAGCTGTCTTGAGAGACAACCCCCATCAGTCATTGAAATGTGGTCTCTCTAGCCAGGTGGTCTCTCAAAAGAGGTTTAATTTAAACGATTATTTAACCAAGTTATTTTCAGAATGTGGTCTCAAAAGACAGGTGGTCTTTCACAGGATTGGATTCTCATGACAGTTTCCACTTTACTGACTTCAATGCAATACAGGAAATACAAATGATAAATTAAAAACACATTTAAGGCATGATGTAGTACATTATATGTGACATTCATAGCAAATTACCCCAAAGTAGATACATTTTAATGATTTTGAACACAGAACCAAATATATGTATAACAATGAACTTTGTTGGTTCAAACAATATTTATCCATTGATCTGCTGAAGATGTTATAAGAGAAGTACCAATGTACTGGTATCATTTTGTCTTTCTGATCATCTGAAGTCTGTGGGTAGAAAATTATTTTTCCCTCTCTTGCATGCCATTTAGCCTTTTATATCTTGTAAAAATATGACAGATTCCTATGGTACAAATATCATTTCTAGCTTATAAAATTTCAGCAGGTATTTCTATGTATTAATTTTGCATTAGTTATGATATTTCTTTTTAGATTACTACTATAAGTGTGATTTTTTTTATTTTGTTGTTTTTTTTTCTGCAGTGCACGTAGTATACCTGCCAAAGCCAGTATATGAAGGACCAGAATATGTTACATACTTTACAGATACAACAATAGCGGTAAGACAGTGGTGAAATTCTGCCAGTTTTTGCCAGAAGGAATATATCTCAGCATTTACGCTGTCGTTCGCCACATTTGCATTTGGCAAATCTTTTAAAAATTTGGCGAATGAAATTCTCTTTTGGCAAAAATCATTAGCGAATCAAAATTTGGAGCAGAAATGTTCTTTATAGTTTATACTTTTTGAAATTGATAATTCTCTGTCAATACACATTTTCGATCTTACAATTAATCATCGAGTTTATTTCTTACCTGAATATTGTTTCTGGTGCTGAATTGTATACAAATAACAATAGGTAAACTGCTACTTGTTACGCCTAATTAAACATAACTGCAAATCATCCTGTCTTTTGTGATACCCGAATCAACATTCATGATGATAATTAATTCATGATAATCCTTTAATTAGATTTTAAACTCCGATAACTTCACCATGTGTTAATATGACATACGAAAGAACTGACAATATCTGGCACTTGTGTTCCAATCAAGTACTTGGCTCATTATCAGAAAATAATGTTTACCACCCCAATTAGACTTACAAAATATGAAAGAAAAATGATCGTGCATGCATCTCACGACCACTGATTACCACTTATATCACGGAGGAATAAAAAATTATCAATAAAAAAAAATGCAATTAACATTAGGTAGAATTTTGTAAACATTCCAGGCCAGAAAGTAGGATTGGCGAGTTATTAACTTGAATGTTTCTATGTACTTACAGTAATTTCTATTCAAACTTTTTTTCACATTTTATTTTTTCACTTTTTTAAAGTTTATCTTTTTTTTAACAAGTGATAAACAAGTTTGATAATTTATATTTGTTTCTCTTGTTGGTATCTTTTATTTTAGGAAGAAACCAAAGAACTCTGAAAAAATTCCCACTCTTCAGAGCTAGTGAACAACATGCCATCTGCCAACAATTCAAATTAATAGATTTCTGATGATTTCATTAGTTAAAATGAGAGAAAACATTTTTACTTGTCTGTTTAAGTAATTAATAAAAACATAACAGCTGTTCTAATGTTTAACTTAGTTGTTTATAAAATTCAATCATAAACATTGATTAAAACATTTACAGGGTCATTGGCAAATTACCAAAATGAAATTACCTAAAACCTACCTGTTACCAAAGATCTATAACATGGCTCTCCATGTGCTTTTTGATGCCATTAGATTGTTACATGATAATTACACAAATGTTTGATGGGCCATTTAACTCTGATGTCATAATGGAAAAGTTTGTCAAAAGGTGCCATGTCGGGTATTTGGCGATAGGTCATTTCCACAGTGTGCATAGTCTTCATTCAAGTCATTTTGCAGTGACCCAGAAAAAAATGGTACTTCCCCATCTGATCAGAGGAATAAGCATTGGTTTTAGTAGTGAAATGTGAGTGTTCTAACTGGTGCTGCATTACCAGGACACTGTATATATATATATATATATATATATATATATATATATATATATATCACACTACAATTGTTAATTCAAAGTTAAGTGCACTCTTTTTCGATTTGTAATTTGATAATTTTCCTTAACATTTTAGGAAGACTTGGAGCGTGATAAAAGAATAACGTGGTTTATTACATTTTATGCAGCATGGTCACCTTCATCTGTCAATTTTGCTCCAGATTTTGCAGAATTATCATATGAGTAAGTATGTTACTTGTCAACAAGAGTTTGGGACCATTATTTTCTACTGTGTCTGTGTGTTGAGGAGGGCTTATGTTATTGCCCCAATGTTGACGTTCAGTTAAGATTTGTTCCTGATTCTGCATTCTCGCATATCAATAAAACTTACATGCGTTATATGTCTTATGATTCTAAGTGCATCCTGTGTTTCAAATTACATGTATCATAGTATTTTTTTTTTCAAAAATGACCCATAATCAATGCTGGGGTTTGAAAGGTCAAGGTTAGGTTGACCTTTTTCTACTGCTCCTGCATCCAAATTTACATGGCTGATGCCTCTTATGATTCTTAGCACATATGCATCAGATGCTGGATTGGACTTTTTTTTTTACAAAATTGACAATGTTTTCAGTTAAGTATATTTTCAATGCTGTGTTAAAGAAGATTGATTGAGGTCATGTTAATTGTTTGAAAGGTGGGTGTAAAAATATTGCCATGGTTCTTTATAATCTTTGTTTTTGTAATTGTAAAACAAGATGGCCACAGGAACTAGGTCATTCGTGAATATTTTAAAATCCCATAACTCTGACTGAATATGGACCTTAATCGCTCTCAATTTAGATTTCATAGATGCATCATGACAAATTTGGTTAAAATTTGAGGAAAGATTCTTGATCCTGTGTAAAAAAAAATGTGAGTAAATCTATAGGGGAGGGGCGCTTGTAGGGACATGGACACATATTGTTAGAATATGGTATGCTCATAGATTTAAGTATCTATATAATATACATGTGTGTTATGTAGAATTGATATAATTTTATGATTCTTGTCATAAACAAATCTTCATTCCAAAGTTATATTTCTGAAAAAAGGTTTATTGAAGAATTATTGTTTTTTATTTATTTTTACAGGTATCGTCTAGATAATTTAAAATTTGGGAAAATAGATATTTCAAAGTATCCAGATGTAGCCAAAAAGTAAGTATTGTTTTCTATCTTAGTAATTTTTTGAGATGAAATTATGTTGTGCTCATATGAGTTATAGTGATAATTAAATTTGTACAATTCTAAGTTGACGTTGCATTTGTCTCTTTAACATTTGAGTAATATAGTCAAATCAGTTTAAGAGGATGTCAGTGTTTTAAACGAAAATAGACATCTGGGAAATGTACCTGATTGAAATTTCAGTATTTTAAAAAAAAAAAAATTTTGTCAAAAGCACAGAACCTGATTCCACGTTTGTATTTTCCAGTATTTACTGTTTTTATTAAAGAGTTCAATACTGTATACAGAGTTGGGGTAATCGTAATCAATTACAGCATAATGTGTAATGGAAAGTAATCTGTAATTGATGTTGCTTTTGATTACTTGTAAAAGAAATAAAATCAATTACAGCTTACAAAAATTATGTAATCATTGATTACTTTTCAATTACATTTTGATTATATCTAGATTTTTGCAATGCTAACCAAAAGGTTGAAGAAATGTTCTACAACATTCATGTACACATAGTGCTTTAGTTAACAAAATGTGAAACTTCTATTAGTAAATAATATGATCTTATCTAATCTCTATCTCCAACTTTGTTTAGTGTTAAAATATGTATCAAAGACTTACCAATACACATTTTTGTTCACATTCAAAAGGAAACTATCCTTAATTTCTAAACCTATACATGTTTATCTCCAGGCAAATTTATATATCAAATGGGAGAATATATAGAATAACCTACCCATCTTAGCATCCTTAGCAAAACGGTTTCTTGCAATACCTGCCTCATCAGCACCCATGGAAAGATTATTTAGCATTGCTGGCAAAATATTATGTCCAGATGAGTGATGAAAATTTCCACAAATTGTAGGCCAAATTTCTGCCCCTATTTTAAGTGTATGTTTTTTTTGTTTTTTTGGGGCAGAAATTTGGCCTACACAAACTCATGATGTTTAATGTAATAGTAACATTTCAGATGTTTAACTGTATACTTACACATTGATTTGTTGTTTGACTTGTAAATAAGTTCCTCATCTATAAATGTATTAAGCAGCATATCTATTTTCAAACTTCTTTAATGCATGTAATTGAAAATAATCGAAAAGTAATTACAATTACTTTTTGGAAAGTAATTGACTGTAATCGATTACACATGGTTAACTAAAGTAATCAATTATTAATCCCCGGATACGCTCCTGTCCTTCGGACTGAGATTACTGTAAAAATTGTTGCCCATCCCTGACTGTCACAGTTGAGTTATTTGTGGGGGATTAAAGAACCCTTGCACTGCTCAATGTATAGTTGCTTTTATTTGTCGAGCATTAGGCCAAAATTTGAAGCCCTTCCCCGACTGTATGGTGACGTCTCCATTCATGAGGGAAAGATTCTTGAGTGTTGCCGTTCCCCAACAATAAACAAACAAATAAACAAACAATTATTAATCAATTACATAAAAACAGCCATGTGATAGATTAATAATTGATTACTATTGGCTGTAATTGTTGCCCATCCCCGACTGTATAGTTGCTTTTATTCGTGGGGGATTACTATTGGCTGTAATTGTTGCCCATCCCCGACTGTATAGTTGCTTTTATTTGTGGGGGATTACTATTGGCTGTAATTGTTGCCCATCCCCGACTGTATAGTTGCTTTTATTCGTGGGGGATTACTATTGGCTGTAATTGTTGCCCATCCCCGACTGTATAGTTGCTTTTATTCGTGGGGGATTTCTATTGGCTGTAATTGTTGCCAATCCCTGACTGTATAGTTGCTTTTATTCACGGGGGATTTAATTTCACTACATTCACGGTCAAAGAAAATACCGCAAAGTAAAATACCGGTGAATATAAACCTTATACTTATGAAGTATCAGAAAGACAATACATTAACAATCAAAATTCAAAAAAGTTATTTCCTATCAAAATGTATTCATATACAATGTATAACCAGACATCATATACACGAATAACAAGCTTTACTTCAACTCCTATTTCACTTCTGTTTTGGAAACGGTCTTGTGTAAAATTTAATAACGTATATCTGTCGTGATGTTCACTATTCCATATATAATATAAAAAAATCTCAGATACCAAAGTATAAATCAATAGAATGTCCAGGACATAGATACAAATCCGGTAAAAATGGACAAAAATGGACCTCTGGAAACCAAGAGGGGGATCAGGTGCCATGGAGGAGTAAGCATCCCCTGTCGACTGGTCACACTTGCAAGACTATGGTTCCCGGAGACCAGACCTATTTCCATGCGGTGAAGGGGAACCAGACTCTTGCCAACACCTTCAATGGTTTGTTGTAACTGTTCCATTGTACCAAAACAAACATTACACTTAGGGTGAAACTTAAGACGATTTTATCCGTTTTTTTTTTCTGTTTTCGCCACTGTAAGAGTCTGTTAAAGCCTATGGTTCTTCTTTGTTCATCTCAGTGACCCTGTGCACTGCATGATGCTTGAGTTACAAATATTCTGATTGGCCAGCGTAGAATCCTTCACCCATAGGGAAATAGTTTCCCACGTAATGCAGAGTTTTTATTGTGATCTTGTAAAAGAAAATATGAGAAAGAAAATAAATGTGACTCGGACTGTTCCCTCTTTTAGTAAACTCCATATAACCTGGCAGGTTGGAGTTTTGCGAACTCTTTACTGACCTGGACAAGTTTAAAATTGAGGTAATAAAGAATAACGAAATTACAATTTCCTTGACAAGAGTAATGGATCTTTTTATCACCGTATCTATGAGTATCCAGTGAGGAATAAAAAACGTTTTACTCGTGAATTTTATCATAACAGAAAAGTGAGTAGAATCATCCGTATGATAATCAAAAGGTTACTCCGTCCCACCATCTTATGTGAATCAGACAGTACCCTATTAATACATAATGTGAAGATCAGCACAGTCACATTAATTGATGTATCATTTAAGTGATATTTTAAATGTGTTTATAACTTTTGATGTTTTTATTTTTCAGATACAACATAGATCTTAGTTCCTGGTCAAAACAGATACCAACTTTGGTATTGTTCCACGAGGGCAAAGAAGAACATAGAAAGCCTTTTATCTCGCCCAAAGGGACTGTTGTTAGATATAAATTTACTAAGGTAAGGTATTTGTAGGAGAACACTGGCCTCTTTGAGGGTACATTGTAACCAGGTTCACTCCTCCACCATTAAAAACTGGCTGCCACCAAATTACTGAAAAATTCTTGAGTGTGGCGTAAAACACACTGTTCGAAATTCAATTTGAAAGCATAAGTTACGGTTCCTTCAACAGATAAAGTGGACATCAAAAGTCATTCACATTGGAATTGAAATTGACATCTTATGACATGATAGGTGTGGCACTTGAATGATATCTCGCTATATTGATGTCAGTTCCTAGCTCAGGTAAAAATGTGTGGCACCTGATCTATAGCTAAAGATGTCCTCATATGCATGTTCATATTTTGCCTTCTCTTAAAAACCCAAATATTGTCAGCTAAAGGTACGTTACATCTAGGTTTAAAATGTTATGTATTTGTTGTACCTATACATTCCCTTGACTAATTGAAGATGCAAACTTTTGTACTTATATTGATAACTTTTGATAAGATATTGGTTGAATCATGTTCTCACAAGGTAGAATAATAATCTTGATTAACTATGTAAATTTTTATCAATATTCCAGGATAGTGTCATCAGAGATTTTGATATGAACAATTGGTATGATAAATGTAAAAAGAATCCCTTAAAGACAAGGAAAGATGCTGCAAAAGAGAAGAAGGAAAATTGATATGTTTTACTTTTCATTTATGTACAAATAAAATAAAAATAACCTGTTTTAAGATGACTGTCACATACATGTAGTAATTATTCAGTTTACATTTTTATATAAGATAAGAACTTTACAAGCTATTTACTATGTTCAATATTTATAAGTCATGTCTTACAGCTTGCAAATGATGTTTGGGGTTCTGTTATACTAAAAATAATGAAGGCAATTTGTTGTCATATGAAATGTTGGCAACAAGAAAGTTATCAACATGGTAATCACAACTGTCAAATATTTCACTGTCGTTGACAAGAAATGAACTCATGAACCCCTGAAAAACAATGGATTCTTCGTCAGATCAATGACTTACACCAATCCAAATGTGTCTTTGGGGGTAAATGGGTTAAGTGTCATAAATATATTTCGTTTGCACTAAAGTTATAAAATTTAAACTGTTACTCTTCCAGTTTGTGACTTGCATCATGTGTGATCTTTTCTCCACTACTAAAATTGTGCTCTTATCCTGTTTTAACATCTACTTGTTCTGTTCGTGCCACATTTGACCTACTTATATAAATGTCATTTTTGAACTACTTGAGTAAATAGTGTTATATTTGACCTACTTAGGTAAATGGTGCCATATTTGACCTACTTATGTAAAAGGTGTAATATTTGACCTACTTATGTAAAAGGTGTAATATTTGACCTACTTATGTAAAAGGTGTAATATTTGACCTACTTATTCCTAAATGTTAACTTTCTACATGATATTTGAATCTTTGATGTTTCATATTTCTGTAAAACTTGTTCAGTATATAACATCCACAAATTCATAGTAATCAATCATTTTTTTATTGCCAAATTTTTCTTAACTTTGATATTACTCTGAATTGATATTTTTAGGATTGATATAAATGGCAGTCATCACTAACGCAATTGATTTTTAAACACAATAAGATTGGTGAAAGACATTCCATTGATTTTGCATGACATGGAGATTGAAAATGCAGAGTGGATGGAGATTTTGTTTATCTGTGCAATTCATCTGGATAAAAATGCTACTTTTTATGTATGTATGAAATAGTAAAGCACAAATTCTTTTTTTTTATTTTTCCATTTTGTACAATTCGTAGATTTAGACAAGTATGTAGTTTCATATTTTTTTCTACCTTCAATATGATTTGGTGCAATAAAGTCAGATGTTTGTGAAGCTTTAATGACTGTATGACATAAATGTACTGAATGTATTGTGTACATACTGGCTGGAAGATTGTAATCTCATTTGTGTATATGTGTTTGATAAGTATATATGATTGTTTGAGGAGTTCTTTTAAGATCTTCATCGCTATTTTTAAATTGTCTTACTTTACAGGTGAATGCAGTCAGATCTATCTCACTACTGGATTGTGTTCTTTTTCATCATTATCTATCTAGAAGAAAATGAAATTTCTGTTTTATATAATATTAATTTCCTCAACCAAAGTTGTATTTAACATGAGTTGCCTTTGGTTTCCCTTGTCAGTCTTAACTTTCTGATTGGAAAATTTTCTCTGTTAATTTTTTGCTTATTGACAAAACATTTTGTGTTCTAGTCAACATGGATATGAGATTTACTTATACTTAGTATTTTGAGCATTCACCTTGCTTGTGATACCACTGACATTGTATGAGATGGTTGTATATTGTCTTTTTTGTAGATAAAATTTATTCAGAAATATGAAAGTTTGTTTTATTTTGAGTTTATTGAATCCCAAGCTAGAAACTAGTTCCACAAATTTGTGAAAGAATGTTTAGATCTTAGAATTACCTCAAGGTTCTGTGGTGAATTAAAAACAAAGAAAGCGTTCACTTACAGGGTAAATCAAAGATGTGTATGCCAGCTACTGGGCTGTTATTTAATGTTGTGGACATGTTATGTGATATACATTTTGTAATTCTCTTTCAAAAGCAAGTTCAGAAAACAAAAGATATGCCTTAATGATTTAATGTCCTATGTCAAACGCTTTAAGAAAGAGCAGTCATCACAAGTGATAAATGCAGCGAGTACTGACAAGCTCTCAACAGTATCTTTGATATAGACCTTTTCACGATAACTGTGATCCTAGAAATTTCACCTGCACACAAAGACTTCCAGGCGGCATCAGGGAGTTTCGTACCCAATGAAAGACAAAGCATACACAGGTACGATTTGTCTTTCAATGGATAGCATTTGTCTTGGGTACGAAACAGTTTCATGTCATCCGAAACTGTTTGTGCGCAGGTGAAATTTGTAGGAACGCAGTTATCGTGAAAAGGTATATTGTTCTTATAAATTGGGGGATTCATCCATTGTGAACCATAATAGACTGGTCCAAGACAATAAAGAGCATACTATTTTGTTATTTGGGGGTGTATAATTAGTTCATAACTTATTCAATATTGAAAAAAAGGAAATTTAATGATATTACATGTACATGTATATTAAAATTGTCTCTTTGTAAATTGAATGACTATTCTGAACTGTTCAACTGGAACTGCTACTAGATGTCACTTGTAAGTAGTTTCCTGTTGCTGTATGATAGCAGTATAGTGTTGTATAATCCCTATACCTGACCACTCCAAACTAAATTGATCAACTGTCAATCAACTATTTTATTGTCTCCAAGATCAAAGACTGAATGTACTGATTTAGAACTCTTTTATTCAGCTTTCATCTTCTGTACTCCTTTTAGTCTAACAACACAGTTTTTGAATTTAACATAATCAAAAGAGACTCAAGAGTGATTTACAAGTATAATATACTGTATACTGGATATATCTGCCTTTTTGCGACAGAAAACGTTTTCACCTATCTTGAATTTACCCTTGATCACTAGTCTCATTAATGACATGTATATCCATGCTTTAATTATTAAACTCGAAAATTTCATTTTCATTCTAAATTCGCCCTCTCATCTAACAAAATGACAAAGAAACAACATAATTTGGCCATGCTCCGAGGCCAAACACATCGTGTTCCTCCTGTGTGATATGTAGTAACAATAACAAAATTATATATATATATCTTTTATATTCAAAGCCGCTTTGGCAGTTATGTTGGGTGACACATTCTTAAGATGAAATAATAATAATTAAAATAATGCTATCACAACTATCACATGCACATATTTTCTGGTAAACGTGTTAAATATAGATGAGTTACAGATGAGAGAGAATAATACAAATTTTTATATCTTTAAAAATACAGTAACAAAAATTGGGATAGAGGTCGCAAAGACATTGTACAAACAAACGAGTGAAAAAAATAGACAATTATTATGAGATCTTGAGTTATAGCTTTCATTTCGTTCTGGATACAGAATTGTTGTTTATACTGAAAAACTTACAAATATATGAATAAACTACAGTTATTTTGTATTACAATATCTGTATGTTTAATATAATAATATAGGAATTCTAATCACAGGGTAAATTTTCAAAATGATGTGAATCCTTCCATGTTCAATTTTTGTCTGACATTATTCATGTGAGAAAGTTTACCACTGAGGGAGTTAGCAAGATCCCAGTTCCGAGACCTACTTCCTGAGGCAAACTGTTTTATTATTCCGAAACAAAGATTACGCTCTTAACGAAGCTTCAATAATTCTTCAAGTGAACATGAAGAAGTACCAATGGATAATCAAAACTCCCAAGTTCATTAGAAAACAACAAACTATAATAAATGTCTCAACATGAAAAATTATTGCAAATACCAAATGAGATGGGACCAGTAGAGGAGAAAACCTGGGCCTGGCACTATAGAACTTAAGAATTACTTAAATCTAAAAAATTTACTCAACTTTTGAGTAATCCTAAAATCTAAT
The DNA here is from genome assembly GCA_030159075.1 of Atrina japonica. NCBI lineage: Eukaryota > Metazoa > Mollusca > Bivalvia > Pterioida > Pinnidae > Atrina > Atrina japonica. The sequence continues at coordinate 429,934 of BROG01000459.1, read as the reverse complement.
TGGCTGAGCAGGCCAACTTGAGAATATTCTCAGACTTCAGTAAATTCTCAAGTTTTATGGTGCTGGTCCCTGATTACAATGTACCGGCCTTCCACAAGTAAACTGGAAAGCTTTCTCACATACTGGTACTCAGCTGAAGCTTCAGCAGGGTTTAAACCTGTGCCAACAAGAGGCAAGAGACTTCATGGTTTAAAGCGAGATGTTCTAACCACTAGGTGACAGAGGCCCCTAGTTGTAGTGATTAACTTTTACATAAAAAAGAATCAGTAGGGATATATACATGATCCCAAATATATCATCATAGTTACACAGAACATACCCAATGGTTATACTAGGTTAATCTCTACTGAGTTCAAGGGTCGACTTTACTACAGTAAACATCGTAAATCTGTAAACAGGTTTTGTGTGACTTTCATCTATTACATTTATTGTACCGGTATACGATTTGAATGATTTTTCATGAAATGCTGCCAAGGAATGTGAATTATTTTTAGGCTTAATTTGAAGACTTCACTCAAACCTGATACGGTCAAGGACAAATACAAGGCATATTTTAGAAAAGATATCTTGATTGAATAAGAATGAATGGAGTCATCATTATCTTTCTGCTTAGACAAATTTACATTTGCAAATGAACTATCATTTGAACAAAAATATATGTATATATATATGAACTTATTGACCCCCATAGTCACAACTGGACTCTTCCATTTCAAAGAACGATGAAGTACAATGTCAGAATTCAGGAGTGTGTGATTCAAAATCTAAATTTCACAATGACTTGACCTGCAATATTAACTTGTTCACTCCCAAATTATGACATTAGACTGTACTATTTATTGATTTGGGTGAGTCTAAATGTGACCACAAGGGTTGATGAGTTAAAATGAATAAATGGCAAGAATGTTTTGAATATACAGTGGAGCCTCACCTAGAGACCACCTCACTTTGGATATCACCTCGCATTTCACCTCACAAGTATTCAGTCTCTTGATAACTATTCAAGAAGTACATAACCTCACTTAACAGACCACCTCACTAATCAGACCACTTAGCATTGTCCCACTGTATGCTATTAAGACCACCTGACTGACTGCCTGAAAGTTGTCTGTCAGTGAGATGGTCTCTTAAGTGAGGTTCTGTACTTATTAGATATTCAGAGACTGGAAAGCGAGGTGGTTTCCTAAGTGAGGTTGTCTCAAGGTGAGGTTCCACTGTATCTCAGTATCAGATGTCACAACACAAAATCATTATGCTGGTTTTTGTCACAATTAGTGTTGTCAAATCGGTTGGAAATCATAATTGATTAATTGGTAGCATCGGTTGACCCAAACCGCTCGATGATTGACTAATAATCGAATCAGACACTACTTTTGTTATTTTGCAAAATCTTAAAATGTAGCTTACTGCATAATGATATTAGTAATGATAAATTAAATTCTTAGTATGCAGTCTTCTGTTTTCATTGTCATTTCCAATAAAACTTTATTATGGACAAAAACACAGATTTTTTATATGATTCAGTTTTCATAAATCAATAGGTAGGTAACATTTAACATGGCAAGACTGGTTGTATCAGTGTTCATTGTATGAGAGTTAAAAAAGCTTGTTTGAAATTAAGATAATATTAAAAAAAAAAAAAAAAATTATAATCAATTATGAAATCTCAAATCAATTGCCTAGAATCGACTACCTTTCCGACTGAGGATCGATTAAAAATCAGTCATCGTGACAACACTAGTCACAATCATTATGCTATATCTAAATGTAGAAACACAAACACAAAATATTTACTGAAATGTAGTTATGTAGAATCTTGCTTTAAAAAGTGAAATTAAACTTTATTTATTTTGTCGGCAGAAATTTTCGTCATTAGGATGAAGTGCATGCATAGTTTTAAATTTAGGCAGTGAAGGGCTTGAATGTTGAAGCGAATCTGTTTCTTTGATTTTCACCATGATTTTGAGTGAACTGATTATGATTTGCATGAACAATATGTGAAATGAAACGTAAAAGTATTGTATCTGGGACAAAGAACAACCAATGTCAATTTTAGTTTATGGCAAGGTATTTTTTCTTTCATGAACTGAGGCTTGTGAACTCGGAAGTTAAAACGACTTAAAGTCATACTCTGGGGACGTCATTGTAATTTTTTTGGATGTTATTGTAATTACTGACATTTTCATTAGAAAACCACTCCTAACCTATGAAAATTAAAAAAAAAAAAAATTTGATGTATTTATGGAGTTATTAGGGGGGATTTCGTAGGAATTCTTAAATTTACCCTGGTGTACGAGTGATATAAAGGGTGTGCTCGATTCACCATCAGAGTACTGTTCCGGCACAGTCTCAGAACATGTTGCAATCGAATGTACCAGGGCAGGAAGTTATTTCAAAGATGTCGATAAAATTAACATAATTCACCTACGTTTATGGCTAAATTGCTAGCCCACGACAGTGTTACAGAGCATTTGATTGGTGTTCCACTTGTCTGGATTGTCCTGGACAATGAAACGAACATGCTCAGTAGAGCGTCACCATGTGACCGGCAACACCTTACCCTTTATAAATAAATCAATGTGTTAGGTGTTTTCTACGAATAATTAACTAATTAGTTGGAATAGGACTTTGGAAATACGACGAAAGTTCATGTGAATATGCATTAAGTGAGTACAGAAAAGTTTAGTTATGAACATTACTCCCCGGAATGTGGCTTTAACCAAATTGAATATAAGTAGTTATTACCAGATAAAAAATCAAATGATGATTAAAAAATCATGAGACAACATATTCATATTAATTTACAAATATAAAGTTATGGCAGTAAAAGCTGAAACTAAATTTTAAAAATGTTGGTATTGATTGGTAAATTTTTACACATTTGCATCAATTAAAATCAAAACATTTTAGGACAAGAAAAGAAAATCCTTCCCTGTATAAATTCCTAGGATCAACTTAACTAAAACTTTGCCAGTTAAAATCAAAGCAAGCACATGTATTTTTCATATTTGGGACTAGCAATGAACACAGGAGATTGGTATAGAGATACATGGAACAATATCAAAACTGAATTTGTCCTACAACATGATGTAAATCTTTACTACATTCAAATACCAGATAACAGCAGATTTTTGAGAACCGGATTTTTCGTGTGCCTTTTCAACTTTTGTAGCCCTAGCGATTTGCAGTATGTGTCTTTACGTTGGTCAAGATATAAAATGTAGCAAGACAATTTCATCGCATGGAATGAGCCCAATTTGGTATCTTTTTTTCTACAAAGAGGAATATCTTGCAGACTTAATCATGTGCACAAGTCAATTTGCTTTTGTTAACTAGCAACAGAGCTTGATTTAAATAAGTTATTGACTTGCATGGTGATTATAAAGCCATAAATATGCCAACAAAATCAGTTATATTTGGTCAGATGATTGTCACCAGTCCTGTCATGTCAAAAAAGAATTGAAATGAAAGTCTGAACAATTGACCAGACATGGAAAATTATGATATTTTGAAGAATTTTAAGAAATCAAGCACCTGCTCTACTGACCTATGTAAACACCGTAAAGCCGAAGTAGAGAGGACCAAAAAAAAAGCAAAAGTTATGCGATAGCAGCACGAAAAATCTAGAATAATAACAGATAATTCAAGAATTCAAAAATCTCCTATTCTCAATCTTTAAAAGTCATGGTTATTTCTTTCTGCAATATTTGATTGGTGTGATAATAAAATTGGCCAGGGTTTTGAAGATACAACCTTAAATGAAATTATCAAATATCTAAGCCATAAAGATCTTGCCATACAAATGCATAAACAAACAGCACATGTGAAATACAAACTTCTTTAAAATTATGACAAAATTATGACAAAACACATGAAAGATGAAATAAAAATGACAATTACTCAAATAGTAAAACACAACAATAAATAAAATGCATCAATGTTTTCATTTCCGATTTCTTACATGCCACTGCAAAAGTTTAAAAAAAAGTCCCCAAAATAAGTCCCCCTTCTCAAAAAAAAAAAAATCTTGTCATTTAATTATGTAGTGTTATGGTATTACTAGTATATAAAAAAAATGAAAATACTGCAACCTCTCTCGTGGCACCAAATTCTCTGCCAGATTGCACTTGTGGGACATTGTAACTCTAAACATGAAAATTCTGTATAGCCAGTACACATGTACTTAAGACATTGAATATTATTTGAATAAATGAATGCTATAAAAATTATCTCAGCTTGATGAAAAATAAACATAAAGTACAAGTATATGATGTAGTTAAACACTGAAGTCTATAGGTACCCTGTCATATCTTGGTTTACAGTCAAACTTGCATTAAAGACCATATAATGTGCACATACCTATAAAGACCATCTAAACATAGCTTTTGTTATCTTTTTTATAATGAACACGGCATCACAAGTGATACCAATCCCCTCACAATGGAAATATTGTATAATACCTGTAGAGCGATGACAATAGTATTTCAATGAAATAATCAAAGGGCAATAACTCTGTAAATAAGGGAGCGCAGGTTACGTAACGCAAACTCGTCCGAGATCCTACCATAGTAAACAATTGTTTCAAGTTTGGTGAAATTCCGTTGAAAAATAAACTTGTTTGAGCGCTGACAATATTTCAATGAAATAAACAAAGGGTAATAACTCTTTATATAAGGGAGCACTGGTTACGAAACTCGAACTCTCCTGAGATATTACTATAGCAAACCCTTGTATAAAGTTTTGGGAAATTTTGTTGAGAAATAAAATTATTAGAGTGCTCAGCTGACAAGAAAGTGTAACATACGTACACACGAGCCTAATCCTATATCCCCTCCAAACTTTGTTTGCGAGGGGATAATAAACCTCTTTATAAAGGTCACCTGTCTTTTGCCCATTCTCTTGAGTGGCCTTTATAGACAAGTTGTACTGTATGTTCTGACACTTATCACTTACCGGTAGCATATTTTAACAAATATCTAGCTATTTTCATAGTTATCATATATCATAAGAGTACCTTAACATGCTGATTACAAATCAAATAGATGTTGTTATAGGTATACTGACATTATTAACTCTTCAACACCTGTAGCCACATTTGGACTCACCCATTTCAAAGAATTGTAAAGTCCACTGTTAAAATTCAGTAATGTATGGATTAAAATCTAAATTCTATAATACCATGCAATATTAAATTGATCACCCCTGAATAAGGATAGTAGACTATACTTTCTACTGATTTGGGTGAGTCTAAATAGTACCACAGGGGTTGATGACTTAATCAGTGATAACAGGTACTCTGAAATGCTTTATCTGACATTATCAATATATATCTTAAAATTTATTGTTTTTCTGATATAAAAGTTTTGTCTGTAGTAATTTCGACATGTCCCATTTGTCATAATTAATGAATATTCATCATTTTTAGGTCTCTAAGATGTCATGTATGAATACAATTTAAATATACAATAAACCTAATCATATTTGTGTATCAATATCAGTTAACTCATCAACCCCTGAAAAACAATGGACTCTTCTGTAAATCAATGACTTAGACCAGTCTAAATGTGTCTTTAGGGGTGAATGAGTTAATTCTAAATTAGGTGCACTGGTAGTCATATTTTCTTTTTGATTCATCTTCTATTTTTTGGTGTATGAAGAATAACAGGTAAAACAAGAATGTTAACTGTTTTTAAATCACTAAATTGACCATTTGACAGTCACTTAAATTTGACGGAATTACGACATTCTGTGAAATGCTGACCAGGGTCTGAAGTCACCAAATTCACTCAAAGCTCAATGTTTATTTTATTCTTTTGACAACTGTAATCTGGAAATTTTTGTTCCTGGTTATTTACACCCATTGACAACAGGAAAACATATTTAAATTTACCCTAAACCACCATTGTCTTATGGATGGCATATATGTCCATGCTTCAATTACTTATCTTGAAATTTCACTTTCATTTTAAATTCGCCCTCTCATCTAAGGGCAAAAATTACACAGGAGTGAAAATTACCAGGTATCCAGTACATATGATGTAGTTGTCTGAAAGATTTCTGGATGTGACTGAACAGATAACTTATCATTATTTTTTCACATTCACATCCAAAACATCGGGTCATAATTTTCCCATAAAATGAAAAATAAATACCTTAAATATGGTATTAAAAATTTGAGTATGAACTCAAAATTATTTTGGGATATTTCCAAAGTTTTCTTTAAATGTCATCATATTTATATAATTGTATGCAATAAATACAAAGAAATGTGTACATGCTGCATACATTTTATGTGTTTATATCTCAAAATCACAAAAACGTTAGCCGAGCTTGAGTAATGAGTAAATTTGGTGACATCGGACCAAGTTATGGTATCAGTTGTTGATCAAATACCGGTATCGTATTTGAACGTATATATATGTATGTGCACCAAACTATGAATATCACCAATACTGATACACAAATACAAACTTGATTAACACATACAAAAGAAACATGCAGAGACAATAACTACACATATTTGTAGTTAAAGATACAACAAAAAATAACCAGTCCCGCTGGCTATACAAGGAAAGCACCTGGTCCACAAAATACTGGTACTCTATCAAAGTCAGGAAGACATCAAACACACAGCAATCATCATCATCATCATCAAATGATATTTACAATAATGATCAACTTGACAGGTAGATCTAGCACCCTACCATACTGGCATTATAAAGGGATATGGTAGGAAAAAATCATCTAAAAATAAGATTCTGGATGGACCGATGATAAAAGTGACCTTAGTCTTTATATACTTTGCAATCTACATATTTTCTATTAGCATAAAAAAGAAAATGTGACTTAATTTCATCATTGTATTCTTTGAAAATGAATACTGCAAGTAACTATTGTTTATTGGAAAAGAATGGGTACTAATGCATTGCCTAGCAACGATGTGGTCACATGATGATATCAAAGGACAAAAATACACTGGGTATTGTCCGAAATAACAACAATAAGGTGGGTAAACATCATGGCTACCATCAAAGATTTGGAATTATGATAAGGCACTAAAATGGTTGATCAACAAGCTTACATAATGGTGGTTTCTTTTACTGGTGGTCCAAATTCAATTCAAAACTTAAAAGGTTAACCACTAAATGATAATCTTATCAAACTTCTTGGTTGAAATGGAGAATATCTAAATGCATACCACATTGATGAAAACTAAAACATATTAAACATACTCTGATTGAGAGTAAAAAAAAAAACAACAGAAAATGAGAAACTGCTAAAAGAAAAATGGTCGAGTGTGAAGCTATACATCTGGAATTTGAATTTCAAGGTCAAAGGTGAAAGTCAACATAAAACTGAAGGTCAGAGACACATAATGTCATCATGTTCTATTATCATGTGAAGTTACAACACGATTGTCACAACAGAACTAAACGCAATAGCTAAACCAATTTGTTGATGCAGACAGTCAAACAAACATCGTCAATTCACGTTTGCTTTGCAATCTGGCTTACAAATCTGACCTTTTAGTAGCTGAACTAGTGAAATCACTTATGCCTTACCCCAACAATATTACAGGTACTATCACAATCCTTCAGATCATACACATATTCTGTATAAAAATATAACAATTATAGGCACTTAATAATCATGTGTAATCCTACTGTATTACAGTGGAACCTGTCTTGAGAGACACCTTTCATGAAAGACCAATTGTCTTGAGAGACCACAATGCAGTTAGATTAAATAGAACTTCTTTTGAGAGACCACCTGTCTTTTAAGACCACATTTCATTGGCAAGAGGTATAGTCTTTCAAGACATCTTTCACCGTATCACTATTATTAAGATGTTGCTGTTGATCTGCTGGCTGTACAATTGACTTCCTACTTGCTTGTTGCTGTACACTATAGCAATTTGTTCAATTAATTCCTGTCACTTTGGTACTTTCTGTCAATTTCACAACTCCTCAAAGAAAGCAACTCTTGCTTGTGTGGAACTGGCCTTAGCCTACAAATATCAAGTACACATATTAATATTGAAATGTCATAATCACATTTGTGGCTTCTGTCTACTTGTAGAGGAGCAATTCTACAAACGAGAGCCTGAAAGAGTTTTACCCATCATTATCAGGCCATCCTATCTAAGAATCTCTCACTCAGACCCCCAGATCATAAAATTCACGTTTCGTTTCCTTTAACCTCTAAATGCTATTGAGCAAAACAATTTAAAACTATTGTTGATCATATAAAACCATATGGCACATACAGTGGTGGGTGTCATCATTGAAAAGTGTAAATATAACAAAAATGGTACACAGACTTTTTCATTTCACATGTAATATTGTGATGGTCAGTGTGTAAAAAATACAGCCAAAGATGATGTAAAGTCATTAAGCATATTTCCTAATAAATTGATAATTGATAAATTTGATGTATTTATCAAATATAATGAGTGATTTAGTTTCTGTCATTTACTCAAAACAAAACTCCAAAAATGTTATTTCTCATAACATGAAAATGCACTAATAAAGTTGTGACAAAATGATCCATAAAAGTTGAAAATCTGCCCACATGTACAAGAGTAATGGGCCCTTGTCCTGACATTTACAGTGCGAAAATGAAATCTGAGTAAGAATCTAAAAATACAGATTAATTTGTCTAAATTATATAAATTACCTGCCTGGAGTTATCTTAATAAATCTGTCTTAAGATCACTTTGATTAACTTATCTAAGTGTTGAACATTTATTATCTCCCCTTTGATTACTGGTGATATGTACCAAGTTATCTTGATTTACCTGTCTAAGTGTTGAGTATTTATTATCTCCCCTTTGGATACAATCTTCATGTAATCTGTCCAGATCAGTTTCATTCTCTTCCACTTTGAGGACTTCAATTTCTGTTTTTAACTCCTTCAGTTGCTCTTGTAAGTGCTTGGATTTCTCCATGTATTCAACCCTGAAGTGAATTACAAAGATGTATTATCAAAACAGTGTCAATTTCTGTCATTAAATGTTCTGAAATTTAAACCTAGTCTTCCCTTCTGTATAATCTATTATAACTGTCAAATGTGAATGCATTTTACTTTTTAACTGATTTTGTAAATCATCAAAATTTCCACAAAAGCTTAAGTCAACATTTGCAAAATGGGAATTTTTCAATAAACTCCTTCCAGGAGGTGTCTGGTATATACAGGCTCTTTATTGAAGTGAGTCAACAAAAGTTTTCATTTATTTATACTTTTTTTATTTTGAAAATGAAAAAATACACATGAAGTAGCAATTTTGTAAAAATTAATGTAATGAATAAAGCCAACATCCCTTTGATTTATTGTATTTAGATTTTTGGAATAGACACAATGGCCTCTATTTTGATATTTTCTTAAACAAAAATAGCAATGACCAATTGACCAAAATTTTACTTGGCACAAGGACGAGTATTGCTGAACAATTCAATTAGTACTTCACTGTTTTAACTTGGGTAGGGAAATTGGTTGAGTGCTTTATCTGAGCCCTTACACTGATTCAGTATTACAAATTCAAGTAAGTTTATATCCAGTTTGTGGTTCAGTGAAACCTGTTTTGAGAGACCACCCAATTAGCCACTGAAATGTGGTCTTTCAAGTCAGGTGACCTTTCAAAAGAGTTTTTTATTTAAAGGATTATTTAAGAAAATGGTTTTCAGAATGTGGTCTCTCAAGACAAGTGGTCTTTTATGAGAGTGGTCTTTCAAGACAGGTTCCATCATATAATCTGTCCTGGAGAAGACAATTACCATATTTTATGGCTTATACGTTGATGTGGGGGATAGGTCAAATGGCCGATTTTTGGCAAAAATTGAGGTTTAAATATTAGATAAGTCAAAGTGGAAGATAGGTTGATGTTGGCAGAGATGAAAACATGGATGGAAGAACACAAAAATACATTATGTTTAATAACTGGTGCTAAAATGATAGTATTTAATATTTTACTGTACATTATTAGATAGGATTGTGATTAAAAAAGCTTACAAATCCTTTAGACTTGCATGTGTGTTGCATTTTGTCATATTTAACATCACTTATATTACTTGTATGTACTGATAATGTACACATACATTGCTACTATGTTACCTGTCAAATCATCATTAAATTCATTATGCCGTTATAACTGTAACACCAACAACCTCAATTCTTGTCTTATCCATAATTTTGCCTAAATTATTCTGTAGCTACAATTAAATACTCCAGGTTGAGTGTCAATTTGTTTATTTAACACTTTTTCCAAAACTTTCCCAACTTCAAAGACTGTCCGGCAATCCTTATCAGTTGAAGGTCACGTTTGAGTGAACACAGCTTGTCTGAATGAAGACATCAACTTCACAGCTGCTGAGATAAGGGAATCATTCAAAAGTATAAACTATATGGTATAGGTATAATGTAAACAATGTATTTTTAATATGCAGTTTCTGACACAGTCTTGAATCCCAATGCTATCATAACTTGAAATTTCATTATCTTGTCACTTGATCATGTCCACGGTGCATTAGGCACACATGAGGTCAAATTTAATAGTTCTATTAAGTGTAATTACAAATGGGTGTTTGGAGTAGGCCCCTAGATTATCCAATGAAGAAAGTTGAAATGTGCTGATAAAATGGGGAAATGCAGATATATAAGTTGGATAGTTGACTTAGATAGTCAATGTGGTGGATAGGTCGAGGTCACAACTTTGGAGAGAAAAAAATATTGACTAATTAGGCTGTAAAATACGGTAAATCACTGGTATATTTACCTTTCTTTTTCTATTTCCTTTGACAGGTGATCCATATCATTATCACTCATCAGTTGACAGCTGATTTCACTATCGTTATCATTGGTATCTAGGTTTGGATGTAAGTGGAATTCTGACAGATCAGAAGTCAAGGCGGACAATGGATACACTGACTGCATCTAAAACACACACAACTTAATATGATACCTGGCTTTTGTTTGTTTTGAATGGCGTTTTATGCCACACTCAACAATTTTTCAGTTATATGGTGAGGACCAGCTTTTAATGGTGGAGGAGAGAATCCTATAACAATGTACCTGGGAAGAGACCACCAGCCTCCACAAGTTAACTGGCTAACTATATTACCAAATCAGCTTAGGTGCCAGCAGGGCTTGAACCTGCGCTGACAAGAAGTGAGAGGTTCTAAGTGTGATGCTCTAACCAAATGGTCATGGAGGCCCCTTGATACTGGTAAAACAACAAGTAAACTTAGAGGGTTTCAAATTAATGCTACCTTAGTTTGTGTTTTGCTTCCGGATTTCAGTAACAAGAGTCTGGAGTCTTGAGAGGTAGTTTTGATTAATGTCTACATAGCACATGTGGTTAAGAGCTTTTGGTGTTCTTGATGAAATTTGCAGGCCAAATTATACGTGTATATCATAATCTATTAAAATGATACACAAGAAACCTTCTACAATGACATGTAGCAGGAAATCCCTTTATTCTGACCTTGATCCTTGCTGACACTTAAAGTAAAAGATTTGATATGAACAATTTTATCTACTGTGTCCACGAACTTTGGAAAGTGTTTTCTTGCAAATATTTCGTAAAAATTGAACATTGTCCATGCTGTCATTAAATATTACAAGAGATAAACTCTAATTCCCAATGATTTCTTTTCTACCTACATTTAATCTCATGAATCTGAAATGAAATTGGATGTTTACAAACGTTTCAGTGCGCAAGTCAACAGAGGAATTGATTCACATGCAGGGGCGTTTCACTGAGTTTATCAATCCAGTGTCTTTGGGACTTAGAGGGATGAGATGTATATCCCAATAAAAATAATAAGACCATTCCAATGTAAATCAACAACAACAATGGCCTCCACCATTACAACTTAATGGAGAACTGTAGGATCTCAAGTATTGGAGGGTCTTCATTGAAATGAAAAAAAAATGGACATGACTATATTTCTCCAGTTTTGGGGCAATAGATTGGGGAGAACTGTACATGTATATCTATACCCCGAGAAAACTTAACAATACAAAATTCCAAAATGCTGACTTTATACTCACAGGGTAGGTGGGTGATCCTCTTGTCACTTCCATTAACTTATCTTTGGCAAATTTCTCTGAAAGTCTTGCATGCTGAAGTTCCTCTTTTAATTGGTCAGCCTCTTTGGCCCTGAGAATAATTAATTACAAACTTTTCTTTAGAAAAATCAGGATAACAGAGAAAGTGTTTTAATTGCATTCTGAAGATGAAATACAGTGGAATCTAGTTATCTAGAAATTCATGTGACCATTCCCATACCTGCCAACCTCTGAAACCTTCAATGAGGAAGATCTCCCCTCAGAGGGGGGAAGGGATTTTGCAACGAGGACATTTTCAGCCTAAATATATGACCTGTACACTATATACATTACAATATAGAGTTAATAGATATACTTTATTTCTTCAGTTCATTTTTATATTCTAGACAAGCTGATTTCACCTTTTTCAATACTCCAGAGTCTGGACAATACTCATAAATTGTCTTATTTTGATTTTGTTTTTTCTATTTATTTCATTAAAACTTTTATTTACAGTAACTAATTTTACTTTTATCTTTCACCTACATTTAATTCAAATTTTACAACTTTTATATACTATAACATGTATCATCATTTTAACACATCCTGAAATTCAGTATTTCATTAAAACTTTTATTTACAGTAACTAATTTTAATTTTATCTTTCACCTACATTTAATTCAAATTTTACAACTTTTATATACTATACAGTGTTACATGTATCATCATTTTAACACATCCTGAAATTCAGTTCCGTTTGGTATCGGTTCTTTCATTTAACATGAAACTTCCACTTCCTTCATAAACTGCAAGCAACAGCAGCCAACATATGATGTGTTTCGTGACATTTACGGCCATACAGTAAAGATTAATGTGTTGAATTGTCAATAAAATAATTATTTTAGTTTCTAATTGCTTTTAGAAATGCATTTGAACTACAAATAGAAGGAAATGGATCATTCTGAAACTTAAGCTTTTTGAAATGACGAATGGTTGTACTTCTACTGCAATTTTACTTGCCCGGCCGGGCAATGGACAAATGAAATCTTGTTGCCCGGTTCCACCTTTTACTTGCAGGTCATTGTGGGGTTAAAATATCCGAATGTGGGAGACTTTATACTCTCATGCGAGAGCAGTCTGGCAAGTGGGAGATTTCCGGAATTTCGATGTTTGTGTGGGAGACTCCAGCACAAAACGGGAGGGTTGGCAGGTATGCCATTCCATTTACCAAAATTTGAGATAACCAAAATTTTCACATATTTTCTGTTCTTACTGGACAGCAATTAGACCTACTCAGGCTACTGCTTGATTTAAATTGGATTAAAGTGATTATCAATTACCCTCTCACCTGACTCGTTAATGAATGTCCTGTGTTTCACTGGTAAGCAATTAATTAATTACCTTGTTTTGCTTACAAAAAGTAAACATTCAATCATGGAAGAACACTTCGAGACATCAAGTGTTTTTTGTATATTTCTATACTTTTGATCGGAAATATACTTCAACATAAGCTAAATTTCAAGTTAATTTTTTTTAGATATCTGGAGTGAAAATATATAATAAAAAAAAAATCAGGACTGGTTGTTTGACTTTGACATAACCGGAATTTCAACTCATCTGATTTTGACACAACAAGATTCCACTGTACATTTGCACCTTACTTGAGTTTTCTGTTACCAAACTCTGAAGACTAAGAAGAAACCTTACATAGGATTTCTTGAAAACAGTGTAGGAGTCTTTTTCTAAAATAAATTATTTTTTGTGAAATCAATGCTTCTTAAATATTTCTGTGAAACAAACTAAATGGGAGAAAATGATCTCTCTAAGATTCTTCTTTACAACATCATTTGGTATGATCATACAGGAACAAAGGTCTTTCATTTTTTAGGCTAATTATTTACCACTATCTCTACCTGAGAGAGGTTATTGACTGTGAAAAAAGATTTTGACATTAGATAAGATAAAGGCAAGTCACCTTCTCTCCGAGTCCTCTAATAATTTAGTTGCAATCATTTCAGCCTCTCTAGCCCTGTATTCCATCAACATTCTCTCCTCTTCTGTCTGAAATATACAATGATATTGATTGTTTGTTTTCATGGTTTATTTTTTCATACTCAACCTTTTTTTTGGTTGCATGGTGGTGACCAATTTTTAATTTTGATGGGGGTGGGGGATCTGGTTACAATGTACTATGGAAGAGACCACTGACCTTCCGTGAGTAAATTGGCAAATTTTCTCACAAAATCAACATTAGAAACAGGTCCAAATTTTAGTGTCAGTCAAATGTGTACATATTTTGGTTTGGACATTGAAATTTTGGCCACATTAACAGGGTGGCTAGAATTAAACCATGGCCAAAATATTACAATCTATTATATTACAAACACTTGAAGATATTTGTGATTTACCATTACTAGATTTCAAATGCATAGGTCTGTTTTGTGAATTTTGAATGTAGTTAGCGCTAGATATAAATTTCATTAAAATGCTATTTACATTTTAGAGTCTGGAATATATTGTGGTTCATGAATGGATTTTTTTTTTCATAAACATACTCAAAAACCAATTGAAGTACAATGTATTTATAATTATACTCAAACTCAGAGTACACAAAGATTACCAAACCAATATCACGCCAACATACAGTGGAATTTTGTTATCTCGAAAGTCAAGGGACCATCCCTATTACTTATAGATATCTTAAATTTCAGATAACCTAAATATTAATATTTATTTACATTTTCATCTATCCATAAAAATCAGGACCAGCCATTTTACTTTGATATAACCAGAATTTTAACTCATCCGATTTCGATATAACACGATTCCACTGTATTTCATATCCCCACCGATCAACATGAGCTCAACAAATCTTCTTAGCCACACCAATGAATATATACGAAGTCCAAAACATTTCTGAAAAAACGAGGAGCAATGCAACCTCTGAAGCATAGTATGTGCTTAGAATCATAAGATAAATCTGACCTTAACCAACCTTATGGACCCCTGAAAAACAATGGACTCTTCTGTAAATGAATGACTTAGACCAGTCCAAATGTGTCTTTAGGGGTAAATGGCTTAGCAGGACACCAATGTCGATGCTGGGGCCATAGCATACCCCGTCAACTGGATAAAAGTGAGCTAAAAATGGACTGTAGCATTCATATGCGTACTATAACACACATGAACACTAGTTATAACATACCTTTATTGCAGTTATTTTGATTCGTTGAATTTCTGATTCTGTCTCAGTAGCTTTTTGTGTTAGCAGATGAGCCTCCTCTTCTGCTATGCGAGCTTTCTCAGCTAGAAGATCTGTGGTTTTTTCTGACCGTCTCTGTTAATTGAAAATTGAATACGCAATAAAGATTTAAATTATGTTTAAGTATTGGACTACCTCAATGTCTAATAAACATGTGCAAAATTTCACATTTGAATGCCAATCCTATCAACAATGATAAATAATGTACTCCTGGAAATTTTCGCCCCTGGTTATTTTTGCCCTTTTAGGACAGAAAATCATAAATTCGCCCTAAATCACCAAAGTCTCATAGATAAAATGTCATGTATTTCTGTGCTTCAATTATTCAGCTTGAAAATTTCACTTTCATCTTTACTTCGCCTTCTCATCTAAGGATGAAAATGGCGAAAGTTAAAAGGGAACGAAAAATTCCCTGGTATACAGAAACAAGAGACCTGTATTATTTTTTTTTATGTGGGAAATAGGAGTACCACAAAATAGCTTAATGATTAGAATAATGTAATGATGTTCTGACAGACCATGTTGCTGGTCTGACTTTTATGGTTACATATACACACCAGTGACATACTTACAGGAAAATTAAAAATTACCTTTCGACCACAAGTACAAAGGCCATGATAGAAATCAACAAGAGGTCTTGGAAATGGCCCTTAGGAAATAGATGTGATTATTTTGGCTAATCAACTATCTGGCCTTCAGGAGCCGTAGGACATATGCCACATGAAATATTAAAGCCAACATATATATCATATCAAAACCCCATGTACAGCACAGATTCCAGAGAATAGATCTCAATTTTTCACATTTTTGGTTGACACTTTCATACCAGTTGTTCTTGAGCAGCTCGAACTTCATCCTGCATCTGGGCTAGTCTTCTCTCTAAGTCTGCCTTTTCCCTCAAAGCATCTTCCTTTAACTGTTTTTCCTTAGCCAATTTTGCACGGTCCAGCTAAATAAACATAAAGTTAAAGATTACCAAGTTCACTTCTCAGCAACGTTTTTACACCCCCACCCCTCAAATTCAACTGACCTCAACCAATCTTGACCAAAGTATTGAAAATACACCAAAATGTCAAAAACAGTAATTTCTGCACAAAATATGATGACAGTCCAGCATCTGATGCATGGTATGTGCTCTGAATCATAAGACATTTACACTTTACATGTTTGGGTAATACAGTAGTAGAAGCAGAAACCTGACCGAAAAGAAAACCAATCTTCTCAACATGATGCTGAAATTGATCCTGCAGCAACAGTTCTCCATTGAGGTGAGCAAAAAACACCCCTTAATATGAAAACTGCCAGAAGCTTATTTACTATTTGTAAGATCTGTATCACTAAAGATGGAAATTATTTTGGTCCCCAAACATTTATTATTGGTGAAGAAACATTGAGAAAAGTTTCAATGCAGACAACAGGAATACTACAATTAGATTTTGTTCATCAACAACAGATATAAACCACAAATAGTGACATGTATAAAACGATTCCTGTTTGTAGAGACTTAAGATTAATTGTAAATTGTACAACTATCTGATAGAGGCTACTTTGTAATTAAGGATACTGTGTACTGGGAATATTCGCCCTTTTACAACAAAACATATTCACCCTGGTCTTAGTTTCACCCTGTATCAACATAGTCTCATGGATGGCATGTATGCCCATGCTTCAAGGATTTAGCTTGAAAATTTTGCTTTCATTTTAAATTTGCCATCTCATCTATGCACGAAAATTAAACAGGAACAAAAAAGCCCAAGTTTATACTCATTATTTTTCTGTTCAAGCAAGATATAGTGACACAGTAGGCCTATATGGTGGAACATCAAAATTGTGTCTGTTCAAAAAACA
The DNA here is from genome assembly GCA_030159075.1 of Atrina japonica. NCBI lineage: Eukaryota > Metazoa > Mollusca > Bivalvia > Pterioida > Pinnidae > Atrina > Atrina japonica. The sequence goes on along the minus strand of BROG01000459.1, from coordinate 412,779 downwards.
ATAGAAGATGCTGATAGGACATTGTAGGTCACCTGACATCCCGGGCCTGGATATGGTTTTGAATATGACCCCTGATCTAGGGACCTCACATTGACCAGGGTTAGTTCAACTAACTATGTTTATTACCTTACAGATGTTACATAAGAGGTGTTTGAGAAGAAATATAAAAACTTCAAAAAGTTCTGCATGATGATGGACAACCATAAAATTGCAAGATTACACGTGAAGAAATGAGGTGACCTCAAAACAATCTTACCCGTTTTCTTAGTTTGTCATCTCTTGCATTGGCTTTCATTTGTTGAATTTCCATCGAATCTGGCCGTCGCCTTCTCATAAACAGCTCATGATTTCCAACACATAATTCTAATATCTGTTAAAAAAATAATACTATTTATCATAAAGTTATCAATGGAAGATTGCTTTTATTTTTCTCACAGGAATGAGACAAAGTATTAAGTGAATATTAAAAAATCTTAGTGTTTTTTTAATGTCAACTCAGTCAAAAAAATAAAAAAAATAAAATAAAATAAAAAAAACCCAGCAAAATCCATATAACCTGGTGGGTTGGAGTCTCATGTACCCTTTCTTGGCCTGGATGAGTTTAAATTTTAGGTAAAAAATAAAATTACACGGGTAAGAGTAATTGTCCCGACTTGTCATCAAACATACAGTTATTCAGTTGATAATAAAAAAGCACTCCCAGTGAAACCTGTCATAACATTGAGTAGAAACAAACGTATGATCATCAAAAGGTAGCTCTGCCCGCTATGTTACGTGAGTCACACAATATCTAACATGAAAAATCAGAATAAATATTTTTAGCCAATAAACCAACCAACCAGAAAAAAAGAAGAAAAATTGAAGAAAGATACGCAGGTAGTATGATACTTACCAATTTATTAATTCTAACTTTAGGTGCATAAAAAACAAAATCTGGAACTCTTTTACCAACCGGTTTTATAACAAACTGGAATGAAAGTAATAAATAGAATCATTTTGATGCACATTGTATAAAATTTAATGTAATACATATTAAATGATTATTAAATTTCACAAGCTTTAAGTGAAGTGCTGCAAGTTTTGACCTACTTAATGATTCAAGCCACTGCAGTGATTATTCTTTAACACAGCAATGCTATCTGTGCAATAGGACTGAAATTTAAGTCCTCACCAGAAAATCCATGTCTTACCTCTAACTGAGGATGATGTATGAAGAAAACTTGGGTCTCAATGAGCTTTTGACAAAACCCATGGGTTTAAACTTCACTTGTAAAGTCAAATCCAAACACAATAATCAAACTACAACATGTGAAAGAAAATAAAACAGAGTATATAAATCATTCAACATCTAAGATTTATACTATACCAAAGAACATCTGTATAATTATTTCTTGGTAGACTGGGACCAATGTTTGATGCGTGGGCTTTTAAGAAGAGTAGTTTGATTTGAAGATTTAATTTCAGTTGGATTTTGATTCTGAAGAGTGTTTTACGCCAGTTTTTAAATGATGGAGTAGAGAACCCATTTACAATGAACCCAGGAAAAAGACCACAGGCCTTCCGCAAGTATCGGTCAAAAGGCAAACTTTCTCACAAAATTCATCTGAGGTTCCAGCAGGGCCTGAACCTGCACTGAACAGAAGAGAGAGACTTTATGGTTCAAAGCACGATGCTCTGACCACTCGGCCACAGAGGCCCCTTAAATTTCAATAAGACTAACGTGTATCAAGTTTCCTGCATAATTAATGAAAAAAAATCAGTTATCATTCCCTGTCAGAAATGATCCAACATCATCTTAGAAATTGACAGAGTACATGAATCTTACTCGCTTCTCTTTAAAAGAAATATTTTTAACTTCACTCCAAGGAAAATTAATCTTTGGTTCTAATCGGTTATCCTGTTCATAAACGTTTAAACCAAGTGCATCAACTCCAAGCCATAATTCTGTATTCTTTTTGTTCTGAAATGACAAAACATCACTTCTGGGTCATCAAAAGGTTTACAGGTTATTTAATGAGAAATGTTAATTTTGGGGGTTCATACACTAAAAATCTCGATCTTGCAAGACTTGAAAAAAGAACCTACATGTAACTCTAACTGTATGATATTAATCAAAACATTGCTTTGATGTTATGATATAATTTCGGTTGACAAATTCCCTGTCCATATGTCTACCAATACCAAATAATAAAATATCTACAGTGGAAAATGTCTTTAACGACCACTCTCATAAAAGACCACATTCTGAAAATCACTTAGTTAAATAATCCTTTAAATAAAACCTCCTTTGAGAGACCACATTTCAGTGGCAGATGGTGTGGTCTCTCAAGACAGGTTCCACATATGCTGAACTTCCATTATAGCAGCAGCTGAATGACACAGAGTCAATGGGAGACCAACAGAGTCAGTGGGAAATGTAAATATAACCGTATATACTACAATAACAACGTGTTCATACTGGTGTTTGCTGACTAGCGAGTGCCTAGCGGATGTAACATAAAAACTGATATGATGTGATTTTATGTACTAACTATGACATTTTTTGGTGTCATAATATGTGTTTACTATTTATTTTATTTTATTTTATTTATCTTAATTTTTTTTTTTTAACAACCCCACCCCCCAAATTCTTACAGGTGGCCGGTGAAAAGGAAGAGTTCTTATTTTTTTTTAAATTGTCCGTATTTTAAAATATACATTGTAATCTTACTGCGAAAGTAGGGAGGCCGGTAATAGCGATAATAATTGTATGGAATGAGTAGTACGAAGGACCGTTGTGTCACTAATTTGGATTATCATGACTATAGCCAAGGTAGATAGGGTTATTTTTTAGCATATGATACTTATTACACATTATATTTTAGCTAATTTGATATAGCCTTAATTGTTTTCTATATCTGTTTTATTATATAATAGTGCTATCTTCCGAATAAGTCTCACTGTGATAGTACGGAGGACTGTTATAGCTATAATAATTATAAGGTACTGTGTAATCCGTGATATAATTGTTGTATATCATTCAATATTTATACAAGTATTTGCGTAAATTAGGTAAGGTTCCTAACTTATTGATTGTACATATTATGATATATTCTATCTTCCTAATAAGTCCCTCTGCCAGAATATGGAGGACTGTAGTGACAATAACACTTAGATGGAATAAGAAGGGCAAAGGACCGTTGTGTAAATAAATTTGGTTAATTTTCTTAAAAGCCGGGGTTGAAGGGTTATATTTTAGCATATTATGCTATTGTTTAAAAATTTTTTTTTTTCATTTTTTTTAAATTTTTTTTTTCCAGCATACCCTTCATTTTTTTTCTATATCTATTTTGATGCTTCATACTTCATATAGCCACCACGCTTCTTCAGATGAACATCTTTCTGGATCCATTTTTTTTTTTTTTTTTTTTTTTTGTAGTATTTGACTAAATCATGTTATATATGTTCCTTCTATTTGGTAAAATATGTATATAATTTAAAATTATTTGATAGTAATTCCAAGGACCCCCCTTTCCTAATTTTTCAATGATATATACCGACTGGATATTTTGTAACTCATGGTATGCATATAGTTATTTATCACATATAATTTCTTTTAAGTTTTCTATTTGTTTGATAATACATTGGCAAAATATCTGGTAAATGTATACTTATATAGGTCTTCCAATGTACGCGGTAATATGCATGTGTTGTTAACGATATGATGTCGTTGCCCGTGACGTAATCGGTAAACATCGATAAATATTTGCACTGGAGCTTTGTATTGTGCAGACCTTATACTATGTAACTGTTATACATATTGTCGTCTTTCACTTGATAAAGTCCAAGTGGCCAAAAATTTGTGAAATTTGAGTGTTTTTCTGTTTATTTGCATACTGATACTTCCCTTTGGAGGACATTAAATTTTATTGAAAATATTGTCCTGAGGCATCAGGGAAGTTACAATAAAAATTTACTCAAGTTGCACTAGTATACAGTTATTTCATGGCTGTTTGGGAGAACATTGAAAATATTGTCCTGAGGCTGCTAGTTGCACTAGTATACAGTTATTTCACTGCTGTTTGGGAGAACATTGAAAATATTGTCCTGAGGCATCAGGGAAGTTACAGGAAAACTTAGCCAAGGCGTCTAGTCGGACAATATTTTGACTGTTAGCCAAACATGCAAGAAATAACCATTTTATTAACCAATAGTGATATAAATGTCAACAGATAAACTATGACTCTGCATGTCACATATTTATAACATTAGGATGCTCATATGACATCCAAGCTTGAAAACAGTTTATCAACGTTGGGGTGAAATATCAGACCATTAACCATTAACCCTTTCAACCCTTCAGGCCATAATAGACTGGTCTTAACAATAGAAAAGATCATACTATATTGATTTTCAGGGGTGAAAGGGTTAAAGATTAAACTGGGATGTCTAATACTTTGTAACAGTTCAAATGACAAATAATTTTTTTTATACAGGACTTTGGTTGAATAGTTTTAGGGTTAATTTTTACAACATTCTATTGGAGGGTTGTTCTTCTTTGTTGTCTGAATGAAAGTCTAAAGTCTAATACAGAACAATCGTGACTTTTCATTTTTAAGAACTTCAAAGTTCCAAGAAATCTGTGGAATGAATAATTATCACTTACTTTAAATTTTAGACCTAAATATTTCTAGATTGCTGACCTTGTTAAACATGTACTTATTCATGTCACATTGTAAACAAATTTCCTTTCTTATGAACTCATTAACCCTTGATACCACGTTTAGACTAACCCATTTATATTGATGGAAAAATTCTCTGTCAGAATTCAGGGGTGTATGAGTCAAAAAACATATTTTACAATAATTATATTTGCATTAATAACTTGATTATCCTGAATTTGTGAAAGTGGACCACACTGTTAATTGATATTGGTGAGTCTAAATTTGATTTTAGGGGTTGACGAGTAAAATAAAGTGACCTTTATTTTCTCTAAAATTCATCATCACAGGTCATAACTTACTTTGATTTGAAAATAGTTGACACCATACTGTTGTAAATCTTGGGCTATTTTTAGATACTCCATTTCAGCTTCATCTCTGTGAAAATAAAATTAAAAAGTATGTACAACAAAATATTGATTAAGATTGGATTGTTTTCTTCAAGTGCAGTAACTGATTTTTAATCATTAACATTGGATGCCCTTAAGAGAGACGTTCTTGACACAAGATCACCATTCTTAAGTGAGAAAGTTTGCCCAAATGCAAAGAACATCTACCAAGAACACTGTTCTGGGTAAGAATTTTCAAACCACCTTTTTCACAATTATTGACCATCCTCGTGTTCGACTTCATTGTTTTGTTCTTCATCGTGTTCTCGGTGATTGGGCAAGATCTGATGAGAACGTGTTCTTGCACTACCCTAGAGTCACCGAATTGTTTTCGCCCACAGATAACTGATAACATTTGAATACCAACGAAAATGTATGTGATCAATTGGACAAATCAATGCAGAGGTTGTAATGTTTCTAAATACATGTACATACTATTGAATACAACACTGCATTTTAATTACGTTATCACATCATGCACATATAGACAAAACATTGCTATATGTAATGAGGATAATACTGGATTCACTTACCTCGCCATACCTTTATGGTCAGTATACCATTCTTTAATTCTGTCTTCCCACATCTCTGGGGTCATCTGATATTGATCTATAACTCTCTGTGGCAGCAAATCTTCGCTAGCTAACATCCCGGGTTTGTAATTAGTTACATCATAATCCCCATACTGAAAGAAGTGTTTCCAAGACCAGTCTATCAATTTTCATTTTCTTTTAAAAATAAGATAAATAGAATTGACATGTAGACAAGTTATAGGTCTCCCAAGATAAAATGATACATCTGAGTTCTGTCAAGAACCAAGACTTAGGCAATTCAGTTACTGCCTACTGATTTGGAGTTTTCAGAGGACAACAAAGCTCACCAGAAATGTGTGTAAATTTTCAAAATAGGTTGTCAAGTTTTAAGGTCAAGATATGGTAAATATTTTGATTCCTTCAGCTCAGGTTAAAGTTTTTGATTAGTAGGTCAAAGTCCCAAGGTCAAGGACACTAGGTCAAAAGTTAAGGTACCAAATGAAAGCTCTGGTCATTGGAAATTTATATAAGAAATATCAAAGCCCCATTCCTCATGGTTTAAAAGATAGAGTCAGGTTAATTTTTTTTAAAAGTGTAGGTCCAAGTCCAAGGTCACAAGGTCAAAAGTCAAGGTACCAAATGATAGTTCTGGTCACAAGAAATCAACATGTGAATTATCTAAGCCCTATCCATCATGGTTTAAAAGATAAAGCCAAGGTAAATGTTTTTGAAAAGTAGGTCAAATTCCAAGGTCAAAAGTCAAGGTACCAAATGAAAGCTCTCGTCATAAGGAATCAATATGTGAGTCCTGTCCCTTGTGGTTAAAAAGATATAGGCCAGGTTAACATTTTGTCTACAGATGCCAATAACAACAGCAACTCCGCCAGGGATATGATATTAGCTCTCTGGACTTTTGTCCTGGCGAGCTAAAAATTACAATGTAACCTCCCCTCTCCTTTGGTACGTGTATGCTCGGCTAGTTGAAAATAATCTAGAGGGCCTTTGTGATAGTATGACTTCCAATCATTGTATTTCATTGATAAAATCATTGAAAATAAAAACCAGAATTTTGAAATATTTCTAAATTATCCATGCCTAATTAATTTATATTGTTGGTTAACACAGGTGGTCTTTTAACACAGTGGTCCCAGAAGACAGGTCCTACTGTATCAACTTATTATGACCTAAAACAATAATTTCCAAAAAATTCAATTTTCACAATTACAATAGCACATTATGATTATATATTTCACAGCCAAATTTCTATTCAAGGGCAGTTAAAATACAGGAATTTTCCACCCTATCACATGAGGCCAAAATATGGCCTATTCCCAATGCAAAAACAATGCATTTTTTCCAAATTTGCAATGGAAATTTCCCAACTGAAGTGACATGACAATGAATTTGAAGAGATTCTTGTATTTTCAAAGTTTTGTGTATTTCTAGCTTTCCAAATTTCAATAAAATAGAATGTGGAAAATCCCTTAAATAATTTGAAAAATACCTTAGCCTGTACAGCATATGATGCTAATAATACTGAGGCCTCTGGGGGGCAGTAGATATCCATATTTAATATAGACTGTTTAACTTGTAGAAAAAATAAATGTTGAGTGATTTCTTGTATAAGTTCCTCGGAAACATCCTCCGGATAAAACTTTGCCAAGAATAAAAACGTCACTGGTGTTTCCTTAGGGACATCTTGGTCTAGCACCTGAAATTGATATATGAATATAGAGATTTTCATGTGTAATCTTGCGATGTTGTTGATGACAACTGACAAGTTTTATTCAAAAATCTTTACACCATTGCAATTGCAACTATTTATGTATCTATGTATCACTGAGAATATGTGTACCGGTATATACTGAATACCTGGAAATTTTCGCCCCTGGTTATTTTTGCCCTGTTATGACAGAAAATATAATCATCCTGTATTAAATTTGCCCTAAATCACCTTAGTCTCATGGATGGCATATTTGCCCATGCTTCATTTCTTTAGCCTGAAAATTCCACTTATATTTTAAATTTGCCCTCTCATCTAAGGGCAAAAATAGCAAAAATTAAATGGAAATTCCAGGTACAGATGTATATAGTATACAATCAGCATGCCCACTAATTATTTTATTTGGGGGTTTTTGTACCCTCTGACCTGTCATTTTAGGGATACAGAACAAATTTTGAGGGTACACTTCAGTGGCATAGCCTCCCAAAAAGAGGGGTGTGTAAGAAATGTATGTAATTTCAATTTTATGCTTTATAATCTTTTAATACCTATATAATTTTCAAAGTGCCATATTTCTAGGCTAATAAATCATTGTGGTGGTGGATATGTTGAAAGGGCGATTTTGGCAAAAATTCAGATTTTTAAAAGTCATACATGTATTTTAGTTCTCTTACATTGATTGTGTGTACGGATTATGTACCACTGGTACTACCAGGTAACGTCCTACATCGCTAATAATATGATATGATCAAATCATCATTAGATTAGATTCTTTGACTTTATACTGTTTTATAACTGTATTATAAACACTGTACAGTGATCTCAATACTCGTTGTACATATCCTGATTTAATCTAAATTATGTCAAACAATTGAGTAACCAAAGATGAGTGACTGATCACGAAGGGCCATATCTTTGTATGAATCATGCAACACTTTTTCCAAAACTTTCCCAACTTCAAAGACTGCTGCGCTATTCTAATCAGTTGAAGGTCACGTACCAACAACAGTCAGCTTCAAATTCACAGCGCGTGCTGAGATACGGGAATATCTCAAATGCAAAATAGCCAAGGAATAACTGCAAATTAGACCAATTTTATTTACACTGACAGTACGATGAATATATACATTATTGAGTTAAAATCAGAAAATTTACATGACACGCATGACAGTCTTTAAATTTTAACCATGCATTCAACATTGGTAAATCTTGGTAAATTTTGTACGTGCAATCATTCTTTTCTACGTGAATTATGTTCTGCAGTACGTGAATGGGCATGCTGACAATGTACTATCTTCATTCTAAAATACTGTCCAATCAGTATCATTACAATTGACTGAAAATACTGTCCAATCAGTATCATTAGAATTGACTGAAAATACTGTCCAATCAGTATCATTACAATTGACTGAAAATACTGTCCAATCAGCATCATTACAATTGACTAAAAATACTGTCCAATCAGCATCATTACAATTGACTGAAAATACTGTCCAATCAGTATCATTACAATTGACTGAAAATACTGTCCAATCAGTATCATTAGAATTGACTGAAAATACTGTCCAATCAGTATCATTAGAATTGACTGAAAATACTGTCCAATCAGTATCATTAGAATTGACATGAAAATACTGTCCAATCAGTATCATTAGAATTGACTGAAAATACTGTCCGATCAGTATCATTACAATTGACTGAAAATACTGTCCGATCAGTATCATTACAATTGACTGAAAATACTGTCCGATCAGTATCATTACAATTGACTGAAAATACTGTCAGATCAGTATCATTACAATTGACTGAAAATACTGTCCGATCAGTATCATTAGAATTGACTGAAAATACTGTCCGATCAGTATCATTACAATTGACTGAAAATACTGTCCGATCAGTATCATTACAATTGACTGAAAATACTGTCCGATCAGTATCATTACAATTGACTGAAAATACTGTCCGATCAGTATCATTACAATTGACTGAAAATACTGTCCGATCAGTATCATTACAATTGACTGAAAATACTGTCCGATCAGTATCATTACAATTGACTGAAAATACTGTCCGATCAGTATCATTACAATTGACTGAAAATACTGTCCGATCAGTATCATTACAATTGACTGAAAATACTGTCCGATCAGTATCATTACAATTGACTGAAAATACTGTCCGATCAGTATCATTAGAATTGACTGAAAATACTGTCCGATCAGTATCATTACAATTGACTGAAAATATCATTACAATTGACTGAAAATACTGTCCGATCAGTATCATTACAATTGACTGAAAATACTGTCCGATCAGTATTATTACAATTGACTGAAAATACTGTCCGATCAGTATCATTAGAATTGCTGAAAATACTGTCCAATCAGTATCATTATTTTCACAAACCTTTTTATCAAATTTGAGCCAGGCAACGTAACCTTTTGAGTCCACAAACTGTAGACCAAAATACCATGTCTCCCGCAATCCAATTGTACGACATACCAGCTCAAAAAGATCCTTCCCTGTAGCTTTGTGCTGAAAATATGAACAGTGTAAATTGTGACAGTAGCAAATATTGGCATATATACAAGTCTGGCATCAGTATTCTGTTTTCTCAATAAAACTGCAAAGATTATTATCAGGGGTCAGGAAAAGCACTCATCCAATTGTTTGTGATGAGTGAAAATAAGTTTTGCCAAGAGCTTGTTTGATTTTGGCTTGATTTAACAAGCGACATGACTACTTAAAGCCCATGCCACTTGTCCCTGTGAGGCAGTGTGTACGTGTTTATGTTCTTGTTTGAATGGTCCGTATTTCTGATGGCTTTTAAAGTGTTACTATACTGTACAATCTGATGAAGGGAAGGTGAATTCTAGTAATATCGGCACCGAGTAATTTTGGCACTTGAATAAGTAACTTTGGCATTTAACTTTTCGGCATCAGGTATTTTTGGTACATGTTCAGATAATATCAGCAGCTAATATTGATTAAGATAAATAAATTAATATCTCAGAATGAATTTTAATTCCTAAAAGTAAAGTTTTAATGCATGTTTTTAGAAGTCCTGAAAAATACTTGCTTACGAGTGCCAAAGTTACTCGGTGCTGAAATTACCTGATACCGGGAAGGTAATTAAACTGCACATCCTAGACCATTTATGCTATATACATGTATATATTTCCCTTGTGTGCGTGATGTCTCCCTCCTGCAAAAACTCTTTCAGCTTATTCGACAGTCTTTATTGATTCTGTATTTCGGTATAATAAACAATTTATTGCCTGCTTGTGGGGAGACAGGAGGATTTGTTTACCAGCGACAAGTCATATTCCCCTTGAGAAATATGACTTGCCTTGGGTAAACAAATCCTCATGTCTCCCTACAACCTGGGCAATAAATGTATAGTATTACCTGTTAAAGTGCTGAAAATACCAGAAGCTGAAAATGCTGAAGTTACTTGTACAAGTGCCGAAATTAAATTACTTATGGGGGGATCCGGCGTGATATCACACATTGCTACTAGGGTGAAACTATCAATGGTTACACACAGTTTACATACGACTACTGCTACTGCAATCACCATTATATCAGTAAAAACGAAATCTAAATCATTAATCTATTACTGGATTATTTGAAATGTATAATTCTAAATTTCGAATATAAAACTTTTTTTTATTTTACAATAAAATTTAAGTGTTTTATGAGTCGCTTTAGTTGTAATTTTCAACGGATTGTGATGTCAAAAAACACCGATTTTTTTTATCAACAATGATTATAATATCCTACTTCAGTTTGCATTGGTAGGAATAAGTATTTAGTGTTTTAATTATGGAACTGTGTATAACACCCACGCAGTCATAAAATACTGTAAGCTGAAACCTGTCAGCATCTTTTATCTCCTGACCCTTTACCTGAACTGGATGGAGGTGTGGAAATTGCTGCATCATGAATACTGAGTTGTCTTTATTGTTGACCTACATTTCCTAATAAAGTATTTAAAGATCATTTTGATAAATAGTTTAAATAAATAAATAAATAAAAAATGCTCAGTTGATATATTTCATTGTTTAACATGTTATCACCTGTAGATGCTAAAATTAAATAGACTTAAATAAATCCTACTGACTTTTATGAAAAGGGAAAAAGACCCTAAAAACACCAAAAAAGACCCCAAAACTCCCAAAATGATCCAAAAAACACATAAAATGATCCCAAAACACACGCAAAAACATTTAAATAGTAGCAACTTTAGCAATCTTATTATAATATGAAGAATATTTTTTATGACTGTAGATGTTTTTGACTTTGATAATGCGGTTTTATCCAATTTCACGATGTATTTCTGAAACCATAATATAGTCAGCATGACATTTTAAAATGTAAAATGCATTTAAAATGATTATAGATGCAAATTTATTTCGATTTAATTGTTTTGGGGTGTTTTTTGGGTCTTTTGGGGTAGTATTTGGTTTTTTGGGTAAATTGTGCTGCCGTAAATTGAAAGTTAACAGTTTTTATGGTCCCATGTTTAGACATATTGTTGATAATTTATTAAATCACCAATATTTACAATCCCACAGGCATTTTATATTGCCGAAATATTTATTTTTATTTTTTTTTTGCGTGGTTATTTGTTACAGGTGTTGATGATGACATTGGCGAATTATGATAAACATAACTCGAAATAACGTGTAATTTACAGAATACGAAAAAAAGGAAAATTATGAAATTATAACTTCCTAAATTTTCATATATGAGCGCATGTCCGATTGATTTTGAAAATACTTTCTAATCAGGTAAACTTTTAACAATATATGATTTTTTTTCTTTAAATATACATCGCTGAAATTAATCATATAAATTTTTATTTTAATAATTTCTTATTTATAGACCTACATGGTAATTCTGCAACTTAAATAATTTAGTGAAAAGATGTCTTGACTGAAAAACCATGTAGATCTACCACAACAGTTACTATTTTTACTCTACGCGTAAACTTAATTTGCATTCTTTTTTAATTATTCAGTAAAGATATGTTGAAATACAAATCATGAAAAAGCTATCCAACAAAGTCAAATATATATAAACATGTCGTTTCTGTCCGATAAACTCGTTTATATTATGTCGATTTCCCATTTGGTAAGCTTGTTGTCAAGAGATATTTCACCCCAGAAGTGTCTGTTACCAGCGATGCTTTGAGAGATACCCAAAAGCTCGGAAGCCCCAATACAAATGCTGAAATAACTTGGTGCCGATATTACTTGATGAAGAAATAACTAGAATTCCAGAAAATCTGGCATGACCGGGGATCGAATCAGGAATCTGAATTATTTCACCCTCTCCATAGGCTGATAGGTATACCCATGTTTTATAGAGGGCAAAGCCCTCATATAAGTAGAGAAGCTCACATTTTTTTATTCCTTCTACATCCAGGGACCCGTACTACTAATGGTAGAATTAGCTCACATCGGGAATTTGTGTGTAACATAAACAAAATGTCGGAAATGCAGTCATTGCATAAAAGCGCATTGCAAAAGAAGTAATAAACTTCCACACTAGGAAATGTTTTGTAGACCGAGACTAGGCCATAACGACTAGGGTTGTACATCGAACCCGATTACGAAGCGCCTCCATTATTCTGGTAATGTGAACTGCACGAAATGGTGGATACGCTGGGATAGAGAAAAATATATAGCTTAAAAACATATTTGTGCATTTAATTCATGACTAATAAATACCACATAGATTGTATTTATATTTTGGCACCAAGGAAACAGTCAGCCACTCAATATTTTAATTAAAACATTGAGTGAATGTCCGGGACAATTACGTGATAAAAACACTGAATGTGTATCCCTTTTGCCCGGCATGGGGCAACACGACGGAATCCCCAAAGGGATCAACTGAACATGTAAAACTGTTGATGAACGCCTTCGTCCTCTCCACAGGTTTACTTATGTATTATTCATAATTTCTACTGGTGAAAAACCCAACGTACTCTTACATATTTGACTTCTTTCGTTGCCTTTCAAAGTCTTACCTCAATGTTAGAGAACTCAAGCTCAGCATCCATTGTAGTTACTCGTACAGAGAAACTTTTGGAACTACCCCCACTTTGGGAGGAGGCCTTTCTCATATTCACAAAAGGCATTTTTCAATCTAGGGATACTTGCTATGTTTCAGGAAATCAAAGCAGAACTTTGAAACATGCATTCTATTCGTAGGTAAAATAGTTTAAATCTTTTCTCTGTAGGAAAATATGAACTCAACATCTTCAATGAGTAACTTCATCAATGATTCAGACGCATGTATAGAACCCAATTAATCCAGTGACATGAAACGTTTTTACGACCTTGATTATACACCGGAAGTGAATAGTTTATTATTGAATGCGCAATTGATTTAGCGGGAAATTGCCTACACAAGCAAAGTTTCATTTTGTATTAAGAATGACTGCACAATTAACGACAGGAGCCATTGAGGTAAACATGATGAATTAAGTGTTAAAAAGCAGGGTTTCAATAAAAAGAGACACCGATAGAACTGTCTCGCAGCAGTTTCTGTTAAATCACAGTCTTTTTATTTCAGTCATAAATTGTCATTTTCACGGCCCCACTTAGGCACTTACACAGTCACAGACTTTGCCATTGGCATTGCCCGGTCAGTGCCAGTCGCATCGTGAATGAGTTCAGTTTAAGTTACAACATAACCAATGAAATGCGAGAAAAGAAGGAATTTTGTCTAATTTTCTAGATTTTTCACACTTGAAACAAAATTAATTGCTCTCACCTGCACTGATTCTCATATTGTATTTTTTTCAAATCCACATAAGTTAAAATTTCTAAAAGTAAAAACATGACAATCATGACATTCCTACCTTAAATTTTCCTAAGGACCCTTCTCTCAGCCACTGACTCAGTTATAATATATACAGTACAAACGTGGTGTTTATTCTGTCAAACGCTCTACACTGTAAAAATGATGACAAAAAACATAGTGATTCTCTTTCTAACTGTAGTGTAATCATACGCAAAATTTCACTACACTATGGCGGCATATTTCTTTGACTTTGAGAAACTCTGTGTGACACCGTCAGCTGAAGCGTTTTGGATTAAACTTCTCCATGGGGTTCCTAGATTTAATTAACTATCACTACAGCCTCGTACCCTACAGGTAATAAACAAGATGTAAATCTATGTCATGTTAGACAGAATATCACAGTCACTTTGGTGATGTCATGTTCAGCTGTACCCATGCATATAAACAAACTCACTACTACTAAAATTATGACATGAAACACTGAAAGTTACAACAACTTCTTTTCTGAGAGCTTTGAAATTGATTTGCTAAATTATCCCAAACAGACCAAGGATGCTTGATGTGCCGATCATCGTTGGCTGCATGCCAAATTTTGACCTTGATAGTAACTGTTGATTCGTCTTGAAAAAGAACTTATCAGATTAACTTTACTCACATTTGATTTCCGACAGAAATTACACAATTATCATGTATTTCATAGGTGTCACAGTGGTGTAGCAAAACATAAATCTCTCTCTCTCTCACACACACACACACGCACACAAAATCAAAAATGTTGACAAATACCTTGATATTTTTAACTGTTATCTTCAACTAGATTTTAACATTGTTTACTTTATTCAAAAACTGACTGACAAAAACATGACTAAAACTTTCAGTGCTCACCTGAAATTGACACCAGTCCAGTATAACCGTATACATGTAATAAATTGTTTTAAAAAGTAATGGTCCTGCATTTCAGACCTACTATTTTATCAAACATTAAAAAGAAATAGTAACGTTGTAACAATAGTTGATTCACATACATGTGTATCTTCGAGTCTGGGGCTGAATACACGAGTGCAAAAGAAGTATACAAGTTATCTCCCTCAATTTCATAAGAGATATATAAAAATCAGGTTTGAAATGTTGCATCTCTTTTTAAATAGATTTTTTAAATTTATGTAACCACATCAGTGAAGATGCATATCTGCCCTTATTTTTGTTTTCAAAAGTCAACAATTTTTAAGTAAATGATTATAAGACATTCGGAAATGACAAAAAATGGAATTGACATGGATCATCTGTAAATTGCATCGGTGTTATTCAACTGGTCGTTGACGCGTCTCCATCTAATCAATACTACTGGTATGCTACTACGATATAGACATTTAGAAATGGCATATTTTATGTTTGCCTATTACATGATTAGTTTTAGGCATAGGCCTACTTAATTTTCCAATGTGTTCTGTGATTGTTATACAATACATATGTAGCGATGAATTTTTCGTTTTAATCAAGTTTTACAGATTCTCAAAATAATAAATCTACTATTTATACTTTATATACATGTAGAACAAATGTTGATATACTATTGCCAGCAACATGATCCCAGATGAACGAGCGATTTATTACGTGTAATATGTCGGAAATAAATTTCACTTTAAGTCTCATTTTGTCTGATCAAATTGCTCAATGAATGTACTGTATAAATAACATTAATTCTGAACTGAAAATAAAATGCAAATAGATTATTTTAAGATTCCCCATTAAATTTTTTTTTATTAAAATATAATGGAATTCATATGTAGAACCATAAATTAATTTTGATCTACCACAGAACGAATCAGAGAACTGACAAACTTGGTGTTCATTTTGTAGCAGGCGGGGAAAAATATGCAGTCAGAATGGGAATGGAACCTTCCTGATATAAGAAGGATGCTATTACCAATTGAGCTATCTGGGTTGACACCCTCTGCTCCACTACAATCTCCCCCCCCCCCAACAAATTTCTGACACCAGAAATTCAGGAGATTCATTTACTTATCATTTAGTCATTAGACAGTGAATTATTTAGTTGGGTGCCAAATGTTGCAGTCACGGGAAAATGTGCAACGCTAGCCGCACGCTATTACCAACTGGGCTATCAGGGCTGATGTGACATGACCTGCACCACTAAAATATATTTTAGACCATAAAACAAGATGTTTTGCTACAACCAGTTTCCATTGGTAGGCGTGGCATTTAAAAGAATCCTCACTACATTGGTGTCGGTCTTTGTACAAATTAATGGTTTTGGCACT
The DNA here is from genome assembly GCA_030159075.1 of Atrina japonica. NCBI lineage: Eukaryota > Metazoa > Mollusca > Bivalvia > Pterioida > Pinnidae > Atrina > Atrina japonica. The sequence continues at coordinate 396,336 of BROG01000459.1, read as the reverse complement.
TTACCTAAAGCTGGTCACATCTCTACAATTTGACACAAAAGTTTGAAAGTTCTTAAAAGCAACATGTTCATGTCTTAATTTCTCTTTTTCAGGCTATCATAAATGGACAGAAATATGATAATCCCATCCTTCAAGTCATCGTAAGTACATTTGTAATACTTTGTTGTTGAAAGTTAAGACAAGTTATTGTCATATAAAAGTAATACTTATGTTTTCTGTAGAACCTAGACTGGCGATGACTGATCTTTTTTACCGTAATTGTTTATGCTAATTTTATCGTTGAAATTGCAAACAATCTGTGAATTGACAATGTCTGTCTGTTTGCGTCATTGATTTGGTTTAGCTCGGGATAAAAATTTGCTGATTTCTATCTACCCACTAAATTCAGCTATACCGTTTTGCTTATTGCTTTACGTTTGTTTGTCTCCTATTTCAGAAACTATGGAAAGGGCTGGTATTGTATATAGGTTATCATCCTTTTTTCTTGTATGTATAAATCTCATAATTTTATCATCAGAGTTCAAAGAAAATCACAGCACAAGGTTCTAGTGCGGACAGATACCGGTTGCTGCTGTCAGATGGACAAACCAGCTATTCCCGTAAGTATCACAAACACTGCAGTGTGCAGTTTAAAGGTTCTTTTGGAATTACATATAGAAATTAGCACCACAATATTGGTTAATTTTTTCAATATCATTGGAACATTTTAATTCTCAATTCAGTAGTGATAGGATGAGAATCAATGAAAAAATATCAATTGATGTTCCAATTTTCAATCACAAGATTCTGTAATTGATTAATTTCTGTCAAAGGGTTTTAGATGCAACGGAGCCAAATATGAAAAAGAATGTACACTTTCAAACATTTTGAAATTTAAAATAAATTACTGGTCAACCGGACCAGAGAATAAAGGAATTTCACTGGTCAACGAAAATATTTTACTGGTCTGTATATATACACAATTAAAATAAAAAGGAAAATTACTGGTCATTTGGACCAGTTGTCAGATAGATTTCACTGGACTTTTGTAAAATTCACCGGCTTTTCTGGTAAGACCGATGAATTTAAAAAACTGCACTTTGACATTTTAATGATACAGAATGGAAGTGGTATACTTGATGATATAAAATAAATTAATGCTTTGTTTGTCTTATTTATAATGGGTGTCCCATACTGCAGTGATATTTGAAGTTTAGAAATAAAGAATTGACACTATCATGGCTGCTAATTAAACTAATTATGGATTATGATTTTAAACTGACTGTCTATCACTACCATTCTATTTCAGATTATACATAATTCATCAGCAATACCATCGGGGCTCTATCTTAGAAAACAGGTTGATCAAATTTTGTACATGCCATATTGAAATTTCGTGAAAATAATCTTGTTTTTCATTGTGTTGATTTTATTTGATTTCTGATATTTAGAGCATAAAATCCTTACACAAAATACCAATGAATGACAGAATGTGTATATTTTCTCTGTCTTCAGATGCCATGTTAGCAACCCAGCTGAATAGCTTGATGGAAAGTAATGAAATGGATAACCTGTCTGTGATAAAAGTGGAGAAATACCTATGTAACACAATCCAGGGCGACAGGTAATTACTTTTTCATCCTGTAGCGAACGCCCCATAGGAGGAGTGATTTTTCCAACTTTTCTCTCACCCTGTTCACCGTTAAGAATTGGGTACAGCCAAATGACTGAAAAATTGCTGATTGTGGCATAAAACACTAACAATAAAACAAAAACCTCCGAGTCATCAACCAAAATTTGAAGCCCTTCACCGGCATTTGGTGACGTCTCCATATGAGTGAAATATTCTTGAGTGGGACGTTAAACAACAATAAACAAACAAACAAACAAACCGGCATTTGGTGACGTCTCCATATGAGTGAAATATTCTTTAGTGGGACGTTAAACAACAATAAACAAACAAACAAACAATCCGAGTCATCAAGGTGACGGATTTCATTTCTTTAATTCATCAACCCCTGAAAACAATGGACTCCTCCTTAAATCAATGACTTAGACCAGTCCAAATGTGTCTTTTGTGTTGAATGGGTTAACCATAGTACTATCATAGTTATCAGGAACCATTCAAGTTTTTAAAAGTTTATTTTGAAGTGATTAAATGATAGAAATTGTAGGAAATCCCTCTGTATGAAGAACTGAAAAATGGATTGCATAGGTTTCAATCAGTTAGAAGTAAGAACACCTACAGCACTGTTGATAATAGCTTCATTCAAGGTAGCAACATCCCTGTTGCTTCTGAGCTCTTTACTTGTTACTGCTGCATTAACAACTATGTTACTTAAAAAAATATCATATTTGCTGCAAGATTTTCTTCATTTAGAAACATTGATTGCCATTTTGTGATTAGGTAAGTTCAAGTTTATGCTTTCCCTCAAAATTGCAACTGCAGCAGTGCTGAGAAAAGGTACCACAATTTTCCTAATTCTCCCCAAAAGTCTTGCTTGTTCTTAGCTCTTTGCTTGTTACTGCTGAAAAACAATGCTCTTTTACTAAAAAAAAAAAAAAGAAAAAAAACACTACAGGGTTAGAAATTGACTGAAAATTTATTATTTAGCCAATGGGGCTCATAGGTTAAGAGAATCATAAGCTCGTAAATTTAATACATGATGAATAATTACTACAATAAACAGATACATATGACAGGATTAGGTAAGTTCAAGTCAAAGTTTTAGGTTTTCCCACAAAATTTCAGCTGCAACAGTGCTGAGAAAAAGTACCACAATTTTCCCAATCTCCCCAAAAATCTTGCCTGTGTATTGACGTTAAATGTCTTCTGAGTGGCTAAATTTAATGGAGTCTGCATGTGCGTAATATGTATAGCTTTATGAGCAGCAACAATCATTTTTTTAGGATTATCAGTGACTAAATGGGCGTAAAGTGGTTACTACCATTCAGTGACAACATCAAGGCAGTCATTGAATAATAACATCGGTTTGCCAATCATGACTGACAAAAATCCCTTGGGACTGGTGGTGTTTCCCCAATTTCCAGACCCTCGAGATACATTTCTGGTTCATCTGACGACTTTTGCTATCTTTATTTTCATTCGTTGATTGTAACCAGGATTAGCACTGACCTTGAGTTAGTCCCGGAAAAGTGCTTGAAAACAAAAATACCCCTGAAAAGTGATTGAATTTATAATTAATGCAAAATGCTTGACTTATATCATCAGAGTGCTTGAATTCTACTCTGCAATTATGGACTTTGAGACATTGCATTAATTCAGTGATTAATGTGTTACCTCTAAGAACGTAGACAGACAATCGCTTTTATTATTTATTTACTTTGAATATCAATATGTACATTATAATATTGTAAATCCAGTTTTATTTGAGAGAATTTTATTATTGCGTAATTTCGTGAGAAATCTTGTTCGTGAAAATAGAATTATCACGTAATGAAGTGTAATAATCGTATGACAAAATGGGCATTCAAAATCGCGAAAATATCATCTCATGAATAAATTTAGAACATGTGTATTGTGTAAATAAAGTCCCGCAAAAATTTTCAGAATTACAGTATATGAAATTGATAAAAACTATAATTTGGCTGCAATGACAGAAATACAAAGAAGTCTCGTTTCCACAAACCTGCATGGTTCCTCTGGAAATGTCAGTTTAACACAAAGAAACAAACCGGACAAACATTCCGGAAATAAAAGTAATTAATGACGAAACAATGAACTTAAGACATTGTGTTATTATTAAAGGTCAGGGTAACTTTTGACCCACAATGCAAGTGGATGCCACACTTTGCGGAAATATCATTTAACAGCAGATTAGATGTAGTTTGATTATACTGTCAGTATTCTGGTAAAATGATTATACCGTCAGTATTCTGGTAAAATGATTATACAGTCAGTATTCTGGTAAAATGATTATACAGTCAGTATTCTGGTAAAATGTAGAGTTTGTCACTACTAGTACTTTAACTTTTCAACCCCTGAAGTCACATTTGGACCTGCCCATTTCAAAGAATGGTTTAGTCCACTGTCAGAATCCAGGAGTGTATGATTTAGAATAAAAAAAATCATAATATTTTTGCATGCTATATGAACTTATTCTCTGCTGAATTATGACGTTGGACCATACTATTTATTGATCTGGTTGAGTCTAAATGTGACTTTAGGGGTTGATGAGTTAAAAAAGATTTAAATTTAATTTTTTCCAGACGTGTGATGATTCTGCTGGATGTATCAGTCCTAACGAAGGGAGAAGTTGTTGGACAGCGGATTGGCAACCCACAGCAGTATAAAGCGGGTGCAAACACAGAAGCCCCAAGTAAGTGTTTAAAAATTTGTCAGAATGGAAATTGATATTAAAATTTCAGCTAGTGAATTGGAACCTGTCGAGAGACCACTTCCTCTGCCACTGAACTGTGGTCTCTCAAAAAGAGACTTTATTGATAAGATAATTTAACCAAGTGGTCTCTTTAATGTACTCTTATAAGGCAGGTGGTCTTTTATAAGAGTGATCTCTGAAGACAAGTTCCACTGTAATGTACATTGGAATCTCGTTATCTGGGAACTCACAGGATCGCCCCTATTACTTCAAGATATCTGGAATTTGAGATAACCAAACGTTTAATTGATATTTTAAGTATCTATAAAAATCAGGACCAGGCTTTCAACTTTGACTTATCTGGAATTTCGACTCAATCGATTTCGACATAGCCAGATTCCACTGTATTAAGGGGAAAAATGTTCCTATAACACAAGTGAGAAAAAACCTTTGAAATGTTATTTTGACTGAGACCATAGATTTAATGATAAGTCATCATTATATCTTTTGGTTATTTCTATGACCTAACTTTTGTTGTGACATGTTTTTATCCATTTTAGATTCAGCTCAGGTTCCGCCACAAATGCCAAAACAGGAAGGATCAAGTGGACAGAGCTTTATGAGTAATACATTTGATATACCGTATTCGGCCGTGTATAATCCGCATTTACGTATTATCCGCACCCCCCATTTCAGCATCAGAACTCGGAGAAAAAAGGACTTCGTGCGTATAATCCGCGATGACTATTTTCCACGGCCGTATGGCCGAAAATCGTCGGCGAGATTGATTATTATTGTGTATAAGTGCAGTATGACGATCGGAAATATTTTCAAAATTCGCAGATCGGTATTTGGGAAGAAATAGATAAATATTTTATTATAGATATATATATTCGAGATATTAGATAAGGGATATGATAAGCAATATTAATGATTTGAAATAAATAACAAAAGAAATATCAAAACATCAGTCGAAGTCTTTGTAAAATTACATTCCGTTAATTACAGCGCAATCATTTGCTTTTGCTGACGTGGTAGCCTATATATTTAATTAATAGTATGTATTAGAACAACATTTGAAATAGATATTATATTTTGCGGAAATCGGCGACATAAAAGTTTGTAACAATTTAATTAGCGGAGAGCACTTGTACACAAGCGATCTATATATCCAGAATACGCGTGTATAGCGTAATTATTGAAACAAAGGGATATATATACAGATCCAAGTATACTGTTGTCTGTTACACGCATCATTGATTATGAATGGAGACATATACTACAAACATTAATTACCTTGGTGTGGCATTGTGTTATTTTACACCTTTTATCATATTTTCAATTTAAAATTAACTCATCGTACTTACCTGTATAATTAGCATGTTCCATAACCTTAGTACTACACTGTAGATGTACGTATAGTAAGAGAGTTACTGGTATATACCTTTTGTACGAAATGTGTAAAATAACATTCCTCCACAGAACAAAACACCCAGAAAACATTGTTTTATTTATTAATGTATAGTCATCGTCTCAAAACAAACAACGCAAAACTACATAAAATACGAAACTACAAGATACTACATATTTGCTCTTCCATTTAGCCCCCTCATTTACAGTTACAACATGGCTGTTCGCTTCGTCGTTCACCAGCGTGAAATAATTATTAGAATTCTTGTTGAGATTGTTTTATTTTTCAATAATAACAAAACTTCATGATGAAGATAAGCAACAGGTACTGTACTATTCTGTTTCCTCGCCAAACATCGCAACTAGGCTAGCCTTACACAGGCACTTGCGTTATGCAATCCACCGATCACAACACCCTCAATCAAGGGATTGCATTACACAAGTGCCTGTGTAGTCTAGCCTATTTGTAAACTGAAACACACAAAAATAAAAGACAACAAGATTCATTTATTGATTTATTCACCGTCCCTGTAGACATAAATGATGATATACATTGACTCGTACATCGTTATTACGAAAAAAAACTTTGTCAGGCTTACCACCCACATCGAATCTCATGCAGTAGTTCCTGCGGAAAAAATGTCCTAAGATTCTGTAGTACTGTATTATCCGCACCCCCATGCCTGAGACAAATTTTAGAGTGAAAAGAGTGCGGATTATACACGGCCGAATACGGTAGTTATATATAAATCAATACTGTATACTTTTGAACAGATTGTTAGAGTGGGAGTGGGTGTGTGGGGGGTGGGTGGGTGTGTGTTCGGTCAGTCAGCCTCATTAAAAGTTAGAGATGAAAGAATACCCAAAATCAAGAGTTCGAATATTTGTGACTACTGTATACCAGGACATTTTTGCTTCCGTTTAATTTTCACTACGTCTTTAGATATGAGGGCTGATATAAAATGAAAGCAATATTTTAAGCTAAGAAGTCGGGGCATGGACATATATGCTATGCATGAGACTGGTGATTCAGAGTGAATTTAGGACAAGGTTTTTGTTAAAGGAGAAATATTTCCAGCTATACGTTATTCCATTTTTAAAATTGAATGTTATCGTTTTTTCTTCATATGTAGTTTTCTACCATTCCTTAAATTACTCCTGGTGTCTGCCATAACCTAGAAAAGGAATGGTATATGTCAATTACATTTTATGTTTGGTTCTCAGGTTAATATGTGACTATTTGGGCATTGAAACTTTACAAATTTAACAACTGATTATTAAAATATTGGGGGGCCGACACCATAAATCTTGAGAATTTACTAAAATCTGAGAATATACTCAACTTGGCCTGCTCTGCCAATCATATTTCAGGATTAGCCAAAGTTGAGTAAAATTTTTAAATATAAGTAATTTGAAGTTTTATGTTGTTGGGCCCTTTTTATGGGAAAATGAAATTATGTGCTAACTACCTGACAGTCTGTGAAACTTAACCCTAATTATCTAAAAGGAATGTAATTTTCTATTGTCTGCACTAGTCAATAATAGTTCATAGTGTTGAAAGGTTTAGAGAAATTCTCTCATACCCAGGTGTTGAAAGGTTTAGAGAAATTCTCTCATACCCAGGTGTTGAAAGGTTTAGAGAAATTCTTTCATACCCAGGTGTTGAAAGGTTTAGAGAAATTCTCTCATACCCAGGTGTTGAAAGGTTTAGAGAAATTCTCTTATACCCAGGTGTTGAAAGGTTTAGAGAAATTCTCTCATACCCAGGTGTTGAAAGGTTTAGAGAAATTCTCTCATACCCAGGTGTTGAAAGGTTTAGAGAAATTCTCTCATACCCCAGGTGCTGAAAGGTTTAGAGAAATTCTCTCATACCCAGGTGTTGAAAGGTTTAGAGAAATTCTCTCATACCCAGGTGCTGAAAGGTTTAGAGAAATTCTCTCATACCCAGGTGTTGAAAGGTTTAGAGAAATTCTCTCATACCCAGGTGTTGAAAGGTTTAGAGAAATTCTCTCATACCCAGGTGTTGAAAGGTTTAGAGAAATTCTCTCATACCCAGGTGCTGAAAGGTTTAGAGAAATTCTCTCATACCCAGGTGTTGAAAGGTTTAGAGAAATTCTCTCATACCCAGGTGTTGAAAGGTTTAGAGAAATTCTCTCATACCCAGGTGTTGAAAGGTTTAGAGAAATTCTCTTATACCCAGGTGTTGAAAGGTTTAAAGAAATTCTCTTATACCCAGGTGTTGAAAGGTTTAGAGAAATACTCTCGTACCCAGGTGTTGAAAGGTTTAGAGAAATTCTCTTATACCCAGGTGTTGAAAGGTTTAGAGAAATTCTCTCATACCCAGGTGTTGAAAGGTTTAGAGAAATACTCTCGTACCCAGATGTTGAAAGGTTTAGAGAAATACTCTCGTACCCAGATGTTGAAAGGTTTAGAGAAATTCTCTTATACCCAGGTGTTGAAAGGTTTAGAGAAATTCTCTCATACCCAGATGTTGAAAGGTTTAGAGGAATTCTCTCATACCCAGGTGTTTTCCATGCCAATTGTTAATGTCAAAATAATGCTACACTACAGTTAATATACTGGCATTAATCTTGTGACTAAATATCTGAGTTGTAAATTTATATTCCAATATTCACCATTCACTTTTCCTTTGGGAATATTGGAACATTTATTTCAGCTCCTATTAAAATCCATTTTTGATCTGAATATATTCAAAGAGGAAAATATTTATTTTCATATTTGTTTTGTAACTATCATTTGATAGAATTTTCTTTTCTTTTTCTACAGGTGCAGTCACAAACAAACAGATTAAAAAAGAGTCACCTCCTGCAAATAATTATCAGCGAGGTAATAACTGACATTTTCAGATGTACTTCAATATCATAAAAATTATTTATCATGTATTCTGCAGAAAAAAAAGGTATTCAGAAAGCCATTTTCCATAACATTGTGAAAAAATGTCTAGTGATATAAAACTATATCCTGTTAACTTCACATGACAGCACTACATTATTTTTATAAGAAGTTGATTATCTAAACTTAAAGAGAACTGATAATCATAACATGTTTTTCCTAATCTTGTGTAATAATTGTTTTCATGGGAGTTGTCAAGTCCTGACATTTTGTCTGTGTGGATATTTCAGATTTTTTTTTCTCTGTTGGTATCAAGTCCTGGTATCTGAATTCAGCTTTTCCTTTTGTGTAGATTACTCCTCCTTCTCTAGATATCAAGTCCTCGTATCTGTTTTCAGCTTTCTCGTTTGTGTTGATTTCTTTCTCTATTGGTATCAAGTCCTGGTATCTGATTTCAGATTTTCCCTTTGTTTAGATATCTTCTCTTTCTCTGTAGATATCAAGTCATTGTAGCTATTTTTAGCTTTTCCCTTTGTGTAGATTTCATTCTCTATTGATATCAAATCCAGGTATCTGATTTCATATTTTCCCTTTGTGTAGATATATCCTCCTTCTCTAGATATCAAGTCCTTTGTATCTGTTTTCAGCTTTTCCCTTTGTATAGAGTTCTTTCTCTTTTGGTATCAAGTCCTGGTATCTGATTTCAGATTTTCCCTTTGTGTAGATATCTTCTCTTTCTCTGTAGATATCAAGTCCTTGTGGCTTTCAGCTTTTCCCTTCATGTAGATATCTTTTCTTTCTCTATTGGTGTCAAGTCCTGGTATCTGATACCAGCATTTTAGCTCGCCTGTTCGAAAAACGAGCTATTGTTGTTAGTCCATTGTTTGCAAAGTACTTCAGCTACAGCCATGAAGTTTCACACGCACATTTTCTAGGGTCATTACGGTACGGTACTCAAAATTGCATTGGGGATGCTGGTTGCTATGGCCTAATTTTGACCCAAATTTCCAGCTTCCTTGACTTAGTCATTCACTTAATCTTTTTAGTCTGTTATGGGCAAAGTACTGCATCTACAGTCATGAAACTTCGCATGCAGTTTGTCTAGGGTTATTACACAACAATGCAAGGGGATGCTGGTTGCTGTGGCCTAATATGGTCTGCCTTCGCGAGGAACTATTTTCCCTTGGTTTTCATATCAAGTCCTGAAATCTGGTTTCAGCTTTTCCTTTGTGTAAATATCTTCTCTTTCTCAGTAGAGATCAAGTCCTGGTATCTGATTTTTAGCTTTTCACTTGGTGCAGATTTCATCTTTCTTTTTCAGGTGGTAATACACCTATGAATGGGAAAAATTATTCAATGAAGGCAGAAGGAGGATCTTCCACACCAGGTGGAACTAGAGTTCACCAGATTAGTAGTCTTACACCATACCAAAACAGGTATACCTACGCAGTAAAAAGTAGTTCGCATTTCTGAAGTAGGAAGAAAACATAATACAAATACATGGCTTAAAAATTCATTTTTATTAAGCACATTGAAATAAAACAGAACCCAAATTTAATGAAAATTCTCTGTTTTATGAATGTTCTCAGGAAGTTCTGTTTATAAAATTATATAAAGCACACACTTATAAAAATAATAATGACATTAAATATATATTGATGATTGATAGAAAGTTGAAATTACTTGTAGATGGCGCATCAGGGCACGAATCACACAGAAAAGTAGCATACGTAACTGGTCAAACTCGCGTGGTGAGGGTAAATTGTTCAGTGTTAACTTGATGGACGAGTCGGGTGAAATTAGAGCAACTGGTTTCAATGACGCTGTAGATAAATATTACGATATGCTAGAAGTCAACAAGGTAGGTACCCAGTTATTCTGTGGTGTACCACTTTACCAGTTGTCATTTAAACCTTTCCAATATTTTATTGCACATTTTAAAATGGTGGAAGAAGAATTGATATTAACTATTAGTTTCTTTTCTGATTCTTTTTTCATTTATTATTATTATATTGTAATGTACCCTATTGTGAATAGGGGTAGGGCTGGGCAAGATAACATAGTGGTTGTAATACAATGGAGGTGGGGCAAGGGGTTGGCAAGATAACCTGAGTGGTTGTAATAAGATTGGGGTGGGAGGCAAGATAACATGAGTGGTTGTAATATTGTAGATATACCTGAGTGGTTGTAATAAGATTGGGGGCAAGGATAACATGTTGTGCAAGATAAGGCAAGACATGAGGTTGTAATAAATTGGGGTGGGAGGCACATGAGTGGTTGTAATAAGATTGGGGTGGGAGGCAAGGTAACCTGAGTGAGTGTAATAAGATTGGGGTGGGTAAGATACAAGTGGTTGTAATATGGGAGGAGGCTGGGGCAAGATAACATGAATGGTTGTAATACATTGGGGTGGGAGGCAAGATAACATGAGTGGTTGTAATAAGATTGGGGTGGGAGGCAAGATAACATGAGTGGTTGTAATAAGTGGGGTGGTAGGCAAGATAACAAGTGGTTGGGGCAAGATTGGGGTGGGAGGCAAGATAACATGAGTGGTTGTAATAAGATTGGGGTGGGAGGCAAGATAACCTGAGTGGTTGTAATAAGATTGGGGTGGGAGGCAAGATAACATGAGTGGTTGTAATAAGATTGGGTGGGAGGCAAGATAACCTGAGTGGTTGTAATAAGATTGGGTGGGAGGCAAGATAACCTGAGTGGTTGTAATACAATGGGGGGTAAGGGGTTGGCAAGATAACATGAATGGTTGTAATACAATGGGGGTAAGGGGTTGGCAAGATAACATGAATGGTTGTAATACAATGGGGGTAAGGGGTTGGCAAGATAACATGAGTGGTTGTAATACAATGGGGGCAAGGTGTTGGCAAGATAACATGAGTGGTTGTAATACAATGGGGGCAAGGGGTTGGCAAGATACATGAGTGGTTATAATACAATGGGGCAAAATAACATGAATGGTTGTAATACAATGGGGGAGGGGTGGCAAGATAATATGAGTGGTTGCAATTCAAGATGGGGAACAAGATAACATGAATGGCTATGATACAATGAGGGGAGGGTTGGGAAGGTAACATGAGTGATTGTAACACAATGGGGGATGGGTTGGCAAGGTAACATGAGTGATTGTAACACAATGGGGAGGGGTTGGCAAAGTAACATGAGTGATTATAACACAGTGGGGGAGGAGTTGGTTAGATAACATAAGTGGTTGTAATTCAAATAGGGGGGGGGGCAAGATAACATAAGTGGTTGTAATAAAATGGGAGGAAGGGGATTGGCAAGACAACATGAATGGCTGTAATTCTTTGATCTAATTGTAACACAGTTGAACATGTCTTAATAGACCACCCTGTCTGCCTTTCATGTGTGACCTCTTAAGACAGGAGGTCACTTAAAATAGGCTTAATTTAAAGGATTATTGAACTGAGTGGTTCTCAGAATGTGGTTTCACAAGACAGGTGCTCTTTCACAAGACAAATGGTGTCTTATGAGAGTGGTCTCTCAAGACAGAACCTGAGATATGGTTATTTTTTTTATTTTAATGTTAGTGAGGGATCATAGAATAATTTCATCAGTAAAGCTTATATTTTCTATTCCATTAAATTGATAATTTAAAATATGTATAAATTGTCAAGTGTAAGAAACAATTGGTGGGTTTCTGATATTTGTAATAGAACAACTTTTTCCTCTCAACAGGTGTATTTTGTTAGCAAGGGAACCTTGAAGACGGCAAACAAGCAGTACACCTCCGTACAGAATGACTACGAAATGACATTTAATCACGATACAATGATAGAACTATGTACGGAGGATGTTGATCTACCATCTGTAAGCTTTAACTTTGTCAAGATAAGCGACCTGGAAAGCAAGCAGCCGAACACGATGATAGGTATGTCGAGACAGTCATAATATGTTGTGTAGTTTGTGTTGGTTTGTCACATAGCACACAGTTGCCTAAGTAACTCACTTTTTATTGTTTTCAGACATGAGAATTAAATGCTTAAGAATATTTTAATGTCAATGCAATATTAATTTAAAAAAAAACAACAACTTCTGATTGGCTTATGATGCAGGTGGTAATGCAGTGATTCCTGTGCAGAAGTCTATACTAACAGTAATTATCATGAAATGGTAATACGTTATCTGAATTTAGAAGAATGTTTGAAATAGTGTTTTTTGACTTGGATAAAAAATTATGTAGTCTTCGTGTTTTTGACCTGTATAATAGATTATCTAGTCTCTGTGCTTTTTAACCTCTCTAATAGATTATCTAGTCTCTACTTTTTAACCTCTCTAATAGATTATCTAGTCTCCATGCTTTTTTACCTCTAATAGATTATCTAGTCTCAGTTTTTTTTTACCTCTCTAATAAATTATCTAGTCTAAGTGTATTTTTTTTTTTACCTATAATAGATTATTTAGTCTAAGTGTTTCTTATTACCTCTCTAATAGATTATCTAGTCTCATTTTGACCTGTATAATAGATTATCTAGTCTCAGTTTGTTTTACCTCTCTAATAGATTATCTCATCTAAGTGTTTCTTTTTACCTCTCCAATAGATTATCTAGTCTAAGTGTATTTTTTTTTTTTTACCTATAATAGATTATTTAGTCTAAGTGTTTCTTATTACCTCTCTAATAGATTATCTAGTCTCATTTTGACCTGTATAATAGATTATCTAGTCTCATTTTGACCTGTATAATAGATTATCTAGTCTCATTTTGACCTGTATAATAGATTATCTAGTCTCAGTTTGTTTTACCTCTCTAATAGATTATCTCATCTAAGTGTTTCTTTTTACCTCTCCAATAGATTATCTAGTCTAAGTGTTTTTGATCTGTATAATAGATTATCTAGTCTTGGGTGTTTTTTTAAACTAGATGATAGATTATCTAATCCTAGATTTTTAACTGGATAATTGATTATCTGTTACTTTTACCTGGATAATAGATTACTATATTTAGTTCTTATTTTATTCCAGGATATTTTTGTAAAAAAATTAATGCTATTGCACAATTTCTAAACTGTAGTCACTGATTTTTTTTTTGTCTAAATTTTTTTTGAAGATGTGTTAGGAGTTGTAAAACACTGTGGTGATATATCAACTGTGATTGGAAGACAGAGTCAGAAGGAGGTAACAAAACGGGATTTACAACTTGTTGACCAATCGGGAATGGTTGTAAATCTTACACTGTGGGGTAATGATGTAAGTGACTTAATGTGATGGCTTTTCCTAACATTCTATTGACAGCTTTTCTCTTGATTATGAATTATAAGACACCAATGTTAAAGATATTCCTGCATTTTTATCAATTTAATTGCTTTCAGTATATCTGTTGACATTTACGTCTACCACAAATGACATAAAGAATATCCGTGGCTGAATGGTTAGAACGTTGCATTTTTAACCATGAAGTTTCTCACCTCTAGTCAGCATGGGTTTCTGTCCCTGTGGGAGTCTCAGCTGATTTTGTGAGAAAGTTTGCCAGTTTACTTACGGTAGGTCAGTGGTTGCTTCCCAGATACATTGTAACTTGGTTCTCTATTCCACCACTAAAAACTTACACAGTATTACTGAAAACTTGTTGAGTGTGGCATTAAACACCATTTATCAAAGAAGCATAAAGAGGATTTCCCCTTATGCATGTCTTCTGCATCTCTGACGCATGAACTATTTTTGGGACTCACAAAATTAATAAACTTGAGGACCCACTATAACTATAAGTAAATTGAATTTTAATCTGTAACTGAAAAGAGATGTAATTTTTTTTTCTCATTATTTGGATATATCAAGTCCCTGTTACTGAATAGGACTTGCAAATATTTATCTTTAGACTTGTGGGTCTAAGGGACTCCGTAAAATACAACCCTAGGGAAAACCTTGCTTGTTAAGATAGCTGATAAAGGTTTGAGGATTATTGTTTTCTAACATATTGTTGTCTTATTGCAGTGGTAATATTATGTATCTCAAATATCTATAATATTTCTGTTTTTGTTTTTAGGCACAACAGTTTGATGGGTCGGGAGCTCCAATTTTGGCTGTTAAAGGTGCAAAACTATCAGATTATGGAGGTATGATCTGTTAAAATGATACATTACTTGATCTCAAATATCATATAGACGTGACAGAAACATAGTGCTGATGTACAGGATGTCACCTTGTCAAATATCATATAGACGTGACAGAAACATAGTGCTAAAGTACAGTATGTCACCTTGTCAAATATCATATAGACCTGACAGATACATAGTGCTGAAGTACAGTATGTCACCTTGTTGTCAAATATCATATAGATGTGACAGATACATAGTGCTGAAGTACACTAACAGTATGTCACCTTGTTGTCAAATATCATATAGACGTGACAGATACATAGTGCTGAAGTACAGGATATCACCTTGTGGTCAAATATCATATAGATGTGACAGATACATAGTGCTGAAGTACACTAACAGTATGTCACCTTGTTGTCAAATATCATATAGATGTGACAGATACATAGTGCTGAAGTACAGTATGTCACCTTGTCAAATATCATATAGACGTGACAGATACATAGTGCTGAAGTACAGGATGTCACCTTGTGGTCAAATATATAGATGTGACAGATACATAGTGCTGAAGTACAGTATGTCACCTTGTCAAATATCATATAGATGTGACAGATACATAGTGCTGAAGTACAGTATGTCACCTTGTGGTCAAATATCATATAGACGTGACAGATAGATAGTGCTGAAGTACAGGATGTCACCTTGTGGTCAAATATCATGTAGATGTGACAGATACATATTGCTGAAGTACAGTATGTCACCTTGTTGTCAAATATCATATAGACGTGACAGATACATAGTGCTGAAGTACAGTATGTCACCTTGTCAAATATCATATAGATGTGACAGATACATAGTGCTGAAGTACAGTATGTCACCTTGTCAAATATCATATAGACGTGACAGATACATAGTGCTGAAGTACAGTATGTCACCTTGTCAAATATCATATAGATGTGACAGATACATAGTGCTGAAGTACAGTATGTCATCTTGTCAAATATCATATAGACGTGACAGATACATAGTGCTGAAGTACAGTATGTCACCTTGTTGTCAAATATATAGACGTGACAGATACATAGTCAAATATGTAGATATTATATAATTACACTTCATAATGCTGAAGTACAGGATAATTTTACCATATGTTTTGCTAGACCCGTGTGATACAAAGCACTGAATTACATATGTTATCTTAATGCCAGGTAAAGTAGATATGATGCATAATACTGAAGTGTATTAACTTTCATATCATGGTACATCAGGGTTTTATCATGCGATTAATGAAATATTGTGATCTGTGCTAACAATCACATCTTGACACTATAAATATAAACTGATGGTGAGCAGTTAAAATACTTAAAACCTAAACCTTATGTAGACATAGACAAAGCCAAGGGTTCACACAGACTTTGAAAAGTGCTTGAATTTGGGGGTTAGTCCTTGGAAAGTGCTTAAAAACTAAAATAACCTTGAAAAGTACTTGAATTTAATACAAAATGCATGATTCTTCATAGAGCTCTTGAAGTTTATTTATCACTACAGAAAGACTTAAATAAAGAGAAATTAGCTCAATCATACAGATGCTTCACCTAGTATAGTACAATTTGAGTAAAGCATTTTTGTAATGCTGTACTGCTGGATCTCTTTAGCGTGTTGTGGACCGCCATTGAAATGTAAAAGAACTTTACTGTCAGTGTTTCTTTTTTACTTTGTTTTGGCTAGCAAGGTCTTGATGGCTTAAACATGCACATTCAAAGTGCTTCAAAAATCTTTTTTATTAGTTATATGAAACCTTGAAACCTGTAGTCCCTCTCCACCTGCAAGTTTTACAGGTGGGGGAAAAAACAATATGTGTGTGTGATGAAATTGATATCTCAATTGAAGAAAGGGGATTATGTGATCATTTTCTATTAATTTAGGAAGATCATTATCTGCCCTTGCCAGTAGTCAGACTATACTCAATCCTGATGTACGCGAGGCTCATCTGTTACGAGGCTGGTATGATCAGGATGGACAGAACATGGATTTCCAGAGTTATCGTAATGAAGGAATGAGTGGCAGCAAAGGTTTGTAAATCTCTAACACAGATATTTTCACAGTGTTTAGGGTGTTACTGCTATGTTGTTTAGTGCTCCTGCTGATTACTTGCTCGCTTTATGTTACCATAGTGATAAAATGAAATTTACAGTCAATTCTCAAATTACTGCCACTCGAATCATCGCCATTCTCGCAATAATGCCATATTTTTTTCAGGAACTTTTTTCCTGCTATATAAAATTCTCTTTAAACCACCAAATACATTATCTCTATCAGCCACTGTTTTTAGAACAACTTCCATTTCAAAGTGTCTGCTATACTGCCACAGGAGTTCATGGTCAGTGAACTGCAGATAACAAAAGTTTCCATTTTTTGAAACAATATCTATCCATTTTATGTATTTCATTAAATCTGTTATTCACAACAACTTGTTTTCCTTTTATCATTCACATACATTTAATTAAGATTTATAACTTTTATACAATGTACAGTATTACCTGTACATGTAACATCATTTTAACTCGCCCTGAAATTCAGTTCTGTTCGGTGTCGGTTCTTTTTTTACACACACCCAACTTCCACTTCATAAACTGCAAGCAACAACAGTCAACACACAATGTGTTCTTTGACATTTTTGGGCAGGAGGTAAAGACTAAAGTGTTTACTTGCCAATAAAATAATTATTTTAGTTTCTAATTGGTTTTTAGCAAAGCATTTTGAACTACAAATAGAAGGAAATGGATCATTTTTGAAACTTAATGACGAATGGTTGTACTTCTACTTTCATTTTGATGAAAGCGGACATTCAAACCTAAAATGTCAAAATTTTAGCTTCATCAGATTTAGGATCAAAATTGGGAAAATAACAATAAGATATAATTGTTACAATTAAAAATCAATTTTTATAGGTAGCAACACGAACTGGAAAACATTTGCACAAGTAAAATCAGAGAACCTTGGAGCAGGTGATAAGGCAGATTATTTCACAAGCAAAGGAACAGCCATGTTTTTCAAAAAGGAGAACTGTATGTACCAGGTATGTGATACAAAGATCTTCATATGGTATCATGCCCGTTGCAGCCCATAATTGTGATGTGATATAAACTTCAGTTTCTTTCAATTCACTCTGAAACAGTGTTTAAATTTTTTTGTTGTAAATTACTTGTAATTACTTCATAATTAAATAAATTTAACAAAACTACAGTAGAACTTTGGGTAAAGACTCAATTGGGAGACCCCTTCATATTTAAGATAATTAGTATTCAGTCCATTTGAAAATCTCTTAATAGTATAAGATAACCCCAGACCCTCTCACTTAATCGACCACTTTGCTAATCAGACACCTGTGAATTAATTAGTTGGGTGATTTTGTAGCAAGATTCCATGTACATCAACTTAACAGAATATAAATAATAAAAAAGGCAACATTTTCAGCATGTGTCTTGTATAGTTTATTAAAGGAACCTGACGTATAACTGAAAAATTTGCCACGTGTGGAGTAAAACATCATTTAAACAAAAATGAATGGTAACAAAGATATGTGAAAATCTAAGTCAACAACAAACTTTATGAAAATATGTCAACAACAAGCTTTGTGAAAAAAATCATTTTTATTTTTTTTTTATTTGATTTTTGTTTTACGCCATACTCAACAATTTTTCAGTCATATGATAGCGTCCAGTTTTTATTGGTGGAGGAGAAAGCCCGATTACCCGGGTAAAGACCACCGACCTTCCGCGAGAAAACTGGCAAACTGAAAAAAATCATAACTTGAAACCCATTTTGCTTTTATAAAAGAAGAATGAAACTATGATGAATACAGTTTAATCATTTTGACATTTTCTGTAATTTCCTCTATGCACATAGGCATGTCCAACTGAGCAGTGCAACAAGAAGGTGATTGATCAAGGGAACGGAATGTACAGATGTGAGAAGTGTTCTAAGGAATTTTCTGACTTTAAATGGAGAATGATTCTGTCTGTAAGTTGACCTCAATTTGTAAGTGTCTTGACATTAAAGCAAATGGCCGTTGTAATTCCAGTATAAACAACATTCAGTATGACCTGATGCAGATGTTTTACACATAGATGTAAACCAATATGTTTATAAACGTTTCCATGGCAACAGATATTTAAGTATTGAGTGGTGGTTTTTACAGTAGTTGTTAATATGTTTTTATGTTGCTTCTTGAAAAATGAAAAGTAATTTGTTCATCTGAGCATAAATGAAAACCAGATATTCTGTATTAGGGAATTTTATCGTTTTTCCAGGCAAATCTTGGAGATTTTTCTGATAACCAGTGGGTAACCTGTTTCCAAGATTCAGCAGAAATGTTACTTGGAAGATCGGCAACTGAACTTGGTAACTTGAGAGATTCAGTGAGTAATATTTTGTTTTTATGGTGTCAAGCATAAGTACATAACTTATATCGTAATAAAGCAGTAAGTACTGTCATAGTGATAAGCATCATGTAGATAATTGTCATATAGATAACAATGACATGTAGTTTATTATGGACAGTGAAGTGTAGATAATTGTCATACGTTTAACAGTGGCGTGTAGATAATTGTCATACAAATAACAGTAACATGTAGATAATTGTCATACAAATAACAGTGACAGATTATTATGGATAACAGTGACGAGTAGATAATTGTCAAACGTTAACAGTGACGTGTAGATAATTGTCATACAAATAACATTGACATATAGTTTATTATTGATAACAGTGACGTGTAGATAATTGTCATACGTTTAACAGTGACATGTAGTTTATTATGGATAACAGTGGCATGTAAATAATTGTCATACAAATAACAGTGACAGATTATTATGGATAACAGTGATGTGTAGATAATTGTCATACAAATAACAGTGACATATAATTATGGATAACAGTGACGTGTAGATAATTGTCATAAGTTTAACAGTGACATGTAGTTTATTATGGATAACAGTGGCGTGTAGATCATTTTCATACAAATAACAGTGACAGATTATTATGGATAACAGTGACGTGTAGATAATTGTCATACAAATAACAGTGACATAATTTATTATTGATAACAGTGACGTGTAGATAATTGTCATACGTTTAACAGTGACATGTAGTTTATTATGGATAACAGTGGTGTGTAGATAATTGTTATACAAATAACAGTGACAGATTATTATGGATAACAGTGACGTGTAGATAATTGTCATACAAATAACAGTGACATATAATTTATTATTGATAACAGTGACGTGTAGATAATTGTCGTACGTTTAACAGTGACATGTAGTTTATTATGGATAACAGTGGCGTGTAGATAATTGTCATACAAATAACAGTGACATGTAGATAATTGTCATACAAATAACAGTGACAGATTATTATGGATAACAGTGACATGTAGATAATTGTCCTACAAATTACAGTGACATGTAGTTTATTATGGATAACAGTGACGTGTAGATAATTGTCATATGCTTAACAGTGAAATGTAGATAATTGTCATACAAATAACAGTGACATATAGTTTATTATGGATAACAGTGACGTTTAGATAATTGTCATACGCTTAACAGTGAAATGTAGATAATTGTCATACAAATAACAGTGACATGTAGTTTATTATGGATAACAGTGACGTGTAGATAATTGTCATACATTTAACAATGACATAGATAATTGTGATCGATATAACAGTGACATGTAGGTATTTGTTGTTTATATAAGTGTCATGTAGGTATTTTCATGCAAATTACATGTGACAGGAAATGAAATAGGTATTTATGAAATATTCCAAGAAGAATAATCCTCTTGAAGTGTATGTATATCTTTTTCAGAATGAGCAAGAATTTGATCAGGTCTTTCAAGAATCTTTATTTAAGTCATATATTTTTCAACTACGAGCCAAAGTGGAAACCTATAATGTAAGTAATAATGAAATGAGCTACAGACAAGATCCATAAAGAATGTTTATAAATTTTATAAAGGTCACCTCCCCCATTGCAATATGATTACTGTTAAGATGCAGAAAAAACATTTTTAAAAAAAATTAGAAATGATTGCAATATAAAATTTGTGTCCTTGATCCGGAAGCATAAGATGAAACAGATTTGAAGCTTCTTTGTAGTTTAAGCCTATTCTAATAATTAGGGATTTTCCGTTTTTGGTAGGATGTCGCATATTTTCCCAATCTGTCTGGTACTGGCCCCATTTCCAATTTAAGGTGTGAGAGGATTGACATATCACTCTTTCCCAAACCTTATCAGGTCACAAGTCACTCCAGCTACATAATAGGATCTGTTGCTGCCTGTTATATTAGGGTGTTCATTGGGAAAAAATCTCTTGAATATTTTAGCAAAAAATCTACAGGTTAGATACCCTACAAATTTGGTATGAAACATCTCTGGAATAAGGGTAACAAAAGTTGTCCGTTTCATGATCCCTGGGTTGTAATATTGATGCATTCTTTTAAACTTTTGTTAAATTGCAAATCCTGTAATGGTGGTGCTTGAGTATTATAAAAAGTAGTTTGTATTGACATTATGGAAGCTGAATGAATGGAATCTTTGATTTTATAAATGTACTTAAATATGAGCACTCCACTAGAACTTACTTTTATGTGTCAGAAGACTCTTGTTAGACGAACTTTTATGTGTCAGAAGACTCTTGTTAGACACAATTTATTCATCCGAGTATAAATAATGTGGGCCTCCATGGCTAAGTTGTTAGAGTATCGAGCTTTGAACCATGAAGTCTCTGACTTCTGGTAGAGAGAGCATAAGCTGATTTTTGTGAGAAAGTTTGCCAGTTCACTTGCAGAAGGCTGATGGTCTCTTCCCAGGTATATTGTAACTGGGTTCTCTCTTCCTTCATTAAAAATCGGCCACCACCATGTAACTGAAAAACTGTTGAGTGTAGTGTAAAACACCATTCAACTTTCAAACAAGTAATGGCATTTATTTTTATTCTTAAATGATGAGTACTCTCTCAACCTAGCATTCTCAACCAATATGATTTCAATGTTAAGTGAAACTCCCCAACTAGTCACGTTAAACATTTTTAAAACAGATGTGTGGTTCTTTCTAAAACTGCAACTGATTTTGTTTTCAGGATGAGAGCAGATTGAAGGCAGTGTGTCTAGGTGCTACACCAGTAGATTGGGTTGAGCAAGGGAGGCGTCTCGTGGATGAAATAAACAAGTTAACTGCATCTTAATACCACATATGATTTGACCCCATGATGGGACTGTCGAAGTGCTATAAAAGAACAATTGACATCATCATATTAGTTGTCAGATCAGCATTTACTGTAAAAAGCTCCGTACAACAAATTCATGATCTGGATCCGGTATAGCAGTTCTAAAATATCAGAATTGTGATGTGTGAAACTGACAATTTGTGTGTCACAAGCTCCGACTCTGTCACGTTGATATAGGCACACTTCAATTTGTAACTGTTTAAAGATGTTGACATTAAGACTATTAGATTTGATATTTTGTGTAGGTATTGTACTGAAAAGTTTTCAAAGACGATTTATTTCATCCCTAGATAAGTTAGCCAATTATCAAAATAGCTAAGTTACTTACTAGTGAGATGTTTTCATATTTCATTAAATTTATAAAGTAGAAACCATCATGATATGTATGTAATTGTTTTCTTTTTCTTACACTTTTGTTCACTTAAGTTTTTTTTAATGTATGTTTTTGGTGCAGTTGCAATTTTAACCATATGTTACAGCATTTAAAATTGCGAAATTGTCTTTGTTTAGTCCTAGTAGAAAAAGTTCTATTAAATTTCTCAGTTTTGTAAAGTGTTTTAAACAGATATTTGGTTATCCATTTTAAGAATGTTTGGACACATGATCATGGCGATACTAAACAAGAATATTCAGTTAACGAGTTTTGTTCTCTAACAATAAGAATGAACTAATTTTCCATATTACTGTAGGGTTTATTTTTTGTACCACAGAGATAAACCTTTTTAATGACAGTGATAATATGTATCATTTTCTATGCTACATCTGTTACATATACACATGTATATAATATTTTGGTCAAAATCTCAGTCATCTGATAATAAAAGATGAAATCACTTTGTTGTGTCTGTATTGTAATAGTTGCCAGTTGTGAGTAGAGGTCATATACTGACCAATGATGTTGCCAATAGTGACTAGAGGTCATACACTGATCTATGCTGCCAGTAGTGACTAGAGGTCATATAGTAACTGATGGATGATGGTTGCCAGTGGTGATTGCAGGTCATAAAGTAACTGGTCTATGATGGTTGCCAGTAGAGACCAAAGGTCATATATATAATTAAGTTTGGCCTTTATTATTCTTGTCTGGACATTCATTAATGGTTTTTACCAGACTTTACACATTATGATAAAAATACATGCAAACATGGACATTGTTAAAACGGAATGTAATATTGCTGTGATAGAACTTGTTTACATGAGGGTTGAGTCATTTTCTGATGGCACAAGTTCAAAGTGGCTCTATTTGAACCCGCATCACTGTTTAAAATTTGTCAACAGATCTAATTTTTAATTTTTTAGGTCTTGGAGAAGATATACAAAAAATAAATCTTATCAAATCATCCAGAATAATATTTTATTTCTTAAGAAAATAATTTATACATAGTCATAAAATACATGTATTTTTAAGATACAGGATATCATGCATCTGAAATAAAAACATGAAACAATATACAATACTGTATACAAAAAAGTACAGCTAAGTTGGAATGTACGAGACACAGATCATATCTAATGATAACTGCTACAGCTGTTATTGTATAAAAATAAAGATACTTGTGTTTGATAACTCAACAAAGAATACCAGGACCTAGGTGTTTGTGTTTACAAAATTGATTTGAATGTTGAAATAAAATGATTTTATGAATGGTAACAAGAGCTGTTTTTGTACAATGTATGACTTGTGCAGTTAATGTTTTTAATAATGGAAACACTGCAACAAATTGTTATAACTGTACAAATTATTACTGTTGTCAAGTTGATAACTTTTTCAGAATGGTGACAGGCTTGTGTGTTCAGATAACTAAACCTGTGAGATACCTGGTAGATGAGACCCTTTTCTGATAACTAAACCTGTGAGATACTTGACATGGGATCCTTATCTGATAACTACCTGTGAGATACTTGACATGGGATCCTTATCTGATAACTACCTGTGAGATACTTGACATGGGATCCTGATCTGATAACTAAACCTGTGAGATACTTGACATGGGATCCTTATCTGATAACTATACCTGTGAGATACTTGACATGGGATCCTGATCTGATAACTAAACCTGTGAGATACCTAGTATATGAGACCCTTTTCTGATAACTAAACCTGTGAGATACTTCACATGGGATCCTTATCTGATAACTATACCTGTGAGATGCCTGGTATAAGCTTGCATCTGATAACTAAATCTGCAAGTTGTTTGGTATAGGAGACCATTATTTGATGACTAAGCCTGTGAGATGCCTGGCATAAGAGATCCTGTTCTGATAACTAAGCCTGTGAGTTGCTTGACATGGGATCTTATTCTGACAACTAATACAATTCATATGGTAATGTGACCTTAAAATCAGTCATAAATCCATAACAAGTTTGGAAACTCTTTCCACTGAGTAGAAATCATTTTATGATATACATGTACTCGGTAATAAATAACATTGTGAAATTCTGTGTGAGGTTGAATCAAATTAATTTGAAATTCAAAACTTCTGTGATGCAGAAAGATGTACGATAATGCGTAATCAGATCTGTGTTTACATGTTCGGTAAAACTTGTTTATGATGTATAGTACTAGCAAAGGTCAGGAAGGAAACTGGTCTGCTGTCATGGAAGATGTGATTTTTGTCAAGTCTTTGGATAGGGATTTGATGGCGTGAGCCGCTGCTCTTGAAGACATTGGTTTGATGTGTTCAGTACCGGGCATTCCCTGCCGTTTTGCATCTTGTGCTAATAAAACTTCCACTTTGGAATTTATTTTCTGACATTCTTCACTTTTTTCTTTTATTCTTTGGAGTCGAGCCTTTTCATACGCCTAAAACAAAAAGGGAATATGATATTTTTTTTTATCATTATTGAGAAATAAATCTGCCGCCAAAACTTCATTAAAATCATTTACTGTAAAGTCAGAAAAATTTGTTGAGGTTTTAATTTTGTTTAGTTAGACTTTTCCATTTATCATCAAAATTTAAACCATGAGGAAATTGTACATTAGTGATATTTGGTTCTTTATAAACAGATTTTTTGTTATTTCAATGAAATTTAATGTCAACTTTACATTAAAAACAACAAAATTTTTCGATTTGACGGTATTACAATACGGAAAAGTAAAAATATTCTATGGGTATTCTTTCCCAAAAGATCATTTCTCTACTTTTTTCTTTTATTCATTTAATTAAAAACTTACATACGCCTTATAACACAGGGAATAAATTACATTGACCTTTCTATTGTGAGCCAATGTGACCTTTCATAAAAAAACTTACATTAAAAACAACAAAATTTTTTCGATTTGTCGGTATTACAATACGGAAAAGTAAAAATATGTCTATGGGTATTCTTTCCCAAAAGATCATTCCTCTAGTTTTTCTTTCAGACACCATGAGGAAAACTTACATATGCCTTATATAACAGGGAATAAATTACATTGACCTTGGGTCTATTGTGTGCCAATGTGACCTTTCATAAAACAACTTTACATTAAAAACAACAAAATTTTTCGATTTGACGGTATTACAATACGGAAAAGTAAAAATATTCTATGGGTATTCTTTCCCAAAAGATCATTCCTCTAGTTTTTCTTTCAGACATTTAATTAAAAACTTACATATGCCTTATATAACAGGGAATAAATTACATTGACCTTGGGTCTATTGTGTGCCAATGTGACCTTTCATAAAAAGTTTGAACTACAAATGAATACATTGAAAAAATAATGATAAAAACATCAACAACAACCTTCCGTCTTTCTTCTGCTTGTTCTTGCTTTAGTAAGAGCTCGTTTGCTGATCTTTCTGTTTTCTGAAACTTCTTGAATTTCTCTGGAACTTGAGATCTTGGACAGGTAGATTCTATTTCTACTTCAAACACCACAGGGGTCTTTTTAGTATCTGATTGTGAAGACATCTTCCATTTCCTTGATACAAAAAAAAAAAAAGAAAGGAAGAATTATGTCCATGCTTTGTAATGTTCCCTATGACAATATAAGTGACAACATTTTGGTGAATTCTGATCAGTAAAACTCAAATTATTGTGGTTGCTGTAGTGGTTTTGTTTATTTAATATGTGACATCAGTCATCTGTCAAAATAGGGTAATAGTTAATCTCATGAACTCTCAAAAGAAACTTGCAGTTACACCGAGTGAATCTGACTCAATATGAACCAGAGTTGTCAAACAACAGAATAACTGGTTGGTGGCAGCATTGTATCTCAAATACTGAAATTATGACTATGAAGTATGTCAGACAGCATTATATAGGTCCCGAGATCAAAGGTCAAGGTAGAGTGGAACATGTTTTGACTGACTTGAAAGAGAACCCCTTGTACCACATAAATGTGGTCTCTCAAGGAAGTTTTGAATTTATCTAAAGGATTACTAGTTCACTAATACAAGTGATTTTCAGAATGTGTTCTTGGAGGACAGTTGGTCTTTCAAGACAGGTTTCACTGTAGCCTTCCATCTGAAAGGGCTGGTCATAAGGACTACATGTGAAATAAGATTTATTATTATATTTCAAAAGATGTAGCCCAGGTCAAAGTTCTTATCTACAGATAGTGCTGGGCATTTGACATTAGCCCTGCAGATATTTTGTCCCAGGGAGCTAGTAAAATGACAATATTCAAACTTATAACTCCTGCTAAGCACATCCAACAAATCATTGCAAGTGACATTATTGTGAAAATGATTACACTGGGAAAATCTTTGCAAATTACAGGATAAAAGACCCTTCACAAACAAACTTACCATATAAACTTGTTAATCAACAAATATATATACTTTTCCAGAATTTAACTCAAAAGTGAACTACTAGTATTTAATAGAAAAGATTGGAAAATTAATCCCTTGCAGTGAAAATGTCCATGTTTACAGTATGTAACAACATATTTGGAGCGGATTGATGGATAAACTTAAGCAAAACTAAGTATTACAACTTCCACTGTCATGTGCAATTGAATGTCACATTGTGATAGCTCATACAATATAAAACCTCAGATACAAAAGTATAAATCTTCAGGGTGTCCAGGATACATATACAAATCTGCGATATTTTATTTATACAAACACGGACTCTGGAAACCCAGAGGTGGGATCAGGTGTCATGGAGGAGTGAGCATCCCCTGTAAGGCCGTTGACTGGTCACATATGTCGTGAGTCCACAATCAAATTCAAATGAAATCTTCAACTCAACAACCGCTATTGAACAGGTAGGTTAACTCAAAATTTCATTTTGTGAAACGGAGTAGGCCTAATCGCAAACAAATTAAGCTATATTATAGTAGCCTATATGGACCATAAAATTTGAAGAACATTGACATCAAATGCGACTTTCGATAACTCTGTGCTGATTTATAAATTGTCAGTAAGTAGTTTACCTCTGTACTGTATATAAAACGATCATATAACGAAGAAGGATAACTCTAGAAATTTATGGGGAGCCATGGCCATGGAATTTCAAATATATCATGGCCTGAAAAAGTAGGTGGCTGAAAGTATACAATGTAAACCTGAGTCCCGTACCCGAATATGATGGAGGATAATGTGTTACATCAGATTAACTACGGGACATCTATCATTAAAGATTGAAGGAGCACGCAGTTTACACTGACACTGCCACTGCTGCAGTAGGCGACATTGCTGATTGGAAGCCAAGTTAAATCATTTTGAATCAGTTTAATTATCTGTACAGAAGTACATCTGACAAATCATTCATCAATGTTTAACCACACGAGTTTTTGTATTCTTTCGTACCCCTTTTTCCTCAATGGTTTAACCAGACTGTCCAGAGTCTCCGTGTTTTAGAGTTGTTTCTAGTTGTTAGAGAAGCTGAAATGCACTTCCGGTAGCAGAAATCAACATCCGGTAACATGGTTCGGCGAAATGAACGACGAAAAGCCATGTGATATATTCAAGGACACTCCGATTCGATACCTTGGTAAGTAAATTTATAGTAAATTGGTAATATCTTTTATACCCTGAAGAATTTTCAGTTTTGCAGAAAAAAAACCAAACTTTTCGATGTACACATGTTAGACGTAGGCATAAGGTAGACAGTAAGGTGAACAAAACAATCCCTTTGCTTTTTGCAAATTTGGTTTGGCATAAAACAATACATTCTGTACAATTAGCTTTGTAATTTTTAAAAATATTTTTATTTTTAGAAGCCAAAATTTTTCAAATTATAGGTAGATAATCTATCGCACCAGACAATTATATAATTGATACAATTTTCTGATAGAAATTGTGTTTTTTTTAGCAATTTAATTATTTATTAAATGCATACTGACATATATTCTACTTATAGGGCCTATAGGTATGTTTTATTTAACACTATTTTTTCTTTCCCAGGATATGCAAATGAAGTTGGAGAGTCGTTTAGGGCATTGATTCATGTAAACTGGGTACGACTCAGTTATGTTGTTGCCAGTGGCTATGTTGTAGCTGATGCAGGCCATAAAGGATATGAAGCATCTACAGTAAGTTATTTCACTCACATCACTACAACCTTCTGTTGACTAAAAAGTTAGAATATTCTCCACACACCTTCCAAGTGGCAGGGCCTGGGTTTGATTCCAGGCACCATATTGTGTGAAAGGTACGAAGTGTTAGACTCTGTCCCTGAACTACAATTACTGCCACTTTACAATCGATTAGGACTTGTGACATGCGACTCAATCAGGTGCCATCTAGACTTAACTT
Organism: Atrina japonica; assembly: GCA_030159075.1. Lineage (NCBI taxonomy): Eukaryota > Metazoa > Mollusca > Bivalvia > Pterioida > Pinnidae > Atrina > Atrina japonica. The sequence continues at coordinate 367,704 of BROG01000459.1, read as the reverse complement.
ATTGCTGTACATGTAAGTGTCATATTTTATCTTTGTAAATGTGGCAGATATAAGTATTTTAAAATGTACTATCAATATCTCATCTTAAAATGTACAAATATGCCTTAAAACTGGAGTAAAGGTAGGGTTTATTGTATGGCCTTTAGTTTTGTTTATAGGTCAGTTAACTTGACAAATTAAGGACTTAAAACGTTTTACTTTTAGTAAAGTGGGCCCAGTTGTAGTTTATACCTGGTTTCTGTGCCATTGGTATTTACAGTTCCTAAACCGTCAGAAGTTAAAGTCACAAACTTGACCCTTTCAGCCATAATTATCTAAATTGTATGCTCTTTTCTATTGTCTTAGACCAGTCTATTATGTTCTGTAGTGCTGAAAGGATTAATGCCAAGGTTCTGTGTCACAATAGGTGTTGAACATCAAAGAATTCTCACTGCATTGGTAGAAGTCCACGGCATAAATCATTATTTGTGGTACTTCACTGGTCGCTAACTTACAGTGTCTCCAAATGAGTTAGAATATGGTGAGACACAAAACAATGGATGATATCTATCTGCCTGTCCATCTATCCATGCATCCATCTGTCTACATCCCTTCATCTGACCATCCATCTGTCTACATCCATTCATCTTTCCATCCCATCTGCCTGTCCATCCATCCATCTATCTGTCTACATCCATTCATCTGTCCATCCCATCTGTCCATCCTGCATCCATCCATCTGTCTGCATGTATTCATCTGTCCATCCCATCCATCTGACTTTGTTGTTTTTAATGCATTAGTTTTTGTTTTGCCATTTGCCCTTGTACTTTAAAAAACTAGTGGACCTCGAGTACTTAGTAAATTTGGTGACGTCAAGCCTGGGTAATAATACTGAGTGTACATGTACATTAACCTATACCATGTAGCCTATACATTGTTCTTGTGTTGATGACATATTTTGATTTGATACATATTGAATTGTGTTCAAGTTCCTAATATGTGTTGGTTAACAACATGAGTAATAAATTTCAAATTTTTTATTTTGATAGAAAGAATGGCCAAATGAGGACAAAAAGAGGACCAAGATTCTGTGGGCGACATTTGATACATTATTATGGCAAGGCCTTGCTTCTGTTGCAATTCCAGGATTTACAATCAACAGAATCTGTAAATTTTCAGGAGTCTTACTGAAAAAGGCAACTGCATTGCCAGGTCCTACCAGGAAATGGATCACAACAGCGATTGGTCTAGGATGTATTCCATTCATCATAAAACCCATTGACAAATCAGTTGATTATTTCATGGAGAAAACTGTACGACACTGGTTTCGTATTGATGATGTGATGGAGAGCGTGGTTCATCATGACAGAAATGGATGATTATAGATCCTTTGATTACCTCCCTTGAAAAATTTGTTTGCCAAATTCAGATGTTAGCAAGATCATACTTCTGGTCACAAGAGTGCACAGACACAGGAGTGAATTAATATATGTTATTTAGAGTTATCTCCCCTAAAATGGTCACGTGCCAACTTTATATTACTAAAACTGTCACTTCACAACAGTCTATGGTGACATTTTTGCTACCTTGAATATTTGTTTGAATGGTGTTTTATACCACACTCAACAATTTTTCAGTTATATGGTGGCAGCCAGTTTTTAACGATGATGGAGAGAATCGGGTTACAATGTACCTGAGAAGAGACCACTGGCCTCCCGCGAGTAAACTGCCTTTAATCGGCAAACTTTCTCAATATATATATATATCAGCTTAGGTTCCAGCGGGACTTAAACCCTATTGCAGCATCAAGAATAGGCATTAAATCAATTATTTGCTTGACAATGTTAAAGACTAAAGAATTTAAAATATGATATTTATACCCATACATAGGTATATACAACAGGTTGATTGTCCACAGTTGCTATGGAGACCAGAGGTCTGGGTCCTTTATTTTTTGTTTACCATACTGGTGGAAAGTTGACATCAATACACCCACATGTATATATGCTGTAAATGTGGATATTTCTATGCATTGTTAATTAAGTAAATTTTCTCATGTAAACCATACATGTGTTTTTTTTATGAGATGCTACAACTTACTGTGAGCAGTGGTGGGGGGGGGTATTTACATAATATTAATTTCCACGTTTAAAGTACAGCAAATTAATTCTTCAGAAGTCTTGGGCCTTTATTTCAACAAAAAATCAAATGATTCTGATACAATGTAAGATTCTGGTACAGAATAACTTGTTAAAATTTTGGAAAATGTTTTGTCCAGGTTTTGCAGATGTGTTTGAAAGATTTGTAATTCTTTTAAATACTCTAAATTTTGTACTAGTAAGAGAATTTGTTGAAAAAAATTTTAGAATCTTTTTGATGGTTTTTAAAAGTTGAACATCAAACTAAAGAAGAAATACTTGTTCATGTGTATACAGCTGTTGGTTGTTATATATATGTACATTGTATTATTATTGTTTAATATGTTACCAAGGAGATTCATAAGGCATGTATTAGAGATTAAGCCAAACAGCCAAATATATCAGTATTAATTATTCACTGCAAGATCCAGAACAAATACAAGAACATAAGGAAACTAATTTTTTTGCAATTTGTGCGAAAATCTATGCATTTTATTTTGTACATGTATTTTATATCAAAGTAGTAATGTTGTATCTTGTTTTATGTTGTTTCATGTCAAACATGATGTTTTATAGAAATAATATTGCAGATGAAATTAGAACAAAATATGTTAGCACAATGGTGATAGAACTTTATTTTATAAGCATAAGATTCAGGTGTCAAATTTTCAATGGTTTTTGGAGTAGCAGACAAGCTTCACATGTATGTAGCCCCGTGGTCAAACTCTCCATCCAAGTGAAAAACTATATACACATACATACATACATACATACAGACATACAGACAGACAGACAGACAGATATATATATATATATATATATATAATATATATATATATATATATATATATATATATATATATATATATATATATATATAAAAGATCAAACACAGGTATATTGATGCTTTTAATGAATGAATGACTATACATGTATGGTTGTGATAAGCCCAAACAATGTTTTGTTCAAATTTGGACTCCTATTACATTTTATGAAATGAAAACGTTTCCATTTTTGTATTTTGTTCAGAGGTATTTGATTTGGTTGTTTTTAGTTTATTAAATTGATACAATTTATTCATTCTCTTTTATTATTTGTATTATAATTATAAGATACTTACTAAAAAATTAAGAGTATTGTTCAACGCGTCAATCCATTTCAGATTTGATAGATAAACTACCCATAAAGATATTTTATAATTTAGATATACAAATGTTAGGCCAGTTTTTAATTATGGAGTTAATGTTATTAAATATATATACAGTCAACTGATAACGAGACCATTTAACATGAAATACCTATCCCTTCCCTGTGCATTTCTTACATTATACTATATGGATCCGAATAGTGAAATCCGGCTGTAACGAGGTTTAAATATATCTCCCTTCCACTTTGTTATAAGTGGAGTTGACTGTTTATATACATATATATATATATATGCACTGAAATTGATATAAAAAGATGCTGGAATATCTTATAGACAATATATGTGTAGTGTTTAAAGACTAGGTCTTCCAGCATCGGCATTCCTATGGGAATCAGTTGTGCCTCTTTATTGCCTGACCTGTTCCTTATTGATATGAAGCAGACTTCACACAGAAGCTTCTGAATCAAAAGAAGAAAAAGCTAGCCATGTCTTTAAATTTGACATTTAGATAATTTATCAACTAATAATGACTGATAATTTTCCTACGTATGTCAATGCGATATATCCTAAAGAATTTTAAATAAAAGACACCGCAGAATCAAGTACAGACGCTTTTTACTTGGACACTTTACTTTCTATAGACACAGCTGGGAAATTAACAACCAAACTATACGACAAATGTAATGGTTTTCCTCTTGACAACAACGTGTTCAACATATGAACATTTCATATACAGAGGCAATCTAATTACTGATATTAAAGTTGTTGACACATGTATAATACGAATCGCGTTTATTGTCAACATTCCGCAAATTTTAGTGTTGGTATAATGATCTTGTTTGCAATTACTGTGATTCACTAAAATGAAATGTTACCTAGTATTCAAGAGTGGTTGTTGAATCGTCTATACCAATTGTCCAAGGCTTCTTCCTCATTTATGTCACGTGAATTTGACTGTGGACTCGCGGCAGGTGTGACCGGTCGTCAGGCGATGTTTACTCCTTCGTGGCATCTGATCCCGCCTCTGGATTTTCAGAGATCCGTGTTTAATAAACTAACAAATTCAAACAAAATTTACTCATTACATATTCCACACACACACACACACACACACACACACACACACACACACACACACACACACACACACACATATATATAATATAATTCAGCAAAGACAAGTTTTTTTTTCATTAACACAAAAAGACTTGAAGAAACACTCATCAGTTACAATCTTTTAACACCGGGAGTTGCATTCAGCATAATATTTTCTTGTGGTTAGGGAAACATTAACATTAAAATTATTAGTTTTATAGCAACTAGCACTAGCTTCTAGTTTTGCATTGTCTTAATATGATATACAATGTTATGACATAGTTTGATTAAACTTAATATAATACGATCATCATAACCAAGACACATACAGTGTTATGAAAGTACCATCTTTCTACCTTGAACATTTTAATTACTATTGTAATAGGGTGATGTAAATTGTAGTTCGGAATAAAAAAAAAAATAGCACAGCATGAAGTGTGTCTATGGGAAATGTAACCATGCTAAATATACAGCGAATGTCATTACAGTTGAAATTTCCCAGTTGAAGTCAAATGATAATGAATTTGAATAGATTCTTGTGTTTTCACACAATTTTGTGTATTTCAAGATTTCCCAATTTCAATAAAATATTGCTCAAAATCCCAATTCAAAAAGCAAAGGCCCCATTTCCAATAGAGTGTCGAAAATACCTGGAACATTTCCAGGTATATAGCAAAGTGATCTAAAACACGTGTATGACTACAGTTTTTAAAAAAATAATATTCTTACATTTTTTACCAATCCAAAAGTTTCAAATAAAAGTGCTGGATTTTCGCTAATTTTGCTCTTGTTTTGTCAATATTATAAACGTAATACCAAAGTTATTATGCTGAAGACCATCGTTTCTGTCATTTAAACTTCATCAGTTGAGCTCCAATTTAAAATAGATTTTGTAAAGATAATGTGGTATCATATAAGGCCAAATAATAACTCTTAACGTATAGCAAGATCCGATTAAGAATAACCACTGTAAAAAGAATGTCAATTTACAAATTACATGTATTATAACACTCCTTTGGAGTTGAAGAGACTTAAAAATGAATGGAAATGACAAAGTCGGTTAAGACGTCAAAACATGTCAAAAATTAATTTTCCAATTTATCGAAAAACACGAAATTGAATCATACATCCATGTAAATCACTCAGATTCAACTGGTGTTTCAATCCATACAGAGGTTCTGGAGAAGATTTTCAAAGAGGGGTACCCATGAGACCTATTTAGCCCCACCCTTGATCCACTTCTGAGTCGATCAGGCCAAAAAAACACAAACTTGGTAGGAGATCTCGGGTAATTCCATCCAATAAAGTGGGTTTAAAGAACAAGCTAATAGTGCTGGAAAATGCTTCCAGGCCCGCTTTCATTTTTGAAGTTTTAAAAAATTCAGAAAAAAAAAATAAATTTCAGCCAATTGAATGAATGAAAGGGGAGAAAATCAAAGAAATCATACAAAAATGAATGATAATGACAAAGTCTGAAAAGACGCCATAAACGCGTCAAAAATTTATTTACCGATTTCTATGAAATTAATAAACTTGAATCACACATCTATGAAGATCACTCAGATGCAAATAGTTTTTCAGTCCATGCAGCAGTTCTGGAAAAGACGATTTTTAAAAAAGAGGATACCCCTAAGGCTTATTTTGCCCCACCCTCTGCCGATCCGGTCGAAATGAACAAGCTTTGTAAAGAACCTTGAGTACTTGCTTCCTATAAATTTTCAAAAAAATCCCTGAAGCGGCTTTGAAGAAGGAGCTGACAGTGTGAAAAGCTACCCCTTCATTTTTACATTCTTAAAAAAATTCAGAAAAAAAAATTAATTTCAGCAAAGTTCTTTCAAGAGAGCATTTCTCTACCTTATTACATGGAAAATAAATAAAATGAATGCATGATAATGAATAAAGGGGAGAAAATCAAAGAAATCATACAAAAATGAATGAAAATGACAAAATCAAAGTCAAAACGCATCAAAAATTTATTTTCCAATTTCTACGAAATTTACAAACATGAATCATACATCTATGTAGATCACTCAGATTTAATTAGTTTTTCAATCCATGCAATGGTTCTGGAGGAGAAGATTTTTAAAGAAGGGTTTCTCGTTAGGCCGATTTTGTCCCACCCTGGATCCACCCCTGGGCCGATACGGCTGAAATGAACAAACCTGGTAGAGGACCTGAGTACTTACTTCCTATAAAGTTTCATCAAAATCTCCTCAGCCGTTTTGGAGAAGTCGAAAATGTGAAAAGTTAACGGGCGGACGGACAGACAGACGACGGACAAAAGGTGACCATAAAAGCTCACTTGACCCTTCGGTTCAGGTGAGCTTATACAAGTAAACATGATATCAAAGTTATAATGCTCAAAACATTCGTTACTGTCAATTAGAATTTATCATCAGTTGAGCTCCAATTTATAACTTAAACTCATTCACACTTCGTCTTTAATCTACCATAAATCTCATTTTAGAATATATATACTAGATATGTAATTAAAGGTCTAAATGTGCGAGGCGAAAGTGCCAAAGATTCGAACATGCAACACCTGGAGGTCAGGAAAATGCGTCCTGATTGCAGGATGATTCATAAATCTATCATACTTCGAATTTAAAATATATTAAATAAAAAGTAATCTGTTGTCCGGTAAATATATAACATACCTTTTCGCGTGTTTTTGTTGTGGTGAATTAGTCTAAATGATCAGAGGACAAAAGGTGCTTTCATTAATTTGCATGTTTCACATAATTTGTCATCGACAGGAAGGTAAAGTCATCTTAACGTTTGATTAAATCTTATGTAGCTACGATGCTTTGAAATTAAAATTATATGAATGACAATTCTGTGTAAAGGTAATAAAATTGTAGCCAATAAAATGACTAACAAAAGAATTAATTTAATTGTTGATAACTTGTAGAACATGACAATAAATAGGATAAAACAGTTACCAGGGAGATAAAATGTAAAACATGAAAGTCAAAAGATAGTATATAAATACGGGCTGTCTTGTTGTCTCAGTCAGATGAAGCATTGACCGATCCGACCATAGACTCCGGTTTAGACAAAAAACCTGAAATCCAGATCCATACACAAGGTAAATGGTTTTAATTGTAATATCTATATTTATTATATACGAATAAATTATTTTAATTTTTAATTTTACAAATCAGTTTTGTAGATCTTATAAATGGAAAAAAAATGTTTGTAATTAACTCTTACGTGAGTCATATACGTAAATGCACAATTAATGAATAGTCATATTGTATCGAATGGTAAAATTCTGCCTTTCCGTCAATCGATCTACCCTTCAGGATTGCATTTTATTTTGTTCTTATATTTCATTTAAATAAATTTTTCCATTGTTCACAGACTTTCATTTAAAATAGTTTCTAAATCAAATTTGATGATTTTATACCATAAAATCTAAATATTCTGCATTTTCATTATCTATTTGTACAATTTATGTTTCATAATTTATGTTTTCAAGATTCAACAATTTTTACAGAAATTTCCATTTTATCTCAATTCCCAATTTACACACATCAAGAACTGGACATTAAACATTGTATCCTGCAAATTTTATTAGTACTTTATGATAAGACAATAGAAATTTAAATCAAAACAAACTCTAAAAAACAATGTATTGCTTCATAGTATAATTTGTATCAAAATTTGGCTAAGGAATGACTTTGTAATAGCGTTTTAAATGTGTTTTTTTTATATGAAATATACATTAATATTGTAAGTTGACTCCCCTTTGCCACTCTTCTGTATCTATCTATCTATCTATCTATCTATCTATCCATCAATCTGTCGGTCCGTCCGTCTTCTCTCTCTCTCTCTCTCTCTCTCTCTCTCTCTCTCTCTCTCTCTCTCTCTCTCTCTCTCTCTCTCTCTCTCTCTCTCTCTCTCTCTCTCTCTCTCTCTCTCTCTCTCATCCTTTGATATGAAGAAAGCAAATTATGATGAGAAAACAAAAAACGGAGTGCACATTTTGGTGTATTTACAAATGTATGTACAAATTTAAACTACTTTTTAATTACCTAATGCAATGCTTTGATTGATTATACTTTGAACAGTTTCTCACCAGTGTATGTGTTTTCTTTTTCAGATGAAAACCATAATTATCATCGTTTCCGTTTTGATAATGTTGACCACAGCACAAGTATATGTACCAGGTAAATTGTATAAAACTGTAATATTACTTAAAACCGGTTGGACAAGAAGGTAGATTGGGTAAGTTTCCCAGTTTCAAGACAGTGGGAAGGAACAGATATGGAATAGATATCATAATGTGTCTTTGACCCATTACTAAGGACATGAGAGAGAAAAGGAACTTTTTGATAAACAGTTTACTTTTTACTATTAAATGCATACTAAATTGTAAAATGTTCCTACTTAGCCTTCAGACTTTTCTGCTGCGATTCTATTTTTCGTTTGATAAAATGACGTATTAAAAAGAAAATCATGTTACTTTTCCCGTGGTCTTATGCCTTGTAAAAGCATAACAGAACCTTAGGGTGACTATGGCTATCGTCCTAGCCTCGATCAGTTTCTCTTTTCTTTTGCACATACTTTAAAATTGTACATGGTACAGACATTATATCTTAATTACGTATAATTTGTAGTAAGGCTATCTTTTTTTTCAATGTTAGGTGTCGTGACCAATAAGTGTGTATTAGAACATTCACATTCTCTTTTCTTTTGCACATACTTTAAAATTGTACATGGTACAGACATTATATCTTAATTACGTATAATTTGTAGTAAGGCTATCTTTTTTTTCAATGTTAGGTGTCGTGACCAATAAGTGTGTATTAGAACATTCACATGGAACACTAGTTATTATTCCACTATTGTTATCTGTTACATTGTATTTAGCTGATTAAAATGAGGACACAACTAAAACATTACTTAGAAGTTATAGGAATAATGGAATTTTAACATTTAAATTGAAAAAACGCCATAGGAGCGCGATAATCGTAGTAACAGCTCCGTGTGGTCACTGCAGATGCTCCATTAAAGCGCAACACAGACGCAGTGACATCCCAAAGGTCTCTGTGCAAGCGTAGTCGACTACCACTGCGTCCATACTGCGAACATGTGCAACACTTGAGTGCGCCATTGGAGCTCTTGTGGTGCTGCTGGAAACCTTACCGCGCTGCTACGGTGACAACACTTCGTTTCTACTGCATGTATATCAGAACGCAGAACCACGGCGCGTACTTTGTGCATGCTTAAAGCGCATGGCGTTCTAGACAACCCAACCGCTTCAAATGGAGATGCCGTCGTGTTTTTGCGGCACTGTAGGAGACTACTGCGCGCACCTCGGCGTTCTGCATTTATCATGGACGCCGCAGGATTGCCTTGAGGACGCAGCTCTGGTGTGGCAGGGTTTTTTGCCAGACTTGTCTATGTATCTTGGACACCCTGAAGATTTCTACTTTGGTATCCGAAATTTTTATATTGTATATGTATCCTGGACATCCTGAAGATTTCTACTTTGGTATCCGAGGTTTTTATATTGTATATGTATCCTGGACATCCTGAAGATTTCTACTTTGGTATCCGAAATTTTTATATTGTATATGTATCCTGGACATCCTGAAGATTTCTACTTTGGTATCCGATATTTTTATATTGTATATGTATCCTGGACATCCTGAAGATTTCTACTTTGGTATCCGAGGTTTTTATAGTATACATTCTTTTATCCGGTAGGTAATCTTTTGCAAAGAATATCAACACGACATGGAAATATTAGAATTCTCTTCTGGTTATGCGGTCTTCGATGTGAATACAGTGTATTATCAGCGACTTAGTGATTATAATACCTTTTTTTCTAACATAAATCAAATTACATAGGTATTTGCAACCTCAATATTTTCATGTTTAAATGTTTCAAGGTAATGGCCATGCTGGGGGTATGGTAGGAGGCACGGCAGAAAGGATGAATCAAAGGACAAGTGGTATGGGCGGCTTCTCCAGTAATATGGGCGGAATGGCAGGAATGGGTAGCATGACCGGTGGTATGAATGCAATGGCCGGAGGTTTGGGGGCAATGACCAGAGGTATGGAGGCAATGACCGGAAGAATTGGGGCAATGACCGGAGGTATGGGGGCAATCACTGGAAGTGTTGGTGCAATGAGCGGCCCTACAGGTGGAATGACCAGTATACTAAACAAAGCATCATCGATGACTATGGCTGGGGGACCTATGGCAGGTATGACCGGAAGTTCAACTGGAATGGGCGGAATGACAGGGGCTATGTTGGATAGTACAGCATCAATGGGAGGAATTACTGGAGGTATGAGTGGAATGGTTGGAAGAATGACTGGCAATATTGCTGGAATGCCAAGCGCTAATTTTGGAAAAGCGCCATTTATGGGAATGAATTCTGTCGGTTCTACAGGCAGCATGTCTGGTACTTCTTTAGGTGATATGGGAATTCATGGTGGCAACGTGGAGAATGCAATGTCTATGGGAATGACAGGTGCTGGAGGAATGATGCGAGATATAAATAGGATGTCAGCTGGTATAGCTGGTCGTATGGCTGGACTAACAAGAGGAATGGCTGGCGGATCATCAGGAAAGGGTATGTCAATGGCATTCTCCGGACCTGTTCGAATGGACAGTGTTAATGGCGCCAGAATGGCAGAAGAGATGGGTGCTGCGGCTGGAAGTATGGCAACAGGAATGATGGGGGGAATTGGTGGAATAATGGGAGGTATTGCTGACAGACTGAACGGATTCTCTGGTGGTCAAGGAAGCAGACAAGCAACTGGCAGCGCAGGTGATATGAACGGAATAGCAGGCGGTTTCATGGAAAAGTTAGGTGGCATGACAGGGGGAATGGGTTTTGCTGGAGGCATGAATAGTATGGCTGGAGGAATGGGTAGCATGTCTGGAGGAATGAGCAGCATGTCTGGAGGAATGAACACGTTGGATAGTATGGCCGGAGGAATGGATGCGTTTGCCAATATGGGCGGCGGAATTGGCATGTCTGGCATGGCAGCCAATTTCCGGAGAAACGGAGGGAATATGGGAGGGCCATCAGCTGCTGGAATGATGAGCGCCATGTCGTCAAATGGTGCAGGAAATGGTGCCCAAAATGGTAAGTTGTGTAAAATATTTTCCAGAATGGTAAGTGTCATGTCAAACGGTCTAGGATATGACGTCCATAATAGTGTATTTTATATAAATTGTATTGTCAAATGGAATAGAAAACGATGCCCAATATGATAATTTCCATTTCGTCAAACGGTATCGGACATGTTTAGAATGGTAGGTATATGAAGCGATGTCTACCAACAGTATTATAAAAGATGTCCAGCATGCTAGATTTCATAATACACTGAACGGTAAGTGCATCGCTACCGGCTTATGTCTAAGCATCAGCTAGGTAAGGGTGGTATTCCATATACTTTACATACATGTATTAACTAGCATCAGTCCCATAAAATGTCATACGATAAGTGATAATGGGATGTGACGTCATGAAGCGTAGATGTACAAGTATGTATACATCTATCAATCAATGCTAAGTGCATCCATACTAAATACATACATACATGAAACCACAGTTCGTACAGCAACAAAAACCACATTCACTAATACCTTTTGACCAATATTTTAGATTCAAAATGAAAAAATTCGATAAAACTTCTGTTTCACATATTATTTTTGATACATTTACAGGGCTTGGAGGCGGACTTTCTAAACGTAAGTGTTATGTTTGCTTTTCTTAGTATAATTGTTTACAAAGCACTATTTCCCCACCTTACAGTTTCAAACAGTTTTTCTATTAAGCAATATGATACAACTCCAAGAATAAAGTTGGAAAGCCAACTTATAAGTTGGAAAAAACGAGAAATAAAAAAGATCGTAAGGTGACCTTCATACGCTTTGTTACAAACTGCATCTAGTCACATCTCATTTCTTCTCGTGCTCACTCAAACTCAAGTATTCGTATTACCATCGTTATTTTTTGCATTTATGTATTCTTAATCAATCTTTGTATTTGTAGCTAAGTATGTCATACGGATGTAAACACAGGCTTGGATGTATATAACCACTCAGTGATCTCAATAAGTATTATCCTGCTACTACAATTTGTTTTTATACTTGTAAAATAAATGTGTAACTGTGACATTGTCTGTTATTATTCGTATGCCCGTATGGAGAGAGAGAGAGAGAGAGAGAGAGAGAGAGAGAGAGAGAGAGAGAGAGAGAGAGAGAGAGAGAGAGAGAGAGAGAGAGAGAGAGAGGTAAATCCTAATGCGTGAGTGCCATTGCTTCTTATCTTCATATTCGGAAGAATAATAATTTTGGATACACCGGATTTACGGTATATTTACAATTAAAGTTTAATTAAAGTTCATTGTATACCAAGTCACTCTGTATTTCACAAGGTTTCGCTTTCCTGATTACCGTAAAACCATAGAGAAAACGTCATATTTTTAAAGGCAATATGAGCTTTCGTCGACGAGATTTATTTCAAAATTCTCAAATCAACCAATCTATACCATTATGATACAATAAGGATATCTGTGAACACGAAATCACCTTTTTGTTGTGATTTAAAAAGGCATCAGATGTGTTTACCGACTTATTTTTTTTTAGATTTTTTTTCTACCTGTACTGCTTGTACTTGATGTACATGAACAAATAAGACCTACACACAGACATAAAGATCTTATATACCTATATATATTGTGAAAATAAGGTCAGTTCCAGAGTGATAAGCATATAGAAATAGTAAGGTTGAATTAATCAGTTGCAAGTGAACAATTACCAAACTGTGTTTCTTAAGCAATTTTCACAAAATATATAGGAATTTAAGAATTTTTATGCCTAGGTATATCTTTTTTCGGTATTGTACATAAATCTTAGTAGTAAAAAAACCAAACTATATATTTTTTTTAAAAATAAACTTATGCCCCTTTAAATCGATAAACTTATATTTTCAGGCATGGAATGAATACTGCATTGCAATACAGTGTGTCTGTGACCTTGTCGTTGTATGTATGTTACCTCAAGGTCAAACTAAGTCCAAGTTTATTTTAATAATACGCATGCAATTATTCTTTTAATCATCAGGTGATCTTTTATTGTTATATATGAGGTGAAATATTGCATAAGATCTGCATGTAAAATGTCCGCTTTGAAACATTAACTGTCTGCATTGAATCATGAAATTGAGGAAATGGGTGAATTAAATATTTTAAAGCGCATGTCTTCTCTATTGTTGTGTTGACATTAACTATTAACTGAAAACAGTTACACTTCTAATTATCTTTATGAAAACTATTTAGAGGATGATCAAACAATAAATAGCATTTTGGTCCAGATAATTAAGGTGTAAGTATGCAACATCTGTTTAATATTTTATATAAATAGGTCTCGAGTTATTCAAATTATACAGAATGTGTAAAATGATCTTAAGAATAAATGGAATGAATTTTAATGTTTAGACCAAACAAAGAAACTATGTTAAATAATTCATGGAATTAAAAAATAGGATAGGTCAATGGTTAGATGTTAACTATGAATTTTTAAAACTGAATTTTAAACCTAATTACAGTGGAACCTCGCTATTAAGACTAAGACCACCTTAATGACCGAGTCAAAGTGGTCTACTTAGTGAAGTGATCTCGGAAGTGAGGTTTTGTACTGATTCAATAATTTTACCATTTTTAAAGGTAGAGGAGAGAACCTGGTTACAATGTACCCGAGATAAGACCACCTACTTTCCACAAGTAAACTAACAACCTTTCTTACAAAATCATTTTAGGTTTCAGTAGGGCTCATACCCACGCTGAATAAAATTGAAAGATTTCTATGGTCTAAAGCGCGATTTTAAAGCTTAATGCTCTGACCACTCGTTCATTGAGCCCCAAGCAATTGTAGTAATAAAATGTGTTATACTAAAGTTAAAAAGGCATCTATAGTTGTGTTTACATAAAAAATATTTCGATTCTTTCTACTTTTACTACTTGTACTTATGTACATTCTATATTATATAGAGAGCTGTACCGGAACTATTAACTTTTACTATATAAGCTGGTGATAACTAGATAAAAAGTTATTCAGGTAGCCGGAAACACACATCAGACACATATTTTATTCAGCCTATTGATTCGATATCTACATTTACTTCTACATAAAGAAATTGTCGATTTCTTTCCTAACTTCAATTCGGAAGCGTTTCAAGTGGTTTTTCAATACAGGTTTGAATTGTTCCACGAGAGGAGTAACATTTATCATACGGACGACAGAATTATTATCCAGACAATTATGAACAGGGATTTAGACACATTATCACATCATTATGTACGACGTTAGGAAAACAAAAGATCGATGGAAGTAATTTTGAAACTATTATGTAATTCATATTAAATGTACTCTGGAGTGCATGAATCATGTGCACTTTAATGAGTTTATATTTAGAGATTTAGATAAATAAAATTTTGAGCAGTGGATATATAATATCTTCAGTCTGTGTTTAATAGGTTTAAGGAATTCATTTACATATCCCAAGATGCTCATCGAAACACGTAGTCTTCAAAACCATTTCAATTTATATCAACATATTTTAATCACGTACATGTATTAATTTCAACTCAGTGCGTTATATATTATCTTGGTATAAACATTACTATAAATTCTTATAAACATGTATATATATATATATATATATATATATATATATATATATATATATATATATATATATATATATATATATATATAAAGTTATTTCTCATCAGAACCTGATGTTATACATTATTCCCGATCTATAAATTCAAGAAACATTTTCAGGAAAGAGAAATAATTATACACTGGACAAAAACCTCTGGAAACCTAGAGGCGGGATCAGATGGAATGGAGGAGTAAAAATCGCCTGTTGACCTGTCGCACCCTCCGTGAGTCAAATTCAAATGAAGTAAGTGAGGAACAAATCCTAGTCACAATTGGTACAGCCGACTCAACAACCGCTATCGAACACATTTCATTGAATTAAACAAAGTAATCGCAAACAAGACTATATACCGACCGCAAAATTTGCGGAACGTAGACATCAAACGCGATTTTCGACATCCCTGTGTCAATAATTGTTAATTCGTTTTATGACTTGTGTCTGCTTGGATCCGACACCATTGGATGTGTAGTATTGTTGATTTTAGTGTTTCCAGTTTCTGTAGTCTACGGTGAGTATCTGTTTGTCACAAATTGTTTGTTGGTCTTGAATAAGGCAGTTGTATAATTGTACAGTTCACCCCCGTTATAACGCCACCTTTCGGTTTTTTCTGAATTTTGGCGGTATAATGGGTTTGGCATTATATCGAGGTTTACGCATTAAGTTATTATAATCTGCGTACAATGCATATATAAAAGTTTAAGTACAAGACATTGAATACATGGTTTATATTTTATTGATCTATATCTAAAATACATACAAATATTTCTAAAATACATCTGATTCATTAATATTTAATAAAATTCAAAAGTAAATGTTAAGGATACCGTACACACTGAGTCACATTCTAATGTAAAATGTACATTTACTCACTTAAAAAAAATCGGTAAACCGCAACAGTTTTGCACTCATTGAATGAGATCGCAGGGTACTCTCATATATTTGATTTGCTTTAGTTATGAGATTTTCGTCTGAATTTTGTAAACCCTGCAGATATCGTACAGCAACGGCCTTCGCTAGTTCGGTCTCAATCTCTCACTCAGAGTTGTCGGTACTTGAACTCCGAATGCAAGGAACGACAACTCTGTGTCAGTGGTTGATTGGGCCTGTGTAAAGGTGAAGGGTTGTCGTAACACCCAAATCCAGGGTCATCACCGTAAAGAGATTCGATGATAAAATCATCGTTGATTGTTTCAAAATTGTCAAAATGGTTGTCACTGTTTACAAATTCACGGACAGGACGGCAAAAATCATCATCTAAATAACGACACCTACACGTTTATACACTGACAAAATTTAATGACAAATGATTTTTTACTACAATGTTGAAAAATAATATGATAACTCCAGATAATGTGTATATTTTGGATCTTTTGTATTGTAATCGACAATATCCCTCTTCCGCAAGTGTTCAAATTGTCCATTTGCGATGTATTTTAATTTTCAAGTCTATATTCACACTGTATACGATATCTCATTTAAAACACACTGTACCAAACACCAGACAATTAACTTTAAATCACTGTCTAATAGATGTTTATTTAACATTAATTATCGACCAGTACTCAACATTGTTTACTTGTGTAAATACGCCTGGTTATTTACCTGGTACGGCGATACGTTCGGTTGAATTTACACGCATAAATGACCTCTTGTACTTGAAAATCGGGGGCGGATGGCGGTGTGCGGATTTCGACGTTATAAAGGGTGAATTACATGGGAGGAAATCCGTTCTTCAAGAAATAGCAGCGTTATGCGGGTTTGGCGTTATAACGGAGGGCGTTATAACGGGGGTTAACTGTATATGAAATGTTCATATGTTGAACACTCACTGGTATATTAAATCATTTGTATAAACATCATATACAGGTGATAATGGGATATTAGTACTTCAATGTGGGGAATTAACGATGGGACAGCCGAAATCGTCGCGTTAGTCGTATAGTCAGGTTTTTAATTTCCTGTCTGTGTCTATACTTTGTAAAACGTCTAAGTATGAAGCGTGTGTGCTTGATTTATCATTTTCTACTTTGTTGGGGTATACGGCATTGGCATATGTATGGAAATTATCATTATTAATTGCCAAAACGTCGTCGATATATCTAAATTCCAAATTAAAGGCCACCGATTCATTCATTTTGAATGAAGTCTGTTTCGTATGAATAAAGGAACACGTCAGCCAGCAAAGGGGGTAAATTGGTTCCCATGGCAAAGCCGTCTGTTTTCTGAAAGACTACGTCTCCAGACATTACAAATATAATTAGAAATGATTCATTAGAAATTCCAGTATCTTTTTATTTCAATTACAGTGTATTTCTGTGTAGAATCAGAGTAGTGTTGGACGAAATAAGTATCAATGAGTGAAAAACATTGCCGATGATACCTAAAAGTCTCTCTTTTAATTTTTCATATGGAATGGTTGTGTAAAGAATAGTAAAGCATATATAAAGCACTAAATTGACCAACGAAACAGACAAAACTGCACAATTTTGGCCGTGTTGTTAGTCCTTTTAGTGCTTTATATAATTCGTTTCATGATTTGTATCTGCTTAGATCCGACACCCTTGGATATGATTGTAGTGTTGTTGATTTTAGTGTTTCCAGTTTCTGTAGTCTCCGATGCGTATCTGTTTGCCACAAATTGTTTGTTGGTCTTGAATAAGGCAGTGTCGATGTCGGGTATGACATCGTAGAACATGGCAATGTCAGTCCCTGACATAGTAGTTTCTCTGTGACAGAAAAAAACGTTTCATTTTCGGTATCAGTCACAAATACACATTCTTTGGTGCTCGTGCTATAATTGTTTTAACATGACGGACTCCTATGTATAATGTGTTTTGGAATATATTTCAGACAATATTTTCCCACACCAAACAAGATGTATAATGAGGTTCAATATTGTACAAGTTGAAACATTTTTTTGCCTATTCTTTTCTACATGCTACAAGATGTACAGACACAATTTGTACACGTTGTAACAGGATTAAAATTCATAAGCAAAAAGGTCACCACTCAAGAATGCACTAATAAGACTATGATGGGAGATTTAATAAACCCCTTTAAAAGTGTGTAGATATAAGCCTTTTAGTAGTTTTAATGAAATACATCTTTTATGTGTCCATCAGTATTGTTTAGGAAAAAAGTCCTTAATATTCTTACGTTGGTCATTAGTTTTAACGAAACACAATCTTTATTTGCTTAGTAGTTTTAACAAAACACACCCTTTATGTGCTTACGTCTATCAGTAGTGTTAACGAAACGCATCCTTTCTGTGCCTACGTCCATCAGTAGTGTTAACGAAACTGTCCTTCATGTGCTTACGTCAACCAGTAGTGTTAACGAAACACGTCCTTTCTGTGCTTACGTGCATCAGTAGTGTTAACGAAACACGTCCTTTATGTGGTTGCTTCCATGAGTAGTGTTAACGAAACACGTACTTTATATGTTTACGTCCCTTAGTAGTGTTAACGAAAATCGTCCTTTATGTGCTCACGTCCATCATGAGTGTTAACAAAAACTGTCCTTTATGTGCTTACGTCAACCAGTAGTGTTAACGAAACACGTCCTTTCTGTGCTTACGTGCATCAGTAGTGTTAACGAAACGCATCCTTTATGTGCTTGCTTCCATGAGTAGTGTTAACGAAACACGTCCTTTCTGTGCTTACGTGTATCAGTAGTGTTAACGAAACACGTCCTTTATGTGCTTGCTTCCATGAGTAGTGTTAACGAAACACGTCCTTAATGTGCTTGCTTCCATGAGTAGTGTTAACGAAACACGTACTTTATATGTTTACGTCCCTCAGTAGTGTTAACAAAAATCGTCCTTTATGTGCTCACGTCCATCAGTAGTGTTAACAAAACACGTCCTTTATGTTCTTACGTCCATCAGTAGTGTTAACAAAATGCGTCCTTTATGTTCTTACGTCCATCAGTAGTGTTAACAAAAATCGTCCTTTATGTGCTCACGTCCATCAGTAGTGTTAACGAAACAATCTTTAATGTCCCTTTATGTGTTTATGTCTTTAAATAGTCTATGTCTTTCATCTGCACATGTCCATCATTGGCGTTAACGAAACACGTCCATTATTTGAAATTGTTCAGAGGCAAAGTTAATTAAATTATTACCTTAATTAGCTTATGTCCAGAATTACTGTGAATGTTACTCGCCCCTATTTGAATTATCCAGAAGTACTTTTTATGATGAACATTCAATAATAGAATATGCCTGAGAGTGTTTTAATGAATCGCACCCTTTCAAATATGTCCGGAAGTGACGTTCATGGAACCATTCTATGATATAAAACACATAAGAGTGCTTTTACTGAAACACGCTCTTTATTGAAATAAAGAATTGGAAGTCTATCCATGAAAAAAGGTTCTTTGATAGAATATACCTGAAATTATTTTAATCAATACACCCTTTATTTAAACATGTCCAGTATTTTTAATGAAAAACGTTCCTTGAAAGAGTATGCCTGAGAGTTTTTCAACAATAAATACACCCTTCATTAAACTTGATCAGTATTGTTCATGAAAAACGTTCTTTGATAGAATTTGCATAAGAGTGCTTTCAGTGAAACATGACCTTATATAGAATATTTCTGGGAGTGCTGTTCCTGGAATCTCAATTCTTATCACTTTGATCATGGATTTTCATAAAACTGAAAGAGAATGCAAAAAATAAGTTTGATGATAATGAGAAAACCTTAATAACATAGATTGTTGCATGTTTCAGACATAGATCTTATTTGGAAAGTCATAAAAATCAACTTCATCTTGAACAATACAAAATTACTAGCGGAAAGCAATTATTTTATTGAGCTATTGTCGCGTGCGTGACGTTATACAAAATATTCCGCGGACCATTTCTAGCAATTAATATGCATCAACAAAAGTAGTTATTATACTGCTCTATACAATGTCAAAATTCAAACTAAAAAGTGTTAAAATTATGATTTAAAAAAAAAAAAAAAAATAAAGAGAAAGAAATGTTAACATAAGCCCATTTAAATTATATGAAAAATAAATTCTCTTTAGCTAAATAACATTTCCTACCAGAAAAAATCAATACATGACAAAAAGGTCGTCCGCGTGGTGCAGTGGTTATATAGAGCGTTTTTCTGGAGATTTGAAAAATAAAGGGTTGAACATAAGTTCTATTTCACGGGTTCGATTTGGTGAAAAGGTTCGACCCTCCCTGGAAAAAAATTCTGGATCCGCGCCTGCAGACAATTACGAACAGGGATTTAGACATATTATCACATCATTATGTACGACGTTAGGAAAACAAATGATCGATGGAAGTAATTTTGAAACTATTATGTAATTCATATTAAATGTACTCTGGAGTGCATGAATATATATATATGTATATATAATTATTTCTCATCAGAACCTGATGTTATACAATATTCCCGATCTATAAATTCAAGAAACATTTTCAGGAAAAAGAAAAAATTATACACTGGACAAAAACCTCTGGAAACCTAGAGGCGGGATGAAGTGGAATGGAGGAGTAAAAATCGCCTGTTGACCGGTCGCACCCTCCGTGAGTCAAATTGAAATGAAGTAAGTGAGGAACAAATCCTAGTCACAATTGGTACAGCTGACTCAACAACCGCTATCGAACAGATTTCATTTAATTGAACAAAGTAATCGCAAACAAGACTATATAACGTTTCCAGTTTCTGTAGTCTACGATGAGTATCTGTTTGTCACAAATTGTTTGTTGGTCTTGAATAACATAGTTGTATAATTGTACAGTTCACCCCCGTTATAACGCCACCTTTCGTTTTTTCCTGAATTTTGGCGGTATAATGGGTTTGGCATTATATCGAGGTTTACTCATTAATTTATTATAATCTGCGTACAATGCATATATAAAAGTTTAAGTACAAGACATTGAATACATGGTTTATATTTTATTGATCTATATCTAAAATACATACAAATATTTCTAAAATACATCTGATTCATTAATATTTAATAAAATTCAAAAGGAAATGTTAAGGACACCGTACACACTGAGTCACATTCTAATGTAAAATGTACATTTACTCACTTAAAAAAAATCGGTAAACCGCAACATTTTTGCACTCATTGAATGAGATCGCAGGGTACTCTCATATACATGTATTTGATTTGCTTTAGTTATGAGATTTTCGTCTGAATTTTGTAAACCCTGCAGATATCGTACAGCAACGGCCATCGCTAGTTCGGTCTCAATCTCTCACTCAGAGTTGTCGGTACTCGCACTCCGAATGCAAGGAACGATAACTCTGTGTCAGTGGTTGATTGGGCCTGTGTAAAGGTGAAAGGTTGTCGTAACACCCAAATCCAGGGTCATCACCGTAAAGAGATTCGATGATAAAATCATCGTTGATTGTTTCAAAATTGTCAAAATGGTTGTCACTGTTTACAAATTCACGGACAGGACGGCAAAAATCATCATCTAAATAACGACACCTACACGATTATACACTGACAAAATTTAATCAAAAATGATTTTTTACCACAATGTTGAAAAATAATATGATAACTCCAGATAATGTGTATATTTTGGATCTTTTGTATTGTAATCGACAATATCCCTCTTCCGCAAGTGTTCAAATTGTCCATTTGCGATGTATTTTAATTTTCAAGTCTATATTCACACTGTATACGATATCTCATTTAAAACACACTGTACCAAACACCAGACAATTAACTTTAAATCACTGTCTAATAGATGTTTATTTAACATTAATTATCGACCAGTACTCAACATTGTTTACTTGTGTAAATACGCCTGGTTATTTACCTGGTACGGCGATACGTTCGGTTGAATTTACACGCTTAAATGACCTCTTGTACTTGAAAATCGGGGGCGGATGGCGGTGTGCGGATTTCGACGTTATAAAGGGTGAATTACATGGGAGGAAATCCGTTCTTCAAGAAATAGCAGCGTTATGCGGGTTTGGCGTTATAACGGGGGTGAACTGTATATGAAATGTTCATATGTTGAACACTCACTGGTATATTAAATCATTTGTATAAACATCATATACAGGTGATAATGGGATATTAGTACTTCAATGTGGGGAATTAACGATGGGACAGCCGAAATCGTCGCGTTAGTCGTATAGTCAGGTTTTTAATTTCCTGTCTGTGTCTATACTTTGTAAAACGTCTAAGTATGAAGCGTGTGTACTTGATTTATCATTTTCTACTTTGTTGGGGTATATGGCATTGGCATATGTATGGAAATTATCATTATTAATTGCCAAAACGTCGTCGATATATCTAAATTCCAAATTAAAGGCCACCGATTCATTCATTTTGAATGAAGTCTGTTTCGTATGAATAAAGGAACACGTCAGCCAGCAAAGGGGGTAAATTGGTTCCCATGGTAAAGCCGTCTGTTTTCTGAAAGACTACGTCTCCAGACATTACAAATATAATTAGAAATGATTCATTAGAAATTCCAGTATCATTTTATTTCAATTACAGTGTATTTCTGTGTAGAATCAGAGTAGTGTTGGACGAAATAAGTATCAATAAGTGAAAAACATTGCCGATGATACCTAAAAGTCTCTCTTTTAATTTTTCATATGGAATGGTTGTGTAAAGAATAGTAAAGCATATATAAAGCACTAAATTGACCAACGAAACAGACAAAACTGCACAATTTTGGCCGTGTCGTTAGTGCTTTATATAATTCGTTTCATGACTTGTATCTGCTTAGATCCGACACCCTTGGATATGATTGTAGTGTTGTTGATTTTAGTGTTTCCAGTTTCTGTAGTCTCCGATGCGTATCTGTTTGCCACAAATTGTTTGTTGGTCTTGAATAAGGCAGTGTCGATGTCGGGTATGACATCGTAGAGCATGGCAATGTCAGTCCCTGACATAGTAGTTTCTCTGTGACAGAAAAAAACGTTTCATTTTCGGTATCAGTCACAAATACACATTCTTTGGTGCTCGTGCTATAATTGTTTTAAAATGACGGACTCCTATGTATAATGTGTTTTGGAATATATTTCAGACAATATTTTCCTACACCAAACAAGATGTATAATGAGGTTCAATATTGTACAAGTTGAAACATTTTTTTGCCTATTCTTTTCTACATGCTACAAGATGTACAGACACAATTTGTACACGTTGTAACAGGATTAAAATTTATAAGCAAAAAGGTCACCACAAAAGAATGCACTAATAAGACTATGATGGGAGATTTAATAAACCCCTTTAAAAGTGTGTAGATATAAGCCTTTTAGTAGTTTTAATGAAATACATCTTTTATGTGTCCATCAGTATTGTTTAGGAAATATGTCCTTAATATTATTACGTTGGTCATTAGTTTTAACGAAACACAATCTTTATTTGCTTAGTAGTTTTAACAAAATACACCCTTTATGTGCTTATGTCTATCAGTAGTGTTAACGAAACGCATCCTTTCTGTGCCTACGTCCATCAGTAGTGTTAACGAAACTGTCCTTCATGTGCTTACGTCAACCAGTAGTGTTAACGAAACACGTCCTTTATGTGGTTGCTTCCATGAGTAGTGTTAACGAAACACGTTCTTTATATGTTTACGTCCCTCAGTAGTGTTAACGAAAATCGTCCTTTATGTGCTCACGTCCATCAGTAGTGTTAACAAAAACTCCTTTATGTGCTTACGTCAACCAGTAGTGTTAACGAAACACGTCCTTTATGTTCTTGCTTCCATGAGTAGTGTTAACGAAACACGTCCTTTCTGTGCTTACGTGCATCAGTAGTGTTAACGAAACACGTCCTTTATGTGCTTGCTTCCATGAGTAGTGTTAACGAAACACGTACTTTATATGTTTACGTCCCTCAGTAGTGTTAACGAAAATCGTCTTTTATGTGCTCACGTCCATCAGTAGTGTTAACAAAACACGTCCTTTATGTGCTTACGTCCATCAGTAGTATTAACAAAAATCGTCCTTTATGTGCTCACGTCCATCAGTCGTGTTAACGAAACAATCTTTAATGTCCCTCAGTAGTGATAACAAAAACACACCCTTTATGTGTTTATGTCTTTAAATAGTCTATGTCTTTCATCTGCACATGTCCATCATTGGCGTTAACGAAACACGTCCGTTATTTGAAATTGTTCAGAGGCAAAGTTAATTAAATTATTACCTTAATTAGCTTATGTCCAGAATTACTGTGAATGTTACTCTCGCCCCTATTTGAATTATCCAGAAGTACTTTTTATGATGAACGTTCAATAATAGAATATGCCTGAGAGTGTTTTAATGAATCGCACCCTTTCAAATATGTTCGGAAGTGACGTTCATGGAACCATTCTATGATATAAAACACATAAGAGTGCTTTTACTGAAACACGCTCTTTATTGAAATAAAGAATTGGAAGTCTATCCATGAAAAAAGGTTCTTTGATAGAATATACCTGAAATTATTTTAATCAATACATCCTTTATTTAAACATGTCCAGTATTTTTAATGAAAAACGTTCTTTGAAAAAGTATGCCTGAGAGTTTTTCAACAAAACACCCCCTTCTTTATTATTTATTAATAATTAATGTTTATAATTATTTGAATAAATACACCCTTCATTAAACTTGATCAGTATTGTTCATGAAAAACGTTCTTTGATAGAATTTGCATAAGAGTGCTTTCAGTGAAACATGACCTTATATAGAATATTTCTGGGTGTGCTGTTCCTGGAATCTCAATTCTTATCACTTTGATCATGGATTTTCATAAAACTGAAAGAGAATGCAAAAAATAAGTTTGATGATAATGAAAAAACCTTAATAACATAGATTGTTGCATGTTTCAGACATAGATCTTATTTGGAAAGTCATAAAAATCAACTTCATTTTGAACAATACAAAATTACTAGCGGAAAGCAATTATTTTATTGAGCTATTGTCGCGTGCGTGACGTTATACAAAATATTCCACGGACCATTTCTAGCAATTAATATGCATCAACAAAAGTAGTTATTATACTGCTGTATACAATGTCAAAATTCAAACTTAAAAGTGTTAAAATTATGATTTTTAAAAAAAAAAAAAAAGAAAACTGAAGAGAAAGAAATGTTAACATAAGCCCGTTTAAATTATATGAAAAATAAATTCTCTATTTATTTACAGTAAAACTTACGAACAAATAAGTTATTTGATTTTAAAACAACACTTTATCAACGTAATGACATTTTAACATATTTTCAAATATGATCTTGAACTTTTATGAAGACTTATACCTGCTACGTTTACAAAGATACATTATGACACATACAACAAAAACTTAAGTCTTCGCTACGCTTCTGAGTACTCACGAAGACCTGACCCGTTTCGGTCGTAAGTCACAAGTCCTAATGCTTACTCCTCCATGGCACCTGATCCCACCTCTTGGTTTCCAGAGGTCCATGTTTGTCCATTTTTACCGGATTTGTATCTATGTCCTGGACATCCTATTGATTTATACTTTGGTATCTGAGATTTTTATATTGTAAAAGGGTCGCAAATCCAAGTTGTGGTCCTAAAACCAAATACATATATTGCTGTTGTTGTTGTATTGTTGTTTAACGTCACTCTCAAGAATCTTTCACTGATATGAAAATGTCATCAAATGCCAGTGAAAGGTTTCAAATTTTGACCTATGCTCGGCACTTACGACCACTGAGCATTGAGGGTTCTTTATCGTGCCGACACCTACTGTGACACGGGACCTCGGCTTTTACTGTCTCATCCAAAAGACAGGAAACAAACCTGCCGCCTGCTGGACTCGAACTCATGACCTCATGATCAAGAATCGAGCGCGATACCAAATACATGTATAAGAATTAGCAACTTTCGCAAAACAGGTCCGAAATGTTTCGACATTTTTTTTCTGTTTTGTTATCACCTACCTTTAAACATGCCTTTGTGAAGACAGTATCAGATTTATCTGTTGATAGCACTCGGTCACAGATTTTGAATACCTGAAATGAATGAATGTCAGTATGTTGAGTGTAACGGAAATAGAACTACAGTTAAAGGAGCATTAACTGTGTTTGTTTTACAAGACAGTTCTTACATCTTCACTTTTTACATTGATATACAATAACAAAAAGAGATATACACAAAAATAAAAATTCTTAAGGTAAGGTTTGCACGTACAGGGAGATATTTTAAACGCTATTTGGCGCTGAACCTTATTTGATGACGTCGATTTCTCTCTCTCTCTCTCTCTCTCTCTCTCTCTCTCTCTGTCTCTGTCTCTCTCTCTCTCTCTCTCCATCTCTCTCTCTTTCTCTCTCACACACAAACACACACACACACACACTCTGTGATGACATCATAATGTTGGCAATGTCAGACCACCTGCAAATATTTTATCACTGTGGGGATGCATTTTACAACTTCTGAAGTTAAAAAGTTAACGTATGAATCTTATCTTAGCCTACTTAATACTTTGTAATTAAGCTCATCTTAGCCTACCTACTACTTAGTTATTCAACCCTTGGCTTTCATTAGAGCAAAAATTCTTGGAAAAAATAATTTATATGTCCTGAATATATTGTGGAGTAATGACATTGAAATTTCCTGTACGACTAAAACCAAAACTTTCAAGTATAGGATATACTCCTAAATGACTGGGTAGCTTAATTTAAACTATTCTTCATATCTGTTCTATAATATCGAGGTCTGATAGAGTTTTCCCCCCATTGAAATGTCCGAGACTCTTTCGACACATCCACGATCATCTGAGATCCGGGGGCAATTTCTAAAATCCTTCGTCACAAGTGGTCATTAAAATCATCAAAAACTTTATCATTTTTTTCTTTTTAATATTACCTTCAACAAGCACAATGACACCGGTTCCTTTATGAGAAATACACCCTTAAAGAGAGCGGCGATCTTGGACCTGCATAGCAAACTGCAAACGGGATTTTTACTGTCCGCTTTGATATTTATTTTCTATATCTCCGATATCATCGAAGTGTTGATTTTGGATACATTAAAAATGTTCACTTTCTTTTGACCACTAAATCCATTCCATGTTAATGGAATATTTTTTGTAGCATATTTAGACACGTGTTCGCATCAACATCACGATCTTTTAGACTTAGGATTAAACTTTGGTCGCGTTACAATACATTGTTTGTCTAATACAAGTTTCTTTGATTTTCGTAATCATGAAATAAAACGATCCGTTATTTTCACCTTAACATATATAGCCATAATCTTTCATTTACAACATGTGACGGAATTTAACGTAGAAGTATTTGTTCAAATCACTATTCATTTGAAAAAAAGTGTCTAGATCTATTTCTTTTTTATCATCGCTTATGGAAATACCGGTCACGTCCTTTGCCCGCCGTTAATCCACTGTTATACAACAATACCCTGGGCCATATCCCATGTCGGGAAATCATAATTTTGATTTATAGCGAGATAACCCATGGACATCACTGGGTGTAATGATGTAATGGTGGGAATATAAAGGGGTCATTTCAATTTAAAACAGTAGAGTAAAACTGAGGTAATTTTTTTTATAATTATGTACATTTTTACGGAGTGAGATTTAGCATTGATATAATAAATTAATTTGGACATTTTCGAAATGAATCTCATTTTTGATAACTTTGGATAAGAAAATATTGTGATAAATTGTCATTTTCATCTTTCCCCAGTTTTGCAAGAAAACGTAACGGTCAATTTTCAGTAAAATTTCACATTATGAAAGATCTTTCCTCTCTGTTTTCTGTCGTATCTCCTTTGCGTACAATATATGAAAAAAATTCTCACGAACATGCAAAACCTTACCTTACATTCCAATATACTTTTTGTAAATTGCTTGAGAAAATCACTTAATTCAACCTTACTATTTGTATATACATAGCACACTGCCTGGCCTGATTTTCACAAAATATATAGGAAAATGAAATTTCGTATGCCAAGTGGCACCAAATTGAAACTGTGCATCTAACAGATGTACAAGTAAAAGATGTGTCATGGAAGAACTACAGTAAAACCTCATCTAAAGGCCACCTCACTTAAAAGACCACCTCTCACTTCTTGATAATTATTACATAAGTTCAGATCGAGGCCACATTGCTAATCAGACCACTTTAAAGCTGTTATCTCAACATTTAAACCAATTTAATTATAAAAAAATATAATAATGTAGTTTTTGAAATATTCCCAGTATTTGTTCAGTTTTTAACCATAACCGATATAAAAAATAATATCAGTCATCATTGTCAAACAGTCGCATAGAACAAACGTGTGAAGTAATGAAGTTCGAGTATAATTCACCTGCATGTCGAAAATAAATATTGATGTCAACAAAGTTCATTTAGTCTACCTGGATATTTTGCCGGCTAATATACAGTTCACAAGCATGTAATTAATCAGTTTAAACATGAGAATATCAAACATAATTCCAAATTCACGTTAGAAAATCATCAAATTATAAACAAAAGGGAGCTCAGACCACCTGTTAAGATATGAATGTCCTCACGTCCTAAATAACCAATGAAGTCAGTCCAAGGTAAAATCGGATATATATATATATATATATATATATATATATATATATATATATATATATATTTATATATATATATATATATATATATATATATATATATATATATTCGAACACTCGGGT
The DNA here is from genome assembly GCA_030159075.1 of Atrina japonica. Lineage (NCBI taxonomy): Eukaryota > Metazoa > Mollusca > Bivalvia > Pterioida > Pinnidae > Atrina > Atrina japonica. Next base: position 339,019 of record BROG01000459.1, on the reverse strand, counting down.
CGTTTTACAGGACCACTTTCATCCATTTCGGATAATTTGATACCAATGTTTTACAGCTATGTCTCTTATAACGTTAATTTGATGTCATCTTTGTAAAAATAGGAGGAGGAGTACCTTGACTTTGGTCAAGTGTTATGCAACCTGACTGCTCTAATTACCGAGTTCACCAGAATGTGTGACGCTATGTAAACAACATAATGGAAGGGTGCAGATTACTGGTACGAATTTATTTATATTTATGTTCAAAGTGAATATTATTTTACGGATACTAAAATAATGAATTTAAAACTAATTATAAAATCTATTTATTACGTGTCTTTATTGAATTCTTTGAAGCAAAAACTAATGCGGAATGCTTATGATATTAGTACAGTCTATGCTTTGATTACATGTCATCTGTCCATTGTTTCGCTTTGGGAGTACAGGCGTGAAATAACGGTCGTTTTGCGGACTCGCCTTTATATCGGAATTGCCAGCCAATTTCTATTGATAATATTTAACAAAAATGTCTGCTTGTGGAATAATAAATCGGGGTGTTTCAAAAGCATTATAATTTTTTTTCGAATTCAAAACTTATTTAAAAGTTACGATGAAGGCTTTAAATCACTCAGTTACTTGGTCTTAATAGTGAGGTTCAACTCTATACACCATATTATCTCTAAAAACTATATGTATATCTGTATGTATAATTACATATCACAAATCTATATCATAATATCTATTGCATTTATTATCTAGATTTTACTTTTTATAACATTCTCTTATTTTCTTCCAGGGAGCCCCTGACACGCCGGGAAATATATCTGGAGGAGCGCTGCAGAAGTCGCATCTCTGAGTGAAGAAAATGATAATAAAACAGGAGATAAAGTTTTGGTATGTAAATTGATATTTGCTGGCTTACCAATGTATCTAGCTTTAAACTGTTAGCACAAACGTTGTTTTCATCTGAAACACAAGGGGAAAGCTATTACGAATATACTTACAGAAATTGAAGTGAACATGTCGAGGATTAATTGTAAAATCTTATTTGGAACCGGTTTGAAATATTATAAACATAATACAAAAGTTATAATGCTCAATTGAAAAGGATAAAACAAAACGATAAAAATAACCCGTTAAAGTGTGAAATAAATAATAATTGGAGAGAGAGAGAGAGAGAGAGAGAGAGACAGAGAGACAGAGAGAGATAATCTATTTAAACCAGTATCATTAACGTTGATATCATAAAAGCTTATTAGGAACCAGCACGAAACGGTTGGAACGATATAAAACTCTTTTTTGAAAGAGTGAAATAAAACATGAGAGAGATAGAGAGAGCAACTAATGATTAGTACTTTTCTAGTCATTTATTTATCCTTTGTAAATTTAAATAAATAAATATCTTAATAAAATAATATTTTAATAAATAGAACGAGAGAGAGAGAGAGAGAGAGAGAGAGAGAGAGAGAGAGAGAGAGAGAGAGAGAGAGGAAGGAAGGAGTGATATTTCATTGACCTGGTAGATAATCATCCTTCCGTTCCTGTTTGATGAATGTCCGTTCCAGAACTGCTAGAGTGAAAAAAAGTTTGCGCCAGAGATGTTTATTGAGGGTTCTATCAAATCTTGGTATATCCTGTGGATTGGCATCATTGTTATTTTTCTCTCCAAAAGATCTCACGTCAGCGAAGGCATCATTTAATATAGCGATGAAAAAATTAAGAACAACCATACCCATTGAAAATATGAAAAATGTAAACGCAATCTGACCAAACACTGTGGATATATCCGATCCAAATGCTTCCTTGAATTTCACTAGTGATAGCAAAGTTCTAAACAAACTAATGTACGATGTACTAAGATCCCGGAAGTCTGCTGAGTTAGAACCCAGTGCTAACCAAAATCCCAAAGCGTAACCTGTCATGCATATCATCAAGAAAAATGTAAATTGAGATAAATCTGATATCGAGATAGCTATTGATGTCCTCATTAAGTACAGGTAAAAATTGAGTGTCAATGGTTTTAACAAAAGCAGTATAGCTATGAAAAGTTCTGTGGCAATAAAGACTTTGTATAAGTAATCCAAGTTGTTTACCAGTTCAAAGGTCACGAATTTATCTGAAACAATTAATAAAGTGAAATTACATTATAAGTAATCGTGAACAACATGTGATATAAGAGTAAGGACGCGTAAAAAGAATAAATAACTGAACATGACAAATCTTCTGATGATTTTATAATAGATCCTATACACCTAACTGTGGTCTTGTACAGTATAAAAATCACAGACACCAAAGTAATAATTTCTAGGATGCCTTGGGGACAAATGTACATCTCTGGTAACATTGGGCAAATGTGGACTTCTGGAAATCTAGAGGCGGGATCAGGTTCCATGGACGAGTAAACATCCCCTGTTGACCGGTTACACCCGCCTCGAGCCAACAGGCAAATACAAATAAAATACGTGAGGAACAAATCCTCGTAACAATTAATTTGTACAGAAGACACAGCAATCGCTATTGAACAGGTATCTCAACATTTCATTCAGCAAAACAGTAATTGCAAACAAGGTAATTATACTTCTAAACATTCTTGCAAGATGACGTCAAGGGCAATCTGTCATTGTATAAATTTTGCCAATTATACGGGAAAATGCATTATTTCGCCGTCCGTAATTACAGGTCCGCGGTTAAGTTAAAAAGGTTCATTGTATTTTAAAGAATTACCATAAGAAACTTCATTTGTTACTTACCTTTGTTATTGAACACTGATTGCACCGTATACATTGTTCGCTCAATTCTCGCTGCATAAAATGCAATTGCCAATAAGGAAACGGTGACACTTAGAACTTTCAACCAAGCATCCACAGATTGACAACATTTTGAACCCATGTTCCATAAGTCAAAAAATATATACAGAAAACGGTATAAAGTTATAAATAGGAACAACAATTGCAGCCCAAGAACAATATAGTCAAATGTATCGATGTAAGGATAAAGTCTCGCTGTCTCCACTTTAAAAGTGGAAAATACTCCACCCTGAGATGGAAACTCGAAATACACAGCTATGAAGGAAAATAGTTGTGTATTCATATTAAAAACTGTACTTTCAATGACAGCAAGCCGTGTACGTCCATCTGTCCAGTTTTGTTTCTGTAGTTTAAACATGGTATTACGGACATCGGTTTCAGTGGGATCCAAGTTCATTGTATATCCTTTGTTGTCATATATTCCTGACACTCCAAGAAAAGGGAACAGATATCCATCCTCATTGTTTGTGTAGGTAAAACCACTGTTTTTACAGAAACTTTTGTATGTCGTCCAACCTTTTGGAAATAAAGAAGATGGATAGTTACAGCAGCACCAACATCATCATCATCATCATCAAGACAAAGTAAGAGAAACTTGAATGAAATTAGAACAAGAGAAAGAGTATTTACAAAGGAAAATGATATATTGAACCCCAAATCATACAATTATTTTTCAATCTCAACTACAAGCTAATGTCATTCTCTATTAATTACAAATGATATTTTAATTGCATACAATGTATATGTTTATAATCAAAACAAGTTTCGGTTTTTTTTCAATAAAGCGTATTTATTTATCACAAATTACTCCATAAACAGCTCACATCTCAAACATGAAGCCAATATTTGCGGGTTACAGACACTCCATAAATCGATCAGGTACATAATTTTCGTTTATGTTTTGTTGTCTGATATTCTACGGCAACACACCAATGTATCAATTATATGGTGGTGGCCAGTTGTTTCATCATGGATGAGAGAATCTGATTACAGTGCACCCGGGAAAGACCACGGACTTAAGTGAACTGGCAAACTTTTTTCACACAAATCGGCTAAGGTTCCATCGAGACTCCAGCCCACAATGTGTAGAGGTGAGAAACTTCATGGTATAAAGAGCTCTTATCACACAGTGACATATGCCCTTCGTGTAAAGTCAATAACATGATGTATTAAACATATCCACAGTTGGATAATTCGACTTTTGTCTACATCGATTTATATTAAGAACTAAATGAGCACCTGCTTCTCGTCAATGCGACCCGAGATCGATCCTCGAATAGGACAGAGAAGTATATGAAAAGTCATGACGCCCACCAGATCGAACGAGTGGGTTTTTATCCAGGTACCTCTGCTCTCTCAGTACTTACCCCCTCACGTCAATACTAGAACCAACAACATATATATTAATTGTATTAATTAAATTAATTTTACTGTATTAATTGTTTTCTTAATTGTAAATACATGTAAATACACTAAAACACTTCTGACGTTTTGATTTTATATTACAGCCCGAGTGTCTGAATTTGGAATTAATGTTTAAAAAACCTGCAATAAATGGTATTTTTAAATTATACGAGACATCATCTTCGACCAATTTTAATGTGTCAATTTGTTATATCGTAAAACATGAATGATCACAAAATGTCATTGTGCTGCTGAAGTAATTTATGCACATTGTTTTTTTTATTATTCATGACATCGTGTAATTTAGCACACCTCACCATATTTTTACATCCTACATGATTGTAGTAAATCATATTTTTATCAATTAAGTGTGAGATATAATTTCTATAAAAACAAGATATATATACCTGGACAATAGTTGGTGGTGTCTTGTGTTTCATCCTCTAACGTTGGATAACACCTTTCAACTAAAGTTTCCATGTACCGATTGATGTCACAGCTTCCTTTAAATGAAATGAAATACAGTTTACTATATTTTATATTTGAGTGATACCATTTAAAAAAGACACACTGAAATTTGCGATGCCATGTGTAAATGTACACACATTTGCAAAGACATGTAAATTTCGTACGACTTAATTACTAAATAGATGTATGTTTTTATTTCATTGATATATATTCAATGATTTATATAACAACACACAATTAGCAGTATTCTTATTGTATATAAACAAAAGTATATACTGTAATTAACCAACAAATTATGTTATTTATGTATTACCTTTAACTCTTTGTTGTCGAAGTCTTGAAAGTCCAACTCTGTAATGAATATCATCATTCATAAAAGTCCGGTCCTTCATGAAGCGAACATTGCGGTTCGGAAATCGTTTTGGATACATCTCTCGAACATACTGATCCATCAGCCAGTCCCACATATCATTGGTGTTATTGATCTAGGGAAATTCAAAACAGCTCTGTCATATAATTCGTGTGGTAGTATAATTCAAATTCTATTAACATAAAATATCATATCTTTATTGGTTGATCAAGAAATTAAAATACTCTGCTGTCCTTCATTATCTAAATTTAACAGAGGCAAATTACTTACTGATTAGCTTGTTTTTACAAGGCAATCAGGTATCGCATTTCGACAATTTTACAGTCTATATAATGACTTCACTGAGTGAAATGTTGAATTACCTGGTTGTTGAAATGTCTTTTCCGATTGTAATTTCGATTCATTTCTCACTTATTTCATTTGAATTTGACTGTGGATTTGCGATGGGTGTGACCGATCATCTGATGATTACCACTATTCCAATGCACCTGATCCCACCTCTAGATTTTCAAAGGTCTGTATTTGTCAAATGTTCGCCATATTTTTATATGATTTCCTGAACCTCCGAATGATTAATACTTTGATATCAATGGTTTTTATATTAATACAATAATTTTTATTACGTTGCTAATTAAGTCATTACCTTTGCTACCGGCGACAGTGTCTTCTTAAGGAACCTGTTCTGGTGATACGATTGAGTCACAGCATTGTGACCACAAATTATAGATAGAATTGTAATATACAATATCTGTATAAATATTTTGTACAGGATGTCATATAATTTTCTATCCAGCACAGATTTTCGTCTAGCCCTGGATAATGCTATAGAAGAATTATCATCACCTGGCCATGTACTGTATGAAATATCTACAACGAAATGTCAAAAATACAAATGAAAACAGAGCATGTTGATCAATTATAAAATGATGTAATGATTAAAATAGTAAACCTTATAGTAAAAAATACATTCCAATCCTTCCTTGCTGAACAGTGTCCTTAAGAATTACAACCAAACTAAATGGTAATGGGCCCATACCACACACGTGGGCAGTAGGAGTTAAAGCGGTATAAGCTGTGCTGTTTCAAAACTTTTATTTTCCATTTTTACTAATTAGATGTATATACAATACCAAAAAAAATATATACACAGACATACAAATTTATAAATATATTTTGTGAAAATTGCTTCAGAAACCCAGGTTCTGGACTTTTTCAATTGCAATTCATTAACTCAACCTTTCTACTTCTAGACATTACCTTATGTTCTCAAATATAGGAATATAAGATTATTTATGTTTGTGTATAGCTCTTATCTTTTATTGTACATTAAGTACAAGTAGTAAAAGCTGAAAAAATTGAAATATTGTTTTTGGTAAATACAGCTAATGCCCCTTTAATTAATCAGAACTGTTTCATAAATGTATGTACTTGGCAAACAGACAAATGTAATAGTCAAAAGATACTACGTTGTGTTATACGTTGACTAAGCCCCGTATATATATTTTTATATACACTGTGACGTCATAGTAAATAAGCGCCATTAGCATTTACGTGTCCTATGAAAATATATGTTAACGCACTGAAAGTCTTTTAACGCCAAGCACTTGGCAAAGGAACTGTTACTACCTTTTTAACTTATTGACCCCTACAGACACATTTTGACTTATCTATGTGATTGATTTACAGAACAGTCCATTGTATTTCGGGGGTTGATGGACTCGAACCACGACCTACTGCATGTTAGGTAAACGGTTAAACTAAATGAGCAACCTCGAGTGCTCGTTTTGATATGTATGTTATAAAAAACAATGAAATTACCATACTTTTTGGAGACATCGGTTGATTTTGCATCGACATCAGGGGCGGATCAAGGATTTTTTGAAGGGGGGTAATAGCAAATAGCAGAAAATTAATTAAAGTACGTACATTTATACACGAAAATGTACATGCGATCAAATTTCATTGAACTTTAGTGGTCACTGCGCATAATTTTAAGTGTTTGATTAATTGTGAGGGAATATTTCATTAGTGGGTAATATTTTATGCATCTAATATAAACAATAATTTTTGAAATTTGGAAACCCGTAGAAGCATTTTCTGCGTCCAGACGCGAAAATACACTTAATAATCCGCTACTAAATCACACTGATTACCTTTCTCAAAAGAAGTTTGGATAAAAATGTTCAGATCTTTAGCTGACAATAACACAGGGGAATATCGTATACATTTTGATCCGATGCAAAGTTTGTTTACAAATAAATTGTCATATTCATACATGCTGAAAAAAACGCAAACGACAACCCCTTTACCGATGAGGGCATACACAACCCATAATACATTTGTACAAAGCCGGTAGTCGAAATCCATAAAATTTTAAATATATAAATCCAGATTGGATTCAAGATTTCTAGTCAGAGGGAAGAGAAATTGTTTTCGCCGAGCATAGGCCTAATAGAAAACCTCTTGGAAGCCTTTCTCTGGATTCCACACGTTATGATATTAATATAAAAAACAAGAGGCCCATGGGCCACATCGCTCACCTGAACTGTGTTGGTATCTTAGAAATATGGGAATCTCATATTTAAAAATTATTTTAACACTCCTTAGGAGTGGAGGAGACTTAAAAATGAATGGAAATGACAAAGCTGAGAAAGATGTCGAAAACATGTTAAAAATTAGTTTTCCATTTTATATCCAAAACAGGAAATTGAATCATGCATACATAAAAATCACTCAATTGCAATTAGTTTTTCAATCCATGCAGCAATTCTGGAGTAGATTTTTAAAGAGGGATACCCCCAAGGCCTCTTTTGCCCCATCCTGGATCAACCCCGTGGCTGATCTGGCCGAAATTAACAAACTTTGTTGAGATCCTTAAGAACTTACTTCCTATAAAGTTCCATCAAAACCCCTCCAGTGATTTTGGAGAAGTTGAAAATGTGGAAAAATACCCCTTTCATTTTTGCAGTCATAAAAACCATAAAAAATTCAAAAAATTAAATTTCAGCAAAATAAATGCATCATAATGAATAATAGGGGAGAAAATCAAAGAATTCATACAAAAATGAATGAAAATTACAGAGTCTAAAAAGACGTCAAAAACGCGTCAAAAATCTATTTTCCGATTTCAACGAAATTAACTAACTTGAATCATACATCTATATACATTACTCAAATACCATTAGTTTTTCAATTCATGTAGCGGTTCTGGAGGAAAAGATTTTTAAAGAGCGGTACCCCTGGGGCTTCTTTTGCCCCACCCTGGATCCATCCCTGGGCCGATCTGGCCGAAAGGCACAAACCCGGTAAAGGACGTTGAATTTACTTCCTATAAAGTTTCATCAAAATCCCTTCAGCGGTTTTGGAGAAGATGTCGAAAATGTGGAAAATTACCCCCCCCCCTTATTTTTGCAGTCTTAAAAAATTCATAAAAAATTCAAAAAAATTAATTTCAGCAAAACCCTTTCAGAAAAGCATTTATCTATCAATCCACAGGTTAAACATATAAAATAAATGCATCATAATGAATCATAGGGGAGAAAATCAAAGAATTCATACAAAAATGAATGAAAATTACAAAATCTAAAAAGACGTCAAAAACGCGTCAAAAATATATTTTGAGATTTCAACGAAATTAACAAACTTGAATCATACATCTATGTAGATCACTCAGATACCGTTAGTTTTTCAATTCATGTAGCCGTTCTGGAGGAGAAGATTTTTAAATAGGGGTACTTCCTGGGGACTCTTTTACCCCACCCTGGATCCACCCCTGGGCCGATCGGGCCGAAATGAACAAACTTGGTAGAGAACCTTGAGTGCTTGCTTTCTATAACGTTTCATCAAAATCCCTTAAATAGTTTTGGAGAAAAAGTCGAAAATGTGAAAAATTTACATACTGACAGACAGACAACGGACAAAAGGCGATCAGAAAAACTCATTTGAACCTTCGGTTCAAGTGAGTTAAAATCAATTTTTCAATGGGGGATTACAACCCAGGCAACCCAACCACCCCCTTAACCCGCCAATGGACATTAATTAAATGGCGGAAAAATCACTTCAAATCTAGAATGTGACAAGTCAAGAATAACTAAGACGACCGTCGTATCGTTAATTTGGTTTACAATGCGGATTTTTGCGAATGTCTGATGCATTAATTTTTACTCGCTTACGTTTCTCAAATATTAAATTTAATGCGCTCTTCAATACCCATTTCATTTTAATATTACCATTCTCATCAAAGTTTTCGTCAAATTCACTTCCGCTGTAGATATAGTCTGTTGGCGCCATATTTTTTACTTCCTTTTGTGCCGAACCTTTGAACAGACACGCCAGTAGAGTAGACACTAACACAACCTGAAACAGACGTACCAAGTGTTTTCTGTACCCACAATGTTTGTAATCTGTATATTGTTTTACGATCATTATTTGTATGGCACTTTTTAGAGTTTTAGACAATGTGAATACAAAATGTATGTATGTACAGACTGTAAAATAATATGCCATTCTAAAATTTTGAAGAGAATATTTTCAATATATCTGATGTAACTTGACGTCATAGTTTTCGACGGTAGCTGACCTTTTTTGTACTGCATAAATGAAAGTTTTCGCTTCTGGTTATATCATAAAACATAAACTCACAATTAATTCACATTAAAATAAATTAATTGCATAGGTAAGTACCGTTAAAAAACAATCGTTCAAATGTAAATTTGTTTCGACTCTACACACAAAGAAAAAAAGTCGAAAATAAAATGGAAACGGAAATTCCAAAAATTGTTTCCTTCTTCAGTATTGGAAATATGATTCCATGAAAAATTGATATCCTGAAGATATGCTAACTAAACAGACCAAAACTTACGATTATCATTGCACATAACAGTTCTTGCACAATAAGTTCAAATGTTAACTAAAACAGACCAAAACTTACGATCATCATTACACTTTTATCTTTATTGATTGTTATATTTGTTTGATAATCATTTGGAAATAGCAAAAATACCGAAGAATGTAGGGAATAGAATAACGGAATGCGCGAATATTGATGTGCGTGAAAAGGGATGGTTGAACGATACCTACTTTTGCTGGTTCAAGTATAATAATTCCTTGTGATGTACCCATAACAAAAGCTGTCAACCATTCCGTGCTCACTGTTTCTCCCCACTGTAAACTGTAGAAAAAAGTCAATGTTGCGCCACAACCTATAGCTAGTATGGCGATTGCATATGCGATAAAAATAAACCACCACGGAACAATTGGTTTATCTGCGTCATAATCATTTAAATAGAAATCCTCTTCATGATTCATGTCTTTGAATTTTCTTTTTCTGAAGATGAACGTTAGTAGTAAAGCAGGTGGGAATGTAATAATTGAAGAAGCAAGACCCACGAAAAACTCTTTGTATGTAATTTTTAACGGTCCAATTTCTATTCCATAGGAATTTGTTCCTTCGTCGGTATTAAACCACATTGCGTTACATAACATGGACAGAAAAAGTAAGGACATGATACACATTAACCTTTGAACTCGAGTAAACCTACTGAACGCTGGGCGACCAAAGAGCGACAACAGCAGGTAATCATCAAAAAATTTAAATCGTGCAACTGAACTAAATAAAACTCGACCATCCTTCATTTCTGTTGCTGCCGGGAATAATCTTCTGAAAGTTTTACCATCACCTGATGAAGTAGATAACCACTGGCCACAAAAAAATACATATCTGAAACAACAATATATATATATTTGATGAAATAATACATAATGTTGAAGATGATGGTGATCAACATCAACAAAATCATCATCATCATCATCATCATCATCAACAACAACAATATCATCATCATCTTGTCACACTGATCATCATAACCATCAAAATATTCATCATCATCATAATAAAAAAAATTATCATTATCATCATTATTTTCATCATCATCAACATCGTCATTATATTGATCATCATAACCACCACTTTCACCACAACCATCATCATCATCATAATCTTCATCATCATCATCATCTCTCCATTCCTCTCTTCCTCCCGGCATATACACGCCCGCGCACACAGATACATGTGCTTGTAAGACATTTACTTACTGACGGCACATATTATTGTAATGAGGTACTCATGATCCACACATAATTTTAAAAAGGCATTTATGAGTATATATTTTATTTCTCTGATAAACATTATTTACCTGGATTCTCCCTCGGTTATCAGTATCTTCTCTAGGTACCATTTTGTACTTTTACCACCGCAATCATGCCAAATTTTAATTTCCTGTAGATCTCCTATATCTTCTTCTGTGGTCATGATAAAATTTGAGACAGTCCATCTGTGAAAGTTCTTCAAAATAAAAAATAAATCGAAAAAGAAAAACTTTATTCATCTATTTGATAGATGGGTAAAATGATGCAATTGATTTAAACAAATGCTTATATAAGATTAAAAATATCTCGGGAATCATTTTGGTGTGGAAGCATGTTTCTTCAGCAACTGGAGAGTTCAAAATTTAGGTTAAATATAAAATAAATAAAATAAAGGTGAAATACGCGCAATTATATTATAACAGGTATACTACCTCTCGTCTGCCATCAATTATAGGTCTAGCCTTAGTTTCGCCGCACAATCCCTTCAATATAATATATGGTATTGCTGTCAATTTTCTGCTTGACCAAAATCCTGTATGAAGGCTGATAAAATAGGTACGAGCTGGGTTTTTTGCGTTGTACTTCATTGGCATATACCTCCACTAAATACAAAGTAAATTCATATTAGAATCGTATCGATAATCGATACTTCGGCAATGATCGGTAACGTCCGTTAATATGGGAATGAGTTTGACCAGCAGTAGATAACAATTTGTCCTACATACTCTATATATTACAAAACGTCTGTAACCAAATTTTAGCAATACTCAGCTCAATTAACTTTCGTTTTAAGATTTCAATTTAACAGACAGGAAATAGCAAATTTTTGTATATATTTTGGGTACGAATACAAATAACGAGGGCAATTATTGCTCGTTACTAACTCAAATTATGAGTAACCATACTAAGGTATTTTCCTTCCATCTAAGGTCCAATCACGACACATCAGCAAATGACTCCTCGAAATGATTTTGAAAAGCCTTAAAAGTAATTTGCTTTGTCTCTCATATCGTGATGGGTTATGCCAGACAAAGAAGACAATAGCGAACAGGGTACTATGTCTACTGGATTGAAATGCAAAAGATGATGGTCAATTAATACTCCAAGTGGGGGTGGTGGGCAGTGAAAACACAGTATAAATCTGTGACAAATACGCCTGGGTAATTGTTGAACTATATAGAGTACATGAACAGTATGTAATGTAACCAGAACACAAAACAGTATTTGTGTACAAGACACATTGTTATCAATATCTTTTATATGAACTTTGCTTAAATTTGAATTACGATAACCGTACATATACATTTCGTTCCAAAGACGAAACCCTGCATCAGTATTTCAATCTTCTATCGGATTCCAAACTTAAATATAAAAATCAATATAATGCTATAATATAGTATATATCAAATGTTTCAAATATCAGGTAGGTCTTTACTACCATGGCTTTGAAGTCAAAAGGGACACACTGCAGAAAAAGCGCAAAAACTTTTAGGAAATTCGATAGCACAATGTTTCTTTTTCTAAAACATAATAAAAGTAAAACTTCACTTCAGCTAGGTGAAAATACCCCAGTAAAATAGAAATACTAAATGGCAACATTGACATTTGTTTTAAAACAAGAAAACCATTCTGACTCTTCCTACCGTAGCAAAAGTTTTATAGTATAGAGTTAATGTACAACATAAAGGGAGTTAGTAAGATTCTGTCCCCATCTCCTTGGAAATTGCCAATTTCCCAAGGCAAAGTTCCCGAGAAACATAGATTCACAGAATCTTGCTAACTCCCTTGATGGTACACTTTAACTGGCACCTTTTTTCAAAATTTGTTTCACATTTTTACTACTTAGATTGATATAAAAAAACAAATAAGAGCTATACACAGGCATTAAAAATCCTCAATTCCTATATATTTTGTGAAAATTGTTTGAGAAACCAAGGTTTGCCTCTTTCTGAATTGCAAATAATTAACTCAGCCTTACTATTTGTATAAGGATACCACACTGGACCTGACCTTATTTTCACAAAATATACGTATATAGGAATATACATTTTTTTATGCCTGTGCATACAGGTGTAGAGGTAGGAAAAGAAATTAAAAAATGTTTTTTATTGGTAAACACAGGTAACGCCCTTTACACAGTCTTAGTACACGAAACAGACATTACACTCAGGATTATGCTTCACTAGTGCATTATTTCATGTTCAACAATACCTAATTCACTGAAAATCATTATTTCACCGTAAATAGATGGGATATTTGGGAGACTAATTGCCTGAGCGCGCAGGTGTCTGTGTCAGCCAACCAACGCTTTAGTAGATTATTCGTACGATTGTTAATCCGCTAAGAAAATAAATCAAATCGCTTAACCCATTACTGCACCGGCAGTTGGTGTTGGTGTACGTGTCACGAGTTGTCCCCAATGGGCCGGTGCAGTAATGGGTTAAGCGATTTAATTTATTTGATTGGCTGACACAGACACCTGCGCGCTCATGCAATTAGTCTCCCAAATATCCCATCTATTTACGGTGAAGTAATGATTTTCGGTGAATTAGGTAGTTTTAATGACTAACTTTTAATATTTTTTAAATTCTAATTTTGTATTCAGAATGTCTGAATAATTTCGACAAATTGTTTTCTCAAAGCTGGTGGACTATCCGAGTCCCCAAAGGGTATACATAAACCCAGTATCCGGTATTTCGGTAGCAGCCGATAATTTTATACGAATTTTTAAAGGTACATGCAGAATTTCCCTCAGTTACCACCATTTAATTTCTGAGCTTCTCAAAAGCAAAGATATTCATTTTTACAGTGGGTACTCTTACACAGATTTGGTAATACATTTAGATTTATTACCTTTTGTGATGACACTTTTTTCCTTCCGAAATATATCTATATTAAATTCGAACTCACCTGATGAAGTCCTATTGACAGACACGATCGTCTTGAGAATATGTTTTGAACTCCTATGTAAAACAGTAACGTTGGTATTGTTAATAATTATATCTAAATGGTATGAATAACATATGCAAATTAAGACACATACCATTACCTGATCTTGAGCGTCAAACCAATGGAGAATTATCATCAATATCACCATTAAAACAAGCAGAGACACGTTAACCGCCAGTACATAAGGCGAGTCGGCCACTTTTTCTGCGAAGTTTGTAAAAACCTCATTAAAATTAATGAGTTCCGGAACGATGACAAACACATTTGTACCAAATGTGCCCAGAAAATGGCTCTTAAAAACTATCCGACTTGACTCCATTGACGTCATCTTAAAAGAACGAAACAATAAACTTATAAAGAAACACTGAATGTAGATAATCTTATTATTATTATTATTATTGTTATGTTATTTCGTCACATTGCATTTTAGTTGCCTCATATGTATGTCCGTTTTGTGCGACTCAATTGAGATCTGTATATAAAGTGATCTTTGTAATTTGTTGTATATATATAACAAATTATTTTAAATGTTAGAAAAGTGTATCAAAAGGGTCAGTCCTACATACGCTCTCGTTCCATATGAAATCTACTAACGGTGTTTATCCAGTAATACGTCAAACATAAACTATGTAAATTGCAATATATATATATATATATATATATATATATATATATATATATATATATATATATATATATATATATATATATATATATATATATATAAATAATCAATCAATGATTTTTGTGATCATATTTTCCTGTGATTATGTCCATTTTAGAAGCACATTGAAACCATATACATGTATACAGCTACTATAAAGAGACAGAAATGCGGAGAAGTAGTCTAAATTTCCAAACCTAAGTGTGACATTTTACTGTAAAGAAAGAGATCTTCTGCTTGCTACCTGAATTTCCTCTGATCGTTGCCATTCATTTGACGTATCGTTCAAAATCTGGGCCGTTACTACACCAAATCTAACTTCGTTGTATTTTTGATTTTTGTGGTATGCTTAAAGAAATAAAACGACATCATTTAGTCTATGATAAGAAGTCATTTAAATATATTTTTTGGATATTACTAAGGAGGATAAAATGATCATACAAATGTTTGACGCCATTTCATTGTGACGACGTAATTGAAAGCCTACCAAAAGAGGGTTTGTTCTTTATTTAATGCATCTGATAAATAGATAATATATTCTTTTTTGTTAAATTTAATGTTTCTTGTTATGTATTTTATTGTAAATTTCTTTAGAGAGGGTAATTTGACCTTTATGTCGGTCAAGTTATCTGAATACGAACCTGTTGGACATCTACAGGTAAATTGTTTTAATGTTATTGATAGTATGATACTTTCCATCAGATAAATGATCCTTATAAGAATGGATGAAAAATCACAACTATTTTGTAATGACGCACGAAGGATTAAACATTTCACAGAATGCGCTTTAACTTTTTGACGCTTGGTCCGAAATCTAATTTGTCAACTTAATTCATCCTTCACAATTACAACAATTGCATTTTCCGTTAAATATTAATTTCACTGGTGCTCAAATTCGCGTGAAACACACACACACATACACATACTCTCTCTCTCTCACTCTCTCTCTCATTACTTAATAGATGAGGGGCCTCTGTGCCCGAGTAGTTGGAGCATGCTCTATGATCCATGAACTCTCTCACTTCTGGTCAGCATGGGTTCGAGTCCCGCTGGAGTATGAGTTGATTTTTGTGAGAACGTTTGCCAGTTTACCTGGTGGTTCCTTTCCGGATACATTGGAAGCCGGGTTCTCGACCATTAAAAAGAGGCTGTCACCATATAACTGAAACATTGTAGAGTGAGGAGGCATAAAACACTATTCAATATTCCAAATTCTAACTCAATAGTTGCTACTTTATAGTGTCTAAATAGATTCTTTTGGAAACGTAATGAAATAGATATACATAACTTACCGAAACAAAATGCCTCGTAAATGTGCATAGCAACATCTTTGTGGGGAACTGTACTTGTATCGGATATTTGATCATATCCATGAAAGCAGTGCGAATTGGTTGGACTGTCGGCTATCGTACATAAAACGTCTTTACCGAGATGATTGACATTTCCAAGTTCTACAGAAATATACTGTATTCCGGATTTCTTTCCCACCTGAAGGTTTGCACTAAGTGTTGGATACACTGTACAATTAGCGGCGAAATTTCCATTACACTCATTGATATCCTCATTTCCCTGGGACATAACGATTGCTATTTTCTGTGAATCATTCCGGGCGTTATTTTGAAAGTATTGATTGATATAATTAACTGTGTCTGAACTTTTCTCTTCACCTGGACCATCGAGGACAGCACTTACATTGAATAAAGCAGCGTTTAAAGATGAAACTTTCACAAAACCAAATTGTTCCTGGTATGTATTTTTATGATAAATAACAAATGCCGCTTCGTTTTCCGTGAAGTTTTTCAGTACATGGGTACTAAACGTTTGGACGAAAGAGACTGCTGTCGTAAATAAATCTTCACTTGTGGTATAATAATATTCCAACACAAATAACACGTCCGCCTTTTTAAAACAACCTAAATAAATGCAAAAATACAAATACATTATATTTTAGTTTAGTGCCCGTCAAACTTATGAGAGAGAGAGAGAGAGAGAGAGAGAGAGAGAGAGAGAGAGAGAGAGAGAGAGAGAGAGAGAGAGAGAGAGTATGGCTGACTATGAGCATTACGTATAACTAATCAACAAATCAACAAATATGTGAAAGAAAATAGAAATATATCCAATTTATTCTAAATTCGTATCAACTATGCAATCTAAGATAACGTGAGCTTACTATCACATTTTACTGTTACATCGGCATCCTCAAACGTCCATCCGCCATGTTGACTGGCCGGTATAAATACAACTCGAAATATCTGCCCACTAAAAGTTGGTAGTATGTTGGATACATTTTTTTCGATATGCATTGTATTCAATCCTTTAGTTTGGAATTGTACAATGGTATCATCATCAGTGTTGTTATCTCCTGATGGAATAAGTCTTATTTTACATTTTTGTGCTGATTTTAATCGAATATCCAGCAATGCTATATCCAAAGAACTAGGTATGCTGACGTTAGTCCGGAAGTCATCGTTGTTGTTGTTGTCGACGTGAGTAATGTTTTTCCAAAATGATGGATCATTTAACTCATTCGTGAAATCCACTTCCATTTTGATTTCATCACTATCTCCGAAGAGTTCCAGGTAATTACCGTTCATATCCTCTATAAATGTCTTAGCGGTTCCAGAATTAACCGAATACTGATTCTTAACAAATTTATATAAATTATGTTTGTATGCCAAATTCTGAAATACATGAAAATTTTATTAGTGTAATTTTAACCCACTTGTTCAAACTTTATATACAAATAGGAGAAATGATACGAGAGAATTGTACTTGATTTATAATAACAAATAAGAACTATACACAGGCATAAAAAATAAAAAAATGAAAAAAATATTCCTATATATTTTGTGAAAATGTGACAAACATGCGTTTCTCAAACAATTGTCACAAAATATATAGAAATTTACTCATTTTTATGCCTGAATATATCTCATTTTTGTTATTGTATATCGATCTAAGTATTATAAAGGAAAATAAAATTTTTGAAAAAAAAAACAGCTAATGCAGTAAATGGTAATCCTTTAAAGTTAAAAATTGCAATAATTAAAATTAATTCAGTAGATTTACAAACCTCTTAACGACCATATAGGTAAAATTTGATTTGTATTAAAACACTCAGACAGAAATTATAAGTTTTAAATAGATAAGCAGTGACAAGATCAATTCTTGTGTTTGTTCTGCATCCATATATCCATATATAAATTACATACAATTCAGTAATCTTTGCACACATTATCTCAACATCCCCTGTGGTTACATTTAGACTCGCCCAAATGAAAAACACTATGATCCACTATCATAATTCAGGACTAAACAAGTTAAAATTACATTTAAAATTTGAATCCTATATCATAAACTACTGAAGTCTGACAGTGAACTTAATCATTCTTTGAAATGGGTGAGTCCAAATGTGGCTACAGAAGTCAACGCACAGGTGCGCTATAACATGCTGAAACAAATTTTACTTACATAGAAGTAGACCTCTTGATTTTTGAAATAGGAATCATTTTTTCCGACAAATGGAATGTTTAGGACCTTGCTATACCGGTTAATCATATTGGCAACATCTTTATCCAGACTACGGACACATGTAAGAGTAGTGTTTCCCGCCTGCAATTCTTTTAAGTTGGTTTGTGGTATGCGTTTGTCCCGTTTTTTATTCGGAGAAACTATAATCTTAACCGATCTAAGTAGTTTAGATTCCGTGTCGTTTACGAGACGTTTTGCCTGTAATATTCAAATGGAATCCAAACATCAACATGCATAATTCCCAACACCCACCAAGTTTAATCAATATTTTCTTTACGAAAACAATAAAAAAGATAAAAATAAATAGCAGAAATAATATGCACTAAACGGAACCTAAAACGGAATACTAATGTTTCGGTTTGTACATGTATATTGAAGTATGTAATTTACTATGAATATAATTTTTCCCAATCAGAGGGCCCCTGGCACCGCTGGTTGGGAATATATGGAGGGCCTCTGCGGAGGTATTACCCCCACTTCATGTTATTTAATATCAAATAAATTATTTACATAAAAAAAAAAAAAAAAAAAAAAAAAATAGCAGAAATGAAAATTACGTGGTTGTAGTTTTTCATTTTCATAAAACATTGATAAGACATTGCAATCTTAAAGTAATTAATGTATACTAGAGAACGTCACGGTAGAAAGGACTAAATGTCTTTCTTACTTGTAGAACTGAGTACATAGACATGGCTAAATGTCTGCCATAACTGTAGTTCTGAGTACATACATAGAAATGACTAAATGTCTGTCTTTCCTGTTGTTGTGGGTACATACATTAAATGACTAAAAGTCTGTCTTTCCTGTTGTTGTGAGTATCAAGTACATTAAATGACTAAATGTCTTCACGACCAGTTGTTCTGAGTACATACAATAAATGACTAAATGTCTGTCTTACCTGTAGTTCTGAGTATATACATAGACATGGCTAAATGTCTGCCATAACTGTAGTTCTGAGTACACACACAGAAATGACTAAATGTCTGTCTGTCCTGTTGTCGTGAGTACATACAATAAATGACTAAATATCTGCTTTAACTATAGTTCTGAGAATATACATAAAATAACTAAATGTCTGTCTTACCTGTAGTTCTGAGTAAGTACACGGATATGACTATATTTATGTCTTACATGTTGGTTCGAGTATATATACAGAAATGACTAAATGTCTGTCTGTCCTGTTGTCGTGAGTACATACAATAAATGACTAAATATCTGCTTTAACTATAGTTCTGAGAATATACATAAAATAACTAAATGTCTGTCTTACCTGTAGTTCTGAGTAAGTACACGGATATGACTATATTTATGTCTTACATGTTGGTTCGAGTATATATACAGAAATGACTAAATGACAATCTTACCTGTAGTTCTGAGTACATACATAGAAATGACTAAATGACTATCTTACCTGTAGTTCTGAGTACAAACATAGAAATGGTTAAATGACTGTTTTATCTGTTGTTCTGAGTACATACATTGAAATGACTAAATGTCTGTCTTACCTGTTGTTCAGAGAGCGTACAGGAAGTTTGATCGTACCCGCATGTCAAATTTCTGATTGCGTGTAGTGTATTTTCGTTTAAGATCATCAAATCTAAAATAAATAAATGAATGATAAAATTGTTGCTAAAACTCAAAATATTTTAGTATCTTGGTACATTGTCAGTGCAACTGCACTCAGGACTGACACAGGTATACTTGCTATTGAGTTAAAACCAACCTACTTCTTGAATTGCCTCAATTGTAAGGAGTTCAAGTGAAAAGAAACTGGGATTGATATCCAGTCCGGCACATAACAGAAACTTCATGGAAATAAGATGTTCTTCCGGTTTCTGTGCCAATATCCTGGGATAAGGAGTTCAAGTAACCGCAGTATACGTTGAACACTTTCACTCTATTGACATAAGTCTATAGGACAAGTCAACATTTTGTGGATAGTCACTGTCAGTCAGTGACGTCATGATATAAATGGTGAAATGTTTGAATTGGACGAAAAAAGAAACACGAAAACGAGCCATGAATCATTACAGTATTTTGGAAAAATGAAATGGATTTTGTAGATGTAATCAAGTTCAATGAATGGGAAATATTTAAATGACAAATGAAACCAGCATTTGTATGCTAGTAATACTGTATTTCATTAAAATTTATAATATAAAAATACTTTTTACCTCTTACTACTTCTTCCATATCTGTCATTTTGGGTGGCGAGGCTTCAAATTTAGAGACAATGTTTTCGACAAGGCTTGAGAGTTCTATCTGTATTAATACAAAATATTTAGTTATTGACATTTGTCATTCTATATAAGTATTCTATCTATATTTTATAGATTCTACTTGGGTCTTATATTTGGAAAGCATCCATTACACAATTATATGGATTTTAAATTTTGTATGCAATATAAATTGCAAAATTCTGTACCACGTTTTATAACCGAGCCTGGTATTTTAAATCTTTCACTCCTAAAGACACATTTGGACTGGTCTAAGTCATTGATTTACAGAAGAGTCCATTGTTTTTCAGGGGTTATGAGTTAATGGTATTTTATTAATAGATGGAGTCATTTTATGGTAGAAAAACAAATAGAATTTCTATGAAATTGTTTGAATGATCATTACTTAGCTTGTGGGAAAATACTGTTTATAAATCCTTTGAGAAGGAAGAAATATTGATAAAATTACTTTGATTTTTGAAGACGGGGTCTGCATGTCTTATATCTACCCAAGGAAGAATTATTTAGTTTTTTACCACCAAGTCACGTAATGGTATGCCTTTTCTATTGTATAAGACAGACCAGTCTATCTTAGTCTATGGGGATGAAAGAGTTAAAGAAATGCTAACACCACAATATTCTGCAAAGATCATAACCACTAAACACGTTTCATGGTAAAACTCAATTACTTGAAAAAATACAGAAATTACTTACCAAAGTGTCGTGTAAATACATGTAATTATCAGCGACCGCTTTTTCAATAATCTCGCTTGCCTCTTCAAGAACTTCCTCAGCATCTTGCGCCGTCAAATCCTTTTCATTATACACTTTTTCGGCCAGTGTTACTATTTCCTCTGTATTATGATACAAATGGATTACATGTAAATTCATTTATTTTATTTTGTAACATCAAATGTGGAGGCAAAACATCAGCAGCGGCCCTCTAAATATTTTCAACCGGCGGTGACAGGGGCCCTCTGATTGAGAAAAATGCATATAGAACATCAAATATCAAACTTATTATACACATTATAAATTGAATTGCAACAGAATTTATGATACAATAACCAGTTTCGTTTTAGGAGATAAAAAACTGGGCAATATATATATATATATATATATATATATATATATATATATATATATATATATAGATATACACTTGTATTTCTCTACATGCATCTTAATTGATCTATATACAAGACACTAAAACCAACAACACTATATATCAAAAGGTGTATAGACATAGACGGGAAATTAGCAATTAAGCTTTACGACAAACAGGACGATTTCGGCTTTCCCGTCGTAATTTTTCCACATTTAAGTAGTAATATCACTCAGTCACCCGCATATGGAGTTTATATTTCACAAATGATCCGATATGCCATGGCGTGTACAACATATGAAGATTTCAAATACAGAGGTAAACTATTCACTTACAAATTATTGACACAGGGATATCGAAAACTGCGTTTAATGTCAATGTTCTACAAATTTTATGGTCGGTATAATAGTCTTGTTTGCGATTACTCTGTGTTTCACTAAGTGAAATGTTGAGTTGCTTTTCGTTGGTGGTTGTTGAGACGTTTGGACCAATTGTGACGAGGATTCACTCCTCACGTGTTTCATTGGACTTGCCTGTGGACTCACGGCGAGTGTGACCGGTAGACAGGGGATGCTTACTCCTCCATGGAACCTGATCCCACCTCTTGGTTTCCAGAGGTACGTGTTTGTCCATTTTATTCTATTGATTTGTACTTTGGTATCTGATATTTTTTTAATATATATATATATATATATATATATATATATATATATATATATATATATATATATATATATATATATATATATATATAAGCAAATAGATACAAGTCACGGCACTAAAATGACTAAAGACACGGACAAAAATGGAGTCAAAATAAAATGACAAAATAATTTTAAAAATCATCATTCCATGCTACATCAACGTTGGAAGTCAATATCAAATCATGAACCCAAATCACGACAGTTGATATTATTTATCGATATGACATGCTATATAAATTGATCCTGTATTGTTTCTTGTATTTGATAGATTAGTACAGACTGATACCAAGGAAAAACTATAAATATTATAAAAATCTTTCATCAAATGAAGGCGAACCATAGCTCTGAAATAAGACATATACATACATTTATGGAACTCCCTGATATACTTTATTTATAATTTTTAAAATTTTGTATCGTTGTTCGTATGATATTATTTAAAGGGGCATAAGCAGCGTTTTTTCCAAATATTTTTCTTTTCTTTTTTGCTACTTAGATGGATGTACAATAACAACCCCCCCCCCAAAAAAAAAAAACAAAAACAAATATACAAAGACATAAAATTGTTTAAATACCTATATATTTTGTGAAAATTGCTTCAGAAATCCATTTTGGCAAATATTCGTTTGCAAATAATTAAGGCGACCCCACTATTTGTTTCTGCATACAACACTGAACTTGGCCTTATTTTAAAAGGATAAATAGAAATACATGTATAAGAAGTTTTATGCCTAGGTATATCTCTTATTTGTTACTGTACATCAATCTAGGAAGTAAAGAATGTTTTATTGGAAAGCACTCTCTAATGTCTCTTTAAAATTACTGTTCTGATAGACAATGATAACTGCAGAGGAGAGCATTTATTGAAATACTGAATAATTCCTACTAATTGTGTGTTTACAACCAGCAAATACAAAATACACACCTGTTCTGCGTTCAATGTCCATCCCTGATAAACTTATACTTATGTCACGTTGTACATTTTGAATTTAAATTCAAAGTTTACAACATGACACTTATCTAAATCGAATTCTGCGATGATAGACTAGATAAATAATTAATGCTTTCATTGTCAGACCCGGAATAATTGAGTTATATAAGCATTCAAACAGCAAATGATTTTGGTTTCGCGTCATTACCTTCTTAAATCAAAAACTAATTGATACTAAAACAACAGTAGTATCATCTTCCAAAGTCAAGGTTTTCCGATCCATTCCGTTACTCACACTGAGGACTTTTATCAACAACCTAATCCAAAAACTTTATTGCAGTTTTTTTTAGCTCACCTGGCCCGAAATTGCTATAGCCAAATGTCTGGCGACCGACGTCCATCGTCGCCCGTCTGTTGACTTTTGCATTTAAACATCTTCTCAAGAACCAGTGGGCCAATTCTAACCAAACTTGGCATATAGCATTCCCATGTGAAGCCGCATAAAGTGTGTGAATGAAAAAAAAATGATAGGACCAATGGAGCCCTAAAAGGGGCAAAAAAGGACCAAAACTTGGTACATCGTTTAAAATCTTATTCTCATGAACCAATTATCAGATGAGTTTCAACTTCCGTATGCATGATTGTTAAGTCAATATCTATGACGTTTGCGAACGAAAATGAGAGCTGTGTATAAACGAGTCATTAGGGCCCGTTTCTGTAACACAGGGTATATTTGTTTTACAAATTGTTTAATAACTCAAAACTGATTTACTTTTGTATACAAAAATATATGAAAATGAAAGAAAGAATTATCTGAGGATCAGTTTGACAAATTTTCAAGGTCATGGGGTCAAAGGTCAAGGTCACTGGCACTTAAGTAAATGGAAAATATAAGTTTTTTGTAAAATTTTCGACGTTTGAGATTACTTCTGCAGAACATAAGATCAATATGAACCAAACTTGACAGGAAGTATAACCATGTAAAGTCGCAAAAAGTTTACAGATGAAAAGGGGCTAGGACCAAGCATGACTGCCATGGCTAAATATACAATGAATGAGTTAGCAGATATTTTTGATTTAATACATGTATCTCCAAAATTATTAAAGCTAGAGAAAAAATCGTTACCTTAAAATGAGTGGCTTGGATGTTTTTCACATTATCTTGAACTCTGTAATAGGTAGAGTGAACGTGAACATATCAGATACCAATGTGTAAATCTTTAGGATATAGATACAAATCTGGTAAAATGGACAAACACAGACCTTTGGAAACCAAGAGGTGGGATCAGGTGCCATGGAGAAGTAAACATTCGCTGTTTACCGGTTACACCCGCCGTGAGTCCAGTCAAGTCCAAATAAAATATGTGAGAAACTAATCCTCGTCACAATTGGTACAGACGTCTCAAAAACCGGCATGATATGGCCGAAATTATCAGGTCACCCCTTTTGGGAGTTATTTCCCCTTTTAGTGAATTTTTTCATGTTTTGGATGTTTTTTGGCATTATCTTGAAAGTATAATAGGTAGAGTAAAAGTGAAAATAGCAAAAATGTTCAGCATGCAAGATCTACAAAAAAGTCAATAGGGTCAAAATTGTTACATTACCCCTTATGGGAGTTATTTCCCCTTTAAAGTGGATATTTTCATGTCTGGGACTGTTTGCCCTATTATCCAGTGATCACCACAAAGATCTACGTGGATCTAGTGGATTTTCTATGTTTTTGATAGTTTTGTCCTATTTTCTTGAAAAGTGTGATATATCGAGAGAAGTTGAAAGAAGCAAAATGTTGAGCACGCAGAGATCTACAAAAAGTCAATAGGGGCGAAATTGTCAAGTCGACCCTTATGGGAGATTATTTCCATTTTTAAGTGGATATTTTCAAGTTTTGGGCTGTTTTTTCCTATTATCCAGTGATTACCACAAAGATCTACAACAAATTTATTATGCATAAATTGTGAGGGTTATCCTCGTGAAAGTTATTTCACCTTTTAAATGGATTTCTCATGTTTTCGACTGTTGTTGCATATTATCTTGAAAGATCTATAAAAAAGTCGACAAGGCAAGTCTACCCTTATGCAAGTTAATTCTTCTTTTCAATGAATTTTTCATGCTTTTGGTTGCTTTGTCAGTAAACTACATTTCACGCAGGTGATTTTTAAGGCCCAATGAGCCTACTGTTTTTTCATGATTATTAATAGGGGAAGACAAAACCCAGTTACAATGTACCCGGGATGATACCACCGGCTTTCTGCATGTAAACTGAAAAACATCACAAAATCATCTTCGGTTCCATCGAACACACATGTTATTGAATTATTGGAATTTAATACTTACCAAAGTAAGCACCTGTATTTGGCAGGAGACATCCCAATATTATAAGCAAGGGCTGTAAAATAGACACAACATCTCATTAACGTTATCTACTTTACGTCAACAAGAAACTCTTCATTTATGGTCACTGACGCCACCAAAGATTTGTTAATTTATCAATTTCTCATTATGTAACAATGTATACAAAAGTGCATACAAATTACAGCAACAGCAATAATGAGCATAATTTAAAGCAAAAGATGAAGGATTATTATTGTTGTTATTTGTCTGTAATGATGATGCTGATGCTGATGATACTGCTGCTGCTGGTGATGATGATGAAGAAGATTTCTTTGTAAATAAAATAAACAAATACGCACCAGAAACATTTTTGAAGACCTGTTAGATCAACGTACATCTGGAAACTGTCTTGACACCCCTGAAATACAGAATATTTTATTACTTTATGTTTTTGAAGAATGTTTCCATAGCCATTACATATTTTACATACGCACAATTTTTTATTTTTAATTTCCCCCTTCTTAATAATAATGATTTGACTTAATTTTTCGACAATTTTAAATTATATATTGTACTTCCTTACAACAAGCAAGGACCAGGGATATTTTTCATTTTTATCTATTTACTCTCCCAAAAGTAAACACTGACCTGACTAAGATGATCTAATATTGCATCACTTAATTTCTCATAATTAAAGGGGGTATTATCTTTGCTCCTTGCATGTGCTTAATTTCCCATAATTAAAGGGGTATTACCTGTGTTCCTTGCATTGTATTTTACTGCACATCATACGAAGTAGTAAAATCTTTTTATCTTTTTTTTTTAAAAACACAACTAATGCCCCTTTAATACCAATATAATTAATTTGCAACATATTTTCATTATTTGATTTAGTTTCTTACAATCAAAACACAATTCTCTTTTTTACATTCTGTCATTAGTTATAAACAATCTCAGATCCGTCAGGATATCCAGGATACATATGCAAATCTGTTGAATATTTGACAAACACATCCAGAAGTGGGATCAGGTGTCATGGAGTCGTATTTTATTCCTCGTAAAAAGACTTTTTTATTACTTATTTTGCTTACCCACAATAAAACAGCCCTAACATAATTTTGGCAATTTTTATTACTAATAGTTCATTCTTGAAATTAACAAATTTTAATTATATATAATACAATACTCCCTCCCTTTGAAAACATTACATGACTTGTACAAATCTACGATGACAGTATGTTTTACTGATGCTGGTTCTCCAGTGTATCGACTTCATGGTATCATTTTTGACATTTCATACAACAGATTATTCAAAGCTGTCAGGACTAATGAACATAAAGAAGCAAGTAATCGCCCGTTCCTCAAGATCAAATTTGCCAATAAGGACGCTTTGAATATAAGCAATATTTTGAACCAAAAATCCGTCCAAAGTAAGATCCCTCCATACTTCCAATACAAAGATTCCCCATGTATTTCCTATAGCTATACGCGTTCAGTTGCCTCTTAAATATTCCATTACAAAGCTAGTCTGCAGCAACTCAATTTACCCAGCTTTTCCCAGAACCTTCCACCTTGTACCTGTTCTACATCTGAGTTCATGTACGCTCCATGTGGCCATGTTGTGACAGGTGGTCTCAACACGTACGTAACAGCAAACTGAGAGATCTTTTATGCAAAGGCTAAAAATGTAGGGAACCTGTCTCGTTGGCGCCAAAATTTAGAAATTATTATGGGTGGATGTGAAGAGTACGCCATTCGTTGGGCTAAGAAAGAAGATGTCGAACTTGATACTCTTTCAGTGTGGATTAAGTCGATCGGAGAATTCGACGACTTAAACATTCTATCAACACAAAAGACAAATCAGGTTTTCTTGATCCTTTTGTTGTCAGAGAACTTTTCCGCCTCCACGAAAATGTTATCATCGTCCCTGCTGACAAAGCATCTAACAACTTCACATTTGTCTGCAGGCGATACTACTTCAGCATCATACAAGAGGAATTTGGACACAACACACTTTCTGGAACCCCTACATACACTCTCACCCATTTCTCTACCTCTGAAGTGTTAGTTAATCATAAATCCGTTCTCACAGTGTTTGGAATACCCACAAGTGACGCGGAGCTTGAATTGCCATACATTTATTGTATTAAAAGAAGCACAAAAATCCCTATAAACACCGATTCATTGAGGGGCCATCTAAGATTTCCAACAAGCCTTTATCTATTTTACTCACCAAACTTCTTTCAAATATTAAACAAGGTCTTCAGACGCACTGTACAACGGCCTACTCAAGAAGCGGAGTCAATCAGATGTGGATCCTAAAGAATTCAAAAGAATTGTTGGAACATTTAAAGTATCCAAATTTCAAACATATTACAAGCATCAAGTCTTTTGATTTTTCGACACTTTATACAACAATTCCTCATCAAAAACTCAAAAACAGGTTAACATCTATTATACAAAACTCTTTTGTATACAAAAATGGAAATCGCAGATATAAATATTTAGTGTTAGGTCATGAGGAACCTTATTTTGTGAAGGAACACTCTGATTCCAACAACAAGTACACTGAGAACGATATTATCAAGATGATGGGGTTTTTGGTGATTTTTGCGGGAAAAAGTTTTCCAACATATTGTCGGCATTCCAATGGGTACCAATTGTGCACCTCTTTTGGCTGACATCTGTTTGTATTCATATGAAGCGGAATTTATACAGCCTCTACTCTCCAAAGGAAACAAACAGCATCTCGGTTCAATTTTACTTACAGGTATATCGAAGACGTCCTGTCCATAAATAATTCAGAATTTCAGAATTACCTCAGCCAGACAAATCCTGTTGAGTTAGAGATCAATGAGACGACAGAGAGCAACACATCTGCTTCTTACCTAGATTTACTCTTGTCGATTGGAAAGGACGGTCAACTTCACACCTCCTTCTATGACAAACGCGACGATTACAATTTCTATATCACGAACTTTCCATTTCTAAGTAGTAATATTCCATCTTCTCCTGCCTATGGCGTTTTCATTTCACAACTTATACGTTATGCCAGGACATGTTTTATTCTGAGAGCGAAACGACTCGCCAATAAACTAATTACACAAGGTTACGTTGTTTAAGAAGTTTTATGATCGATACGGGGATCTTGTCAAACATTATGAAGTCCCCCTCTCAATAATATTAGATAGTATTCTGGAGCACGGTCACAGACAGTGACTCCCTTTCGCCAATCGTGCTTTTCACCGAATTTGACCTCTTCACCAAACTTGACCTTTTCACCGAATTTGACCCGTTCATCATACTAGAAAGGTTTCCATGGAACATTTGCGACGGGTGTGGCATGCCAGCAGAGGACGCTGACTCCTTCCGGACACCTGGTCCCATCCCGTTTGGGATTCGCAATTGTTCTTCATGTTGAGACCATTGAACATCTAATTCGTCGTGTTCTAATTGAATTGAGCTTCGATTATTAATTGGTATTTTTTTGATTTTCACTTTTAATAAATTTCATCATTAATTACCTCATTCCCCACGATTAAAAGACCTATCTAATAATCTTGTTACTTACTTTCCTTTATCACAACTCACACAAATCTTACTTTTCTCTGATGTTTTCTTTACATATTATCTTGTTAACAAACTTGTCTTTTACATGTACCAATACCTATTTTACATTCCAATAAAACACAGGTCTAACTTATTTTTTCATTTTGCATTATTCATTTTGTTTTCGCGTCATAAACACTCACCTAACTTAAATATGATATTTTTCATTACTTATTTTACTTTCCCATGAGAAATATTTGCCAGCCTCAATTCTGACATTTTTCATTACTTATTAATTTTGTCATGATAAATACCGACTTTGTATTTCTTGTTTTACATCTCTGATATTCTATTCAAAATTGGAGCTCAACTGATGAAGTCCAATTAAAAGAAACGATCGTCTTGAGCAATATAACTATTACATCCTCATGATAATACCTATCTTACTCAATTCTGACATTTTTCATTATTTGTTTTACTTTTTTCCTTGCTGATTTTACATCCTCATGATAAATACCTAACATACCTAACTCTTATTTTCCTTGCTGGATTTTCATATTCGTGATAAATACCCACCACACTTAATTCTGATTTTGTTTTCATTCCTTATTTTACATACTCGTAATAAAACCCAATACACTTAATTCTGATTTTTTGTAATTCCTTATTTTACATATTCGTGATAAACACCCACCACACTTAATTCTGATTTTTTGTAATTCCTTATTTTACATATTCGTGATAAACACCCACCACACTTAATTCTGATTATTTGTAATTCCTTATTTTACATATTCGTGATAAACACCCACCACACTTAATTCTGATTATTTGTAATTCCTTATTTTACATATTCGTGATAAACACCCACCACACTTAATTCTGATTTTTTTCATTCCTTATTTTACATATTCGTGATAAACACCCACCACACTTAATTCTGATTATTTGTAATTCCTTATTTTACATATTCGTGATAAATACCTACCACACTTTATTCAGATTTTTTTTTCATTCCTTATTTTACATATTCGTGATAAACACCCACCATTTTTGTAATTCCTTATTTTACATATTCATGATAAATACCCACCACACTTTATTCTGATTTTTTTCATTCCTTATTTTACATATTCGTGATAAACACCCACCACACTTAATTCTGATTTTTTGTAATTCCTTATTTTACATATTCGTGATAAACACCCACCACAATTAATTCTGATTTTTTTTTCATTCATTATTTTACATATTCGTAATAAATACCCACCACACTTAATTCTGAGATTTTCATTTCTTATTTTACTTCCTTATAAGAAATACAGGCGTTATTTATTTCTTCATTTTACTCTCTCATAATAATGCTGATCTGACATACTTATCAATAATTTTCCGTTTGATGTTTTTTTCTTTGCGACATCGATAACTGATTTCACTTTTTTTTTGAAAATGTATCATACCATTAATTATTTTTCTTCGGAATTACGACCTGAATATTCTTTTGTTTTTCCCATCAATAATTTTACTCCCTCTACAATATGTGATTAATTTTTCTATAGCTTACTTAAACTATTTTGCTTCCCCACCATAAATACATTATTTTTTGTTTACTTACTTGATTATCCGACAATAAAATGACTGATCTTATCTTTGACAAAATCTTCACTATCGTGACTACGTAATGGCGAAAAGTCAAAATTGGTGCATTTACCAGAAACGATTTTTAAACATTTTTAGATAGCGGGTATTTGATTTTTCGTCAGTTACCAGTCATAGATTGAGCACTGAAAAATAAACTTTTCAATTTAACTTTTAGAAGAAAATAAAAGTTACGGAATCAATTAATTTAGGATTTATAAGAAAAAAAGATAGAAATCCAATATACGCAAAGCAGCGTTATTAAAATAAAAATAATTTGTAGAGTCACCTACCTGTTCACTAGAAATCGTTAATTCGGTAATCGTTAATTGTTAAGACACCACAAAATAAATCACTTCACAATATCGATCTTTTTTGACAATATTACTGATTTATATACAAACACACAGATACCGAAATATTATCCAGATAATACTAAAGAATACAAGTTACCTGAATGACGATATGAACAACAGTTTTACCAGGTTTCTTTCGCCATCTCTGTTCAAATGTATGCTGATATAGATATATTTATTTCTTATAAACAATGCAAATGAATTCACATTTTACAGAGTAAATTATCAAATAGGCTATTGATTTTTATAGACATTTAAATTATCGGGACAATCTCAACAGAAAGGTATTTCAGAATACCTGAACGATTCGTTAGCGACTGATTATGACAGTATTTTAAAATTTGGGCTATTTTCATATAACATCCTTGACACGTTAAGGAAATTTAAAAACGATATATTTGTTTAAGATGTTTATAACAAACTTGCTAATTTCTTACGAAATAAAAATGAAAAAGAATGTATTTGTTTTCCACAAATGTACTTTGTAATTTATTTGTTTCCTTTAAACAGGATTTCTACACACGTAAACACACATTATTGACACATGGATAATAATGACTTAACCTTGACCTATTTTAACAGTTATGCCACGTGTGATCGATTCTCCCGTCCCATAATCCTGTATATTAATGCCATAGTTTTCATTTTTGATGCAATGTTATGCACATGTTTGTTATAAAAATTATAAAATATCAAATTCAATATAATCGATTCTAAAGGCATTTGTTTGAAAATATTATGTCGGTATAATAGTCTTGTTTGCGATTGCTCTGTTTCACTAGGTGAAATGTTGAGTTGCCTTTTCGTTGGCAGTTGTTGAGACGTCGGTACCAATTGTGACGAGGATACACTCCTCACGTATTTCATTGGACTTGACTGTGGACTCACGGCGGGTGTGACCGATCGACAGGGGATGCTTACTCCTCCATGACACCTGATCCCACGTTTTGGTTTCCATAGGTCCATGTTTGTCCATTTTTACCGGATTTGTATCTGTGTCCTGGACATTCTATTGATTTATACTTTGGTATCTGAGATGTTTTATATGTCTTATCCTGAAGATTCCACGTCTAACTTTTCCAGAGATTTCCGTTTTTTCTTGGTTTCACTGTTTCGTACATCGTCTTTTGTACTTTCATAGGTTAAAACTTTGGTACATCTATTGTTTTTATAAAATTAAGTAAGGTATGACAATACACCTTTTCTAATTTTTCCGCTCCGTCACGGTTCGTCATAATAGTATGCATTTTCAAAGGAAAGGTAGGGTAGCATAATTTTCGGT
The DNA here is from genome assembly GCA_030159075.1 of Atrina japonica. NCBI lineage: Eukaryota > Metazoa > Mollusca > Bivalvia > Pterioida > Pinnidae > Atrina > Atrina japonica. The sequence goes on along the minus strand of BROG01000459.1, from coordinate 306,588 downwards.
TAACCATTTTATCGTATATACGATCTAGAATATAGATACTATGTAGTGTTAGTTGCGGAATTTGAAAAGCAACATTCAGAAAAGAGGTGCCACTTGTCGACCTTACAAGACGAACATTTATCTAAACTTTATTCCTTCCAGATGAACTTAAACAAGATATGACTCTATGTAAATATTACGAAATCGGAAGTGACCTTGCCCGACTTTCTGGTAAAGTTACGAGATCTGAGTACAAACTATTCCGACAGAAACAGCTCGAGAATGGTCTATCAATAAAGGCGTATGTGTCTTTGTCTATTTGCATGTTGTCGAAACCTGTAGTGAAAGGTAAATAATCAAAAACATCTCTTTTGTATAGTAAATATAAAATGAAATAAATCGTTAATATAAATGTGCTTTTATATATGATTCATTGGTGGAATCTTGTTAATTTTTTGGAATATAAATAATTTGATAGAGCATAAAAGTTGGTTTCCCATAAAATTTATCATTATCAAAATTATGAAAGTTAATTAAGATATTGTTATGCAATTAGTTTTTTCAGATAGGCTACATCATTTAGTAAGTAAATTAAATACTTTTAAAAAAGATATGTTGTGCACATGAAATATGAACTTATATACCCAAATAATAAGTAATTCGGCCCGAAGTCATCATATCTAATCAGTACTCAAGCTCAACTAACTTTTCATGATTAAAAGGGAGAAACACAAAGTGTATGCTGCTACTGGACATGTTTTTATATGAATGGCATAAAATGGTATATAATCATGAAAATTATAGCTCATTTGGAGAAAACTTTAGAATTATTTAAAATTGTTAGGGCATGTATTCAAATTTTGAGAGAAATGTTGAGTTGCCTGTTCGTTAGCAATTGTTGAGACTTCTGTACCAATTGTGACGAGGATTCATTCTTCACTTATTTCATTTGGATTTGACTGAGGACTCACGGCGGGTATGACCGGTCAACAGGGGATGCTTACTCCTCCATGGCACCTGATCCCACCTCTTGAGTTCCAGAGGTCCGTTTTTGTTAAATTTTTACCAGATTTGTATCTTTTCCCTGGACATCCTAAAGCTTTATACTTTGGTATCTGAGATTTTTTTATATTTATACTGAAGGTATTAATTCATTTTTTATAGAAAAATCATAAGTGACCCAACATAATTATGTGAATGATGAAAAATAATAATATGTTTCTTTTAGTCAGATCTAGAATTTTCGCTAACGACTATATTTGAATTCGGATGATGACTTCGGACTGTGGTAACTTAATTCCAAAGCTCTATATCAAAACTGCGCGAAAACGTTTCTGGGTTTAAATATTGAGTGTCCTAAATTAAATCGTTACAAACCGACATGAATGAGGCATATGCATGAAGTCGTGTATCGAAATTACATAATCATAAGTCAAACCGTCAACACAACAAAAATCAACAAAGATACCAACGGTACTCTGAAAGTCTGCCAAACCTTTCGGTTTTTCATTATTAGACTGAATCGTATTTTTGTAATCGGTCACGAATCTGTGAACATTGACTTTGTTAAGTCTATCTGCCTAATTATACAGAAATCACCAAATGTATTGTCGAACAAAACATGACAAGACGGACAAATGAGTCTAGGAGAATAAAAAGTCAAGTTTACAGAAATTAAATAGATTTTCATAATTTCCATTGTAATACATTTATTGGAACACTAGATTAATTATTACATTTGAATCGAGATTCATTCATTCATATTTTATATCACTTAATCTGTCGCATATTTCTATCAAAATACTTCAGATGTTTATTTCCCGTACATTCAATAATTTTGTGACGTTTCCTGATAGTGTATTTTTATCCAGTGGGTGTTTCGGGAACAGTCAGTGAAGTCCCGGGATAACTTTTACCCGGACTGATTTTGTTGTTTCATTGGTGTATTGACCTATCGCCAAATGTCTGACATAGCTATCGCCAAATGTCTGACACGTGGATCTGCGTTTTTGACGTCATTCGATTGTGACACCATAATCACACATATATTTGACAGGCCATTTGATTGTGACGTCATAATGGAAAAGTCTGCCAAAAGGTGCCGTGTCGGGCATTTGGCGATAGGTCAATTATGCCACGCTCAAAACTTTTGAATTATATGGTGGAAACCAGAAAAGACCACTGACCCTTTGCATGTAAAATTTCTAAGAACATCAGCTTAGGTCAAAACGGTGCTCGGATTTACGCTGATGAATACCTGATCATGTAAAATTATCCTGGCATTGACCCCCTTTCCAAGCTGAAATGCAGTTCTTTTATAATCATTGGTTTCGTAAGTTAATATTCGTGATCAATTATGTTTGAAATATTTCAAATGTGTTGTACCTAGAGGTCACCAACCTCGACAAATATGTGTTAACCCTTTCAGCCCTAAGTATCTAGATGCAATGCTCTCTTCTATTGTTTAGACGAGTCTATAATGGCCTGTAGGGTTTAAAGGGTTAAATAAGCCATCGTTCTACATACCATATGTCTTATGTTTAATGTGTTAATTGTTCTTTTAATTAAAATGGCTGACGCTTTTGGTTTCTTAAAAGGTCCACTTGGCTATATTTACATTGTTCTATTGGATAAGTACATATAAAGTACATGTAAGACATATGTTTCTTTCTCATGAACTTGAAAGTTAAAGATTGAATAGTACATCTACGGAATTCAGATTGGTATCATTAACGGGGTCGCAGAAATAATGATGTTTAGAATTGAAACCATAATTAAAAGTATAAATAGAACACACAATATAATACAAGAAGTGAAGTTTGTGAGTCGAATCTGACATCATTTTACAAATGGTTGTTCATCTTAAACTTCTCCATGTAATCACGTTTACAAAGAATAAGGTCTTGCAAATTATGTCCTTTCTTTTCAGCTTACCAACTTGAATTTGTAGTTTAAGGTTATTTGTTATGTGTCAAAATTTATCTTTCTAAATGTAGAAAAAAATATATAAATGTTCTATAGCTTATTATTAAATATGAAAGGTGACTAAAAGGGACAATAGCTGTGTGTTGTTTTTGAAGATATGCTTTCATTTTTACTACTAAGAAAAAATGAAGAAGTACCAATTAATAATCGAAGCTCAAGTCCATTAGAACACGACGAATTAGATGTTCAATGGTCTGAACATGAAGAACAATTGCGAATACCAAACGGGATAGAACCAGGTGTTCGGAAGGAATCAGCGTCCTCTACTGGCATGCCACATCCGTCGCAAATGTTCTATGGAAATCTTTCTAGTACGATGAACGGGTCAAATTCGGTGAAAAGGTCAAGTTTGGTGAAGAGTAGATGGATGTACAATAACAAAGATAGATATACACAGGCATAAACATTTTTAAATTCCTATATATTTGGTGGAAATTGCTTGAGATACCCAGTTTGACAAGTTAATTTTTCGTTTGTAAATGATTAATTCGGCCATACTATTTGTATGCAAACAACTCTGTATATCTCTGATTTGTAATTTCAAACCAATTTTTGTAGTAAATACCAAATAATTGTTTTTGGAAAACACAGGTTATGTACCTTTAAACCCTGAGTTAAGGTTGACAAAACAGTCTTATAATCCAAGTATTTAAACGCAACTATATGTAATTTCTTGAAAAGGAATTGAAATATGGTTAAAATATTAAAACTTTTTCATGAAATTTACATGTTTTGATGGTTAGATTTTTTATTTCCTTGACTTCCATATTTGCTATGTTTTTCCAATTTAAATATAACGTTAATATTATATTGGATGTAGATAGGAATATGTTTGGTAGACTTAATTCGTGTTAATTCAGTCCCACTTTATGTATCACCCGAATGTTTCATAGCGAAAATAAGATTGTCGGGAACATAACCGGTTATACGGTATCCCTGTATCCAAAACATAATTCATCATCAAATTCTTGAAGTACTTGAACTCCATGACAGTCACAAACGATACAATATCAATATTTCATATTTAACCCTTTCAACCCTACAGACCGTAATGGACTAGTTTTAAACAATAGAAAAGAGAGTACCACTCAGATATTCATGGGTGAAATGGTTGATCAGCACATATTGTAGGTCGAGTAGGAATTGAATTAGTTTTGACCGGTCGACAGGTGATGCGTACTCCTCCATGGCACCTGATCCCACCTCTTGGATTCCAGAGGTCCGTGTTTGTCCATTTTTTCAAGATTTGTATCTATATCCTGGACATTCTAAAGATTTATACTTTGGTATCTGAGATTTTTTTTTATATTAATGAGATTTTTTAAACATTACAAAATAATTTTTTATATATTAGAAATCTTTTTTTAGAAGTCTTTTTTAATATTAAGAGCCAGTCTGCCAGAAAAACTTGCAATAGGGTCCAAAAAGCGATGTTGTCATATTGAGCTGAGATTTTGCATACAAGATACCTTAATGACAACTACTCTCTGTGCAAAATATTTCTAAAAAATATTTAACGGGAGTCTCTATATAGAGCGACATCTATGTACAGTCATGTACGATTTTTGCATGGTTTTCTGCATAGTTTTCTAGCAGACTGGCACTTAAGAAATCGACTGATTTTTATAATATTTCTTTTTAATTTTAGAAAATAATTTCATGTTTTAAAAAATATTTTTTTAATATTAAGAAATCGACTGATTTTTTATATTTGAAAATATTTTATTTCAATTTAGATTTTTTTAAGTATTAAAAATATTTTTTTTAATATAAGAAAAAACTTAATATGAATATTTGTCATGTTACAAAATGAATTTTAAAGTTAAGATGCTAATATGTCTGTTTTGTTTATTGTGGCAGTATTATTTTCACTCTGATATTTTTTAAATACTTTTACATGGTAATATATGAAAATAAATAATTTAGAGAAAATACATCAGACTCACGCACCCACGCTCTGTCAAACTGACATTCATTAAAATAATTATCAAAGTAAACACCACGTCCTTTTTTATTGTATTGTATTGTTAACCGTTTACGTACCGAAGTTTTATGAATCCATATGATGATTGACAGAAAACTTTTCCCCAGTATCGTCTAAACCAGGAATGTAGAATTATATGTTTCTAGTTTTTTATATTGTTTTAAGCATAGACATATAATCAACGGGACCGCCCTTAAATAGACCTCAATTTTTCGTTTTTAGCAGCGCCACCTCTGGGAGTCATAAAAAACGTCCGGTTTCTGTTTGTTTAAGGTTGAAACCACATAATATACGAACTATCAAGATTTATTATGTCTAACATTAATCCTAACATAAATTATTTATTTTCGATCTTTTCCAGCTGAAATCTGTGTTTTATTTTACAACAATGCATTAATCACACTTGCAGACACACGTATCATTTAGGCTACACATTTTGTCCTCTGCAATGTAATTACCCCCATTACAAAGTACAGGCTATAAAATGACTCGTTTATAGACATACGGACAGAATTTATACTCATCATTGTTCGCGATATATCGATAAAGCCGAAAATTCGAGTAACCAGTGTCCAGGTAAGTGGCATTTATAATCACAGGAGCCTGAAATTCTGTCCGTTTATTCATATACAAATATTTTACCTCCTCATTACAGAGGGCAAGCTAAGTAAATGATTTGCATATCAATATAGGGACAGAATTTCAAGTTCCTGTGTTCTGATACTTGAAAACAGTCATGGGACATAAGTCATTAATATTCGTCATTTATGTTATTTTCTTCTTTGTTTTATATAAAACCAACAATTTGTAAACGCCCAGAGAATCTACTTTTTGAAATATTTTTACATGAATGAAATTTATTTCATATTTTAATCTATTTTTTAAAATTTAGATATGCTATTTGTTTATTTTGAGAATATAATGATTCTGTGGAGGATATTTTAAAGCTATTTCAGGTAAATTTTTACATAGATCTATTTAATGCGACAGAAAGAATAATTATGGAATTTACACAATTATTTTGTGAGAAAAATTTTGTAAATAAACATGATAATTTTAAAATGCATATATTTAAGAAATGTGAAATTATCCTATGATAAATTTGTCCAATTCTGGTATGATTTTATGAATTTACCAACAATTAAAAATTGTTGGTTTTACATTAAACAATAAAAGAAAAAACATAAGTGACTAGATCTATTATACAGTAGTTTCTGTCCGACTCTTTCAATTTGTCTGAAAAATGTTAGATCTAGTGATGTATTTTTATATGATGCAGGGGCATGCACAGGCATTTTTCTTTGAATATTAAAAAGGAAAATATTTTAATTAAAAGCATCGTAGGCCTAGAACTGCAGTGGAAGTTTATATTAGACTAAATCGATGTGCAAAAAGTGTCTTGTAACCATAGTTTTTAATATAAATTTCATATAAAACCACATTTTTTCAAAAGAATATTTTGAAGTTACTTCCTCTCAGACGCAAATAAAATTTTCACTTTCTGTTCTTTTTAAAATTCTTTGTTCAAAGTGAAAATTCTTTTGAAATGTGATAAGTAATGGCTTCATAATATTTTTTTGAAAAAAGTGTGGTTTTATATGAAATGTATACCGCAGGAAAAAATTAGAGTGACAGAATACTTTTGTACTGGTATATTTCTGTATGGTGGATTATTTGAATTATGATACAGTGTTCTTGATATTGATATTTTATATTTTATTGGCGGTTGTTGAAACGTCTGTACCAATTGTGACGAGGATACACTCCTCACGTATTTCATTGGACTTGACTGTGGACTCACGGCGGGTGTGACCGGTCGACAGGGGATGCTTACTAATCCGTGACACCTCATCCCACCTCTTGGTTTCCAGAGGTCCGTGTTTGTCCATTTGTACCGGATTTGCATCTATGCTCTGGAAATTCTATTAATTTATACTTTGGTATCTGAGATTTTTTATATTGATATCATTTTATGAAAAGGTGATGAATTAATTAAATGTCGTCTTTATGTATACGTCTATACAGTATTGTCTATCATTGAAAATGAAGTTTAGTCATTTTTTGTAAAACTAAATAATTCCTATACCTAAAATGGACACCATTGTTGTTTTAAAGGTTAAACATATTACTGAAAATGAATTTTTATGTATCAAACAATTCAAAGGGAAATTTTCCCATTACTAATACATTGTTATGTAAGCTGTCCTTCAATTTTCTATAATAAACATGTACATTCAAAAGCCATATATGGTACATGTATATGCAGATACATTTATATCAAGCCACACAGTATTAGCCATCAACACTAATAAAAGTTACATTTTAAAAATAATACAGGAGTGGGGTGTAATTTACCATGGTCATTGCCAATAGTAAATTAATTATTTAGGGGAAAACTATTAGAGGGGTTAATCAGCCATGGGGTCAGTTTACCATGGATGATTCTTATATGTTTACCCTTGGGCTAAAATACTCTGGAGAGTAATCTATCATATGACGCAATTCAAATGTAGTAATCAGAATAATTTGATACCATACAATATTCTATTTAACCCATTCACCTCTAAAGACACATTTAGACTGGTTAAAGTGATTGATTCATAGAATAGTCCATTGGTTATTTTATTGGGGGTTGGGTTGACAAGTTAATATTCTGTTGTAGGCTACTTTTTAAAATGTAGTCTTCAAGTTAAACAAGAATAAACCTAAATTCAATATAGATGTAATTTTTTTTTTCTAAAATATTTTTTTTAGAATTGGAAGGCTGTTTCCAGCATTTTTTTTATTGTTTTATAAACAGGATCCTATCATTTTCCATCCAAAGTTATAACATGCTTTTAATTTTAAACTTTAAGATATTGAAATTGCTGGATAACAATAAACTATCTGCATAATGATCCCCATAGCAGATCAGAGTATTAACTAATATGTAGATGTACGTTAAGTGATTGCACCGTTTTTCTTGAGTACCATTCGACTCCTCTGATTACAGTAAAACTTCATGAATTGACCTGTCTTCGGTACGAGTTAGTTTTCCATCTATAATTATTTCTTGGCTACAAGTTGACCAATGGTATGCTGAGTAAGATTTGACTTTTTGGGTACGAGTTGGTCAGGGTACAATTTCACTTGAAATCATGTTCAGGGGTAGAAATTTTAATTATTTTTTGTTTTAATGAGTTTTACAGTAACTTTTAAAAATTATATGATATTTCTTTGACCCTAAGCGATGTTCCAGTGGTAGAACTTTCGACTTGCATGCGGAAGGCCTTGAGTTCTATTCCAGATACAAGGTCAACCTAAAACATTTTAAAACATGGTATTGACAGGCAGTGGACAAAACAATGTAAAGCGAGTCTTACCGGATACGTAAAACTATGTGCTTTGGCACGTGTGGCACATTAGAAGAAACCTTACTGTATTGGCATCAGTCCAGAGCATAGATAACTGCTTGTGACACTTTTATACGTATCTAATCAAGAGAGAAATATTGGTTGTTTTTATAAAACAATGAAACATAAATGCATCGCTGGATTCAAGATAAAAAACACCTTGACTAACTTTCACTTTCCCGTTAATTTTCCATAATTTACATTTACTATTTTAGTTCCCCAACCATATTTATCATGGCTCTGTTTCCCAATGTCAGTTATAATTTGTCGATCGAGGATTTATATAAACAACATCTCAAATTAGTGTATTCGCTTAAAAACATTTTACATTGTTATGAATTATTGAAAACTATATTAGTATTCGGTATAGTTGTCTCTGGAGGTACATAAACATAATTTTGTTCATTCGTGAGTTTCGTATAATATATAAATAATGAAAAACAACATCCATAAAAAATTTGTATTCCATGAGATACCAGTTTACGTGGGTCTAGTTAATATGGGTTTTGAGTTTGTCAGACACTCCATATAGTTTTGTAAAATATTTTCTTATATACTAACATTCTGATTTGTATTGCATTACCATACTGAAGTATAAGATTTATGTTATCTAAGAAGTTATTTTTTACTTCACCACAGGTTCAGCATCAGAAAGGATTGATGTTAATATGATTGAGATATGGTATTCCATAGCAACAATTTAATGTTGTACAACATCACGCTAATGTATCACACTATTTAGATATGCTTTTTAAGTTTTGTATATTACTTTTTTTATCATATTTCTATTTACTAAAAAAATGTTATTCGTTGTACTGTTTTATCAGTATCGTGGCAAATTAGGTCGCACGGACGTGAGAAAGGCAGTTCCATGTACAGATTACATACTCCCCCCCACCCCCGAAAATAATGTTCCGTGCTTTTTGGTTGTTTATATTGGTTTAAAACGATGTACGTATATTCAATTCACCGATTAGCCACGAAAAACATATATTTACGCAAAATTTAAATTATGAACCAACACACTAAACCATTTGACCAAATGAATTTGATTGCTATTGAGCTTTGATATTATTCGTTACAAGAGTCATTTATGATTTCTTTTTTCTAGGAACAATATCATATATTTTAAACTTACCGTATTGAAGTTACTGATAACACTTCATATGCAATATCAGTGATCGCACAGGAAAGTGATGTTACCGTGTAGGCAGTCTAAAGACTAGAAGACCTTATATTTCACAACACTCCTAACCTCTAATCTCGCACCAATATTCAAATGACATTTCGTGAAAATTTCCCCTTACCAAGTTTTTTTTAAGATTAAGGATATATAAGGTTTGAATTGATCGTTTTATTGTTCTTTTTTTAAAGAAAAACTATATACATGTAGATATAAATAAATCTCAGATACCAAAGTATAAATCTTTAGGATGTCCAGGATATGGATATAAATCTAGTAAAAATTGACAAACACGGACCCCTGAAAACCAAGAGGTGGGATCAGGTGCCATGGAGGAGTAAGCATCCCCTGTCGACCGGTCACAGGAGATGATTACTCTAATATAAACTAGGGTACAGTTTTGGTCGTGATTAGTCTGCATCTTTTGATGAGAATTATGAAAACAAAACTTAAAAAAGGAAAATTACACTTATTGTACTATTGTTATACTGTTAGATTCCCAGACATAGTCTTTCCCCGAGTACGTAGATGTTGTGGCGTTACATCTGAAATATCAAAATATTCAGAGTATCAAATATGATCCGATATTTTTTTCTACCAACGCAGTATTGAATACATAAATCGATATTCACATATTTGAAACAGTATAATGCTTGATGTATTTCGAAAAAATCTAAAATAAAACAGATAAAATGAGCCCTTCAGACCTAATTAGTGGTCTAACTCCATTGTTCATTTTTTGAGAAACAAATCCCTAAAGTTTAAAATTTGTCAAAAAATAGTCATTCCATTTAGCGATTATATCTATATTGAAGTGAATTCTTTATATAAACTGTTTCATGATGAGAGTGTAGTGTGCTATTAAAGTTGAACATTTTTGTTGTTTTTCTCTTTTTTGCACATTTGTTTCACAAAATGTGAATTTTAAAGTTACATTACTATTGCACTCTTCAATTTAAATAATCCTTGAACAATGCACAAAAGGTACCGATTAAAAGGACTTGTATCTGCAACGTTCTTGTCAAAGACACCATGGTGAATGTAATTACAGCAAGTGAAATTTTATAAATGACCGAACACAAACTTAAGGAGTTTCTGGACTATTTTAAGCTATGACTGACTATCTAGATCCATTTTGCACCGATACCCTACCTTGCCATGCAATCCAGTCGAATGTAAAATGAACACTTATTTTCAAAAAGTAGTCGTTGTTTATGTCCAATACCTACTCAAAATGTACAAACATTTATACTAGTTTACTGTACACTTCACAAATGTAAAAAGTTGCACCTTTCATGATTTGTGACGTCACATTGAAATTATGAGCTTGCCCTTTGACACTGTCCACACTGAACATCTATGAAGATGAACATCTGTCACCGGCACATTTTGAGATTAGTTTTTGTCTTGTCTCCATTTTATTCAAAGAAATATTTTGTTTTATAAGTAATTACAGTTTAATGTGGTTTTATGAATTAAGATGTCAATGTTTTATATTGGTATACAGGTTTGTTTGGAAGTACCAAATAAGAAATGTATCCTCCGTTAAATTTTCACCCGTAGATGAAAAGAAGAATTTAAAATGGAAGCGACATTTTCAATCTAGATAAATGTAGCATGGATATACATGTAATCCAAGAGACTATAGTAATTTAGGGCGAATTTAAGACGGGGTGAATATGTTTTGTTGTTGTTGCTGTTTTTTTTTCGTAAAAGGGCGAAAATAAAAAGGGCGATAGTTTTTCAGGTATACAGTAAATTTTAGCAACAAAGATTATGATATTTGAGTTCTTCATTAAGTATGCTTGATTAAAACAAAGACATAGTATATAGACAAAGTGGCGGCGGCATCTCTGTGTAGCCGATTTACGTTATTTCAAAAGTTAAAATACTTATTCATTTTAACTTATCCATATTAGTCTATGTGTTATATTAAAAGTATAAATATTATTTCTTTTAAACTTATCTATATTAGTCTATGTGTTATATTAAAAGTTTAAATATTTATTTATTACGTAACAGTGATATACACAACAGTTATATACTAGTTTAAATAATTAACTATTTAAACATTCAACATAACATATAGACTTTTTTAGCAAAACTATCTTCAAGTTATGTAGACCTAAGTCATCAAAGAAAGATCCATCATGACTTGTAAATTAAAAGACACTAAAGTTTATTTCTTCGGGAACGTTCACTGTGATGACATGAAGTATCAATTTATTATATATTTGATTATTATATATCAATGATTTTCATATCTGAAATGAGATTTAAAAGCATACAATCTGTCATTTTCATTAAAATATCCCGGGATCTTAGATCTAAACCTAGAACAACAAGATATATCAGCGTAGAAATATCTAAAAATATCATTTATATGTAGTGCATAACGAATATAAAACAATTAATTCCATCCAGGAAAGAATTCAATGTTAAACCACCCATTATTCATATGACCCGAAAGTTAACCCATCCAGGAATGCATTTGGGCAAGTGCAACTATTTTGAAGATAAAGAAAAGTCTGATATAACAAAACCAATGTCTATCGGTGATAAATATGACATATGGAAGGAACATAAGGACGGGGAAAACACACGTAGAAGTTGAAAAATTTCTGTTAGACAGGTAAATTCCCTGGCGTATATATTTATTACGTTTACATAACAACGTATTCTATTTTGCAGTCTTACTACATAAATGTTGGTAATGTTTTGGTAATTAGTTGATGTGTTGATAACAACATTAACGTACAGCGATATATAATAATAATAATAAAAAGAAAAACCTATAGTTCCTACATAAAGAACTCAAAAGGTCTAATAGTCATCTTTTACACACTGATTAAGGAATACATTAAATGCTATTTTTGGCCTTGTATGATACCACTTTTTTGTGTCGGACTTCTACATCTCTATTTCAAATTCAAGTTCAACTGAAGAAGTTGAATAGACAGAAACTATCATCTTGAACATTGTTCCCTATATTTTGTTTTTTCTTTTTTTTTTTCTTACAAAACTATGACTTTAGTATTATGTGTGTACTACTTACAACCACTGGGTCGTTGTCACTGCTGGTGGGCTGTTTGAGTCCCGAGGGTATACATAAACCCAGTATCTGGTATTCCAGGACATACCAGCAGATTATTTTCTACTAAAGTCATATTTCGAATGCACCGTATAAATTCGAAATACACCTAAATCATTTTTTTACAATGGTAACTCTTAGACGGATGTATGAATACATTCAGATTGTTTTTGGCCTTGTATGATACCACTTTTTTTTAATTCGAGCTGAATTGATAAGGTCTAAAAGACAGAAACGGTCGTCTTGACTACATGTATTTGTTTGTCTTTTTTACAAATCTATATCTTTGGTATTACACTATAGGACTTTTAACCCCAAGCGTCCTAATTGTGGTTGTGATATAAAAGCAATGTATTACAAGATATTTCATAATATTTAAGTTATTTAATGAAATTTATTGAAACGAATTGAATTTTATGAAATTCTACTACAAGCACATGTAAAACAATGCCTGGCCCACTGTGGTATGCATATACAAACAGTAAGCTTGAACTAATCAATTTCAATTGAATAATTACAAAACTGGGTTTCTCCTGTAATTTTCACAAAATATATAAGAATTTATGTATATCTCTTTTTTCGTTATTGTATATCACACTAAAAAGAAAGATTTGTTTTTGAAAAAAAAACACAGCTAATGCCCTTTTAAATAATATATATTCTTAAAACAAACCCAGGACTAATATACGTTGCAGTTAAGGTATTCTACTTAAAGAGAGGAATAAAAAATTATATGAAGTATTTGGTATTCATCTATTACAACCAATAACTTAGGAATATGTTTATTTTGTTCAATACTAGTATTTGAAAAAGGTAGATATCATAAATTATGTAATTTTGCCTTTAAGCGTTATGGATTTAACACTCAAAGTATTTAAACATTTCGATTACACCAGAAATAGTTTATCATTTATTTCAACTAATCACTACGTACAACCTGATTCAATATACATTCATATCATAATTTATATTTAGTGGGCCAGAATGTACATTACTCTTCAATATACCTGTATGTCAACAAATACTGAATTCCAAAGACGTTTATGTAGATAACTTCGGATGGTTTTAAAGTAAATGCAATTTGCATTAAATCCGAATGAAGTGAAATATAACTGTTTTTCAAACCTTAATATATTAATGATTGGTATTGATGAGTTTCCTTTAAAAACGAGATATGTACTTCGATTTTTTAAAAATATTTTTATAAATACCCGATGATTTTTGCTCGTTATATTCACAATGCGTATAATATTTTTAATTAATATGCAAACAAGAGGCCCATGGGCCTTAACGGTCACCTGAGTAAGCACAATTATTGTGTTAACTATACGCTCTTTATACTTAATGATAGATGATGGATATATTGATTTAACTAACATACAATACTGATAATTTCAATCATTTTATAGGATAGTAAGTTTAATCATATAATAGTGAGATGTGATTTTAGTATATCCGGATTAAATACACAAAAATAAAAACATCAATCACATTTTGTGCCTTGTCGACCTAACAAAAGTGAAGATTTTGTACGATTATGTTTAATTCCACAATATAACCATTTTGACACTGCCATGCCCAAACAACCACCGTCTTTTCATGACTCCCCCATTTCATAAAAATATTACTATGTTGAAATTTTGACTGATCCGAAACCTCGGTTTGATATAGACAATAACAAAACCCATGTCACTGACATCGCAATCCTATGACAGCCATTAATTCCAAATTTCATCAAAATCTGACAATGTTGATTTTCAACCAATCAGAATCCTCTATTTGCCATATACATCAACGAAATCCATATCATTGACATAGCAATCAATTAATACCCATAAATTCCAGATATTATCAAGATCGGACAATGTTGAAATTTCGACCGATCAGAAGTCACTGTTTGCCATAGACAGCAACAAAACTCATATAATTGAAATCGCAATCCCTTAATTAAAACCCATAGATTCCAAATTTCATAAAAATCTTACTATGTTGAAATTTTGACTAATAAGAAACCTCGGTTTGCTATAGACATTAACAAAACCCATGTAACTGACATCGCAATACTTTAATAGCCATTTACTCCAAATTTCATCAAAATCTGAAAATGTTGAAATTTCGACCAATCAGAAGCCACGGTTTTGCCATCGTCGTAACGAAACCCATTGGTATCGCAATTTTTAATACCCATAAATTTCAATTTCATCAAAATCGCACAATGTTGAAATTTCGACAAATCAGAAGCCTCTACTTGTCATATACAGCAATGAAACCCATATCATTGAAATTACAATCCCTTAAAGCCCATAGATTCCAAATTCCATCAAAATCGGACAATGTTGAAATTTCGACCAATCAGAAGCCTCGATTTGCCATAGACACCATCCTTTAATGACGTCATAACATCTGCACACCCAAATTCTATAAACTTCGCTTGGGGGACACAGTAATAATAAAAATAACAGCAAAATTGATATACAACACAGAAGTAGGGCATTTCATTATTGCGTTTTATTGCACTTAAAGCGATATGAGCTGTCGTTGGTAAAAAAATTTGTATGCTCATTTTATGTGATATCATATCTCATATATATTCTAAAGAGACTGTCTGGTAACAAATGCATATGTACAATTGCAACAATCTTGCCAAACGTAACCCGTAATATCAGTTAATTTTTGCCCACCATACTTTGAGCATTGCAAATAAACTTTCGGTAATTTTTACGAAGACTACCGAGTTACCAATAAACATGTGTTATTTGCAGTTAATATACATTCTATTCGTATCACCCTTTGCATTTCACACCTAAATCGGGCAAAGTCTGTCTTTTTTCGTCGTTTCAAAACATTCGTTTCTGAGATTGTCCTGTGCTGGGTATATCGGGTGATCTCGACCCATTTTTAACTCGTCCCATCGCTTTTTCGGCTTTATCATTTTTGACGCATATGATCATGAACTCCCTACCTCCAACGGACAACGGCAAGATTGTAAAACATGAGGTACGCATACTTTTCACAATTATATTGTTTTGATTTTGTCAACGTCAGCATTCAAGGTAACATTAAAAATTGGAAAAAAATTCTTTCAGTGACCTGATATATGCTTTCCTATATTCATCCGATTTTCTTCAGATATTTAAAATAGCGTTTGAAAGCATATATTATACATAATATATGCACTATCCAATAAAAACATTTCCTGTACTTTAAAAATAAATATAAAACACATGAAAATCGGCCAACTTTAACATAGTCCGAGAGCGTAAAGGACCAAGGCCCCCTGACCAAATTACGAAGTACATTTGATATGGCGAAAGATTTTATCTGAAAGGTTATTGCATACGGAAATACGTAATATTTTCTTCGAGAATACGAAAACCGAATAAATCATTTATCTCATATAAGAAACTTGAGAATTACAATTGCATTGACAAAAGGTGAAATCACTCCGCTAATTATCAAACCAAACCGGTGTAGAAACAATTATAGACTGATATGCAGATTACTAAAGAAATATATAATATCTTTAGTGATAAAACGGCATGAACATCGACTAGGATAAAAGTTGCAGTGCATATGCAGTGTGGTTTATAGTTGTTCCTTCAAAAGTACAGGGAACTTGATGGAATTATTTATTAGATAAGCTGAATCAATATGTCATACGACGCACCTATAAATAAGATGTTTATTGTCCATCAGAATATGCATAACAATATAAATATGACAAGTGTTTGCTTGGTATTGATTACTAAATACATTTTAATATTCTTATCAAAATTATAGTACAGGATTGTTTGACAATTATGTGGCATACCAATTACTTTTATAAAATGATCATTTGCTGAACAAGTTTCGGCATATCTGATCATTTGGGAGG
The DNA here is from genome assembly GCA_030159075.1 of Atrina japonica. Lineage (NCBI taxonomy): Eukaryota > Metazoa > Mollusca > Bivalvia > Pterioida > Pinnidae > Atrina > Atrina japonica. The sequence goes on along the minus strand of BROG01000459.1, from coordinate 290,100 downwards.
CATGCTCGATTTATACAGGCGTAAAAGGGAAACAAAGCGATAGAAAGGTCGTGTAGAGATAAAGGGGTTGTGATACGAGTAGACTGATAATAAAAGTTTTGACACACGGGTAGACTAAGGTTGAGATATCAGTTGTTGTGTCAATTGTTGTTAAAATTGTTAAATTGTTGAAATACGAATAGATAGATGTCAAAAATATTGAGACACGAGTAGATTGATGATTGAAGTTTTGACACACGGGTAGACTGAGGTTAAATATAGAGACACCAGTACATTTTTGTTGAAATTGTTGATATACGAATATATTGATGTTAAAATTGTTGAGGCACGAGTAGAGAGCTATTTATTTTTATGTATTGATGAGTGTTAAGACGCAAGAGGACTGATAGTTAAAAGTCTTGAGACACGAGTAATCGGTTGTCCAAAGCGTTTCGATGTTAATAATTTAATTGCTCGTTCTATATTTCCATTTTAGTGATATTTTTTCACGTGAATTTGCACTCGCATTCAAACTCATGCAGACGACGAAAATATGAATAACAGATTAGTTTTTCCTATAAGCAATTCATAATAAATATTCAAAATGTTTACATAAATATTGATATCTCACTTTAGATGTATTTCCATTTACTTTGTATGTTCTACAAATACTGCATAAATTTTCATACAGATGAGTACATTTTGGGAAACCTTGTATATATTTGCGAATTTATTTCATTAATATAAATTAGCATGCTGTACCATTTTTATCCTCTATTGTGCTAGATATTGCACAATAATTAAGTTATACAGACAAAAGCTCACCCACGTTCACTTGGATAGTATGTTACGGAGTAAATACCATAAAACTGGAATTGATTGGGTGTTATTTAATTTCATTTTTTTGTAAAGTCGTAGAATTTGGAATTTTTACAAAAAGTCTTGAAAAATTCCACATGGGTCATGATCATTCAAAAATGAGTTACTTCTGAATTTGGTATCTTCTGTAGTTTTCTTTTTATCCTTTTATACATTAGAAGGGCTATGATAAGAGAACTGCCTAACAGACTTGAAATTGCTGCCTCATAAAATACCATATCGTAACTTCCGGTCTTATCTCTTATTGATCCTGTAAAATAACAAAACGTAATTGTAATTCAAAATTTCATTTTGGGAAATATAACTGCAAAAAAGGTCATAATACCGACCAAAAAATGTGGGAAATGTTGATATTAAACGCGATACATGATAACGACTTATCTGTAATTAGTTTGTATATGAATTGCCCATCTGTTGAACATGCATCTGTAATATCGGACCATCTATGAAACATAAACGCCATATTTCTACGTATATGGGGAAAGTTGACGACAAGAAAGTCGAAATTATCACATGTATGTATATCGGATCGTTTAAAATGTCTTAACTTAACTGGAACGATTTTCACAGTATTTTGGACCTCTTTAAGTAAGATTTTTGAGATTTTCATTTTCAGCAGTAGAAACATGACCAGTGATGACATGCCAATAGGACTGTATTTGAAGGAAACGAAGTATATAAACATGTGATGGTACTATTAAGAAGATAGTTGATATCTAGGCACAGTAAAACTTGTTTGCAATTTAAAAATTACTAAAATGCATTACTCGGTGTATAGCCATATGGAATACAAGACGTGGTTTTCAATTTAAAATATGGCGGAATGCATGACTTAACATTTTTATGATTAATTGCTAATGATTTAAGCGTCTTTAAATTTATTTCCAACTCTAAGTTTTCGAAATAGACGCTTCTGTTAAGAACACTTAGTTTGTGAGACACAGGTTTGAACAATATCTGGGACTGGAAATGTGTTTATAACAGAGTTCAATGTGTATTCTGGTGTTGAAGAATCACTGTATGGGTTATTCTTCCTCCTTTAAAAAGTCATTAAGATTTCCTAAAGTGAAAGAATTAAGCCTGCTGAGATGCAGACACAAGTTTTTTGTTAGCGTAAGGTAGAAGTTCATTAGGTTTATTGTATGAGCGGTGTCCATGACTTGCGACTGATGTTAGTTTTAAAGTTTCATGACATTAAAGTTGCTACACTGTGACTTAATAAACTTCCTACACTTTGAATATTGTCATTACATCCATAAGGGTATGCAATGCCTAGCTATCTAATCCATCATTCTTTTGAATATTGTAGTGTTTTACGCCACAGTCAACAAATTTCCAGTTATATGGTGGCGGCCAGTTTTTAATGGTGGAGGAGAGAAACCGAATACAACTGTACTCGGGAAGGGACCACCGACTTTTCGGGCTGGAACTTGCGCTGACAGGAAGTGAAATCCTTCATGGTTCAAAGTGCCAAAGCCCCCCCCCCCCTTCATCCTGTCTAGAGAAGATGGTATTCAAGGTGGAGCTATTGGTAGATTCGTATAAACAATAATAATTATGATAATAAAGATAGGATAAAATATATATCACTTGATCTATCTATCTATCAAGAAATATCACAATACATGTATTAATTCACCGAAAGGTGTGCATCTTGATTTTCAAAAACAATACAAGAAAACCCACACCAACAACCAAAAATATTTCAGAGAGAAATTATAACAACCTACACACACACTTTAAACTGAAAAATCACGGATTTCATGTGTCAAGATTGTTTCAAAATGAATTAACAATGACATAGATAAAGAAACGATTAAATGCACAACTGGAACACTATACAATTATCGTGTTTAGATACTTGGAAACGCGTTGACTTAAACTAGTGAGCATGTGTTGGTTTTTGTTTTACACCATACTTATACATTTCCTCTTTGTTGAGAGTACTCTAACGATATGAATTACAATACCTCAAGAGCCAATAGGATCGATTGGGCACTAATTAACACTTACACATACCATTCATCTAAATAATGCGATTTTCCGAATATTACTATAAATACATAACTATTTGTTTGACGAGCTATTTCCTTTGTAATTTTCCTATTAATTTTGCTATAAATCTTTATTCACATTATACATACAAGTAACAATTTCATCAAGTAAAATTCAATTTTTGTACGGGATAAATGCATTGTTGTGTTCTACCACATTACCAGATGATTTTGAATATTGTATATTGTTTTACGCCACAGTCGACAATTTTTCATGGTGATGGCCAGCTTTAATGGTGGAAGAGAAAATTCGGTTGCAATGGACCCAGGAAGAAACTCCGACGTTCCGGAAGTAAACTGGCAAACTTTCTCATAAAAGTCAGTTTAGGTTTCAGCAAGTCTCAAAGCTGACAGGAAGTGATAGACGTCATTGTTCAAAGTGCAAGGCTCTAACCTATTATGGAGACCCAAACATAACCGGTAAATTGTTAGTTACATACGATATACATACCAGCAAACACTCCGCCAAGAGATGCAAAAATTCCAAATAAGGTATTTGCTAATCCTTGGGCTGCCGGGTAATGAATCTTGCCAACAGCTTCGAGTGTAATCGCAGAAAACTGAGAACCAATCATTCCGAGGAATATTCCATAAAAAGTCGAGGCTACAAATAATATGGAATACGTCGGAAACAATGGAAATATCAGGTGTGATATGGCTAGTAACAGAAATAAATACGTCAAATGATATATCACTTTTGTCCTGGTGTACCTGCAAAATAAAATTGGCTTGTATTAGAGGAAAAGCATCTTTGATTTCAGTGACTGTTATTATAACTCAGAGGTTCATTAGCTGTGTTTATTCAAAAATATTTCGATATTTTCTACGTTTACTACTTGTATTTGATGTACAATAACAATTACACAGGCATAGAAATCTTTTCTCTCATACATGCCCATATAATATAGAGTGGGCTCATACAATACGCCGATGGATGATCTGTGTGTATCATATATCACGTGACATGTATATTACATATGCGTATGATTATTTTTTTACGAATGAATTGTGTGTAAGCTGGCTAGTGCAAATATGACACCGAGACAACAATTTTCCCGATAATATAAAATATAGCTTATTACCGGTCATTCTGTCAATAATTACGTGTAACGCACACTGAAACATTTCAAAGCCAAACAGAAATATATTTATACATTCCATTGTTTTCACTAATAAAAGGTGAACAATATATGGTATATAGATCGCCCTAACCAGAATAAAAAATGACTAGAAAATTGTTGAAAGAAAACATATAATATAAAAAACATATGTACATATATCACCACCAAGGGATCTGATAAAAGATAAAGTGTATGAAATAACAATGGCACAACAGATCACCTTATCATTATATCAGGAACAAATACATACAAATAATACATGAAAAATAAGGTGACAATCCTAGAATCTGCCATTTAATCCAATGACCTGCAGCTTTCACTGGATTCCCGCCACCCAAGGGAAATGAACAAAACAACTGAATCAATTGAATCATACTGAACTGTGGAATTTTCTTTTCGGAAAAGAGAGGTCATAAATAACTCTAAAAATTACCAGAATAACTTTTAGGAATGAGATCAAGAGGTGATGCAATAAAGTTAGTAAAAGGTGGTGCATCGAAAAGTCCAGCAATACGCCTCTTTTCTATACCAATTTTGAGATACTTTCCGATAATGTCCGGTCGATCAAATACAGATTTATGATTTCGTGAAATATGTGGCTTTGGTTTTATAGAAGAGCCTAATCTAAAACCATTTATGAAACCCTCAACTAGATATTGGTTTTTTTCTTGTAGTTTGCTAAAATGTCAGATATTTTGTTTGGTCTGACTGGTGTTGGTAAAGGGGGAAGTGATGGGAGATAATTTTCGAATGTTTGTGAGGTGTTTTTGAGATTATCTTCTGGAAGTCCCACAGTTTGCTTTTGCATGTGTACCAAAGCAGACTTGGCAAGAATGTGAGAAAGGGCATGACTCTTTGGTACAGGCTTCTCCATTATTGAATTCGGAACAGAATTAGCCCGGGTTTTAACGAAAAGGCAGTTGTGGTATCTCAAAAGATCTTGTCGCAGCTTTAACTCTTAATCTCATGTCTCTTCCAAGGAATATTTGTTGTTTCTCTTAGCTGACGAAAAATTTCGTCATAATATATCCATGCTTTGTCTCCTAATGTTCTGGACATTTCTCCAATTTAAAAAAAATATTTCAGTAGATTCGGGGCTTGATCGGGATGCTTCTCAATGTCTATGGCGATGAATATTAAAAATGCATCTGTTCATTGATGAATGGAAAATGGAGGCTTATTGTTTTAGGAACCTGTTGTACTGTAAGCGAAGTTGCAGAAATATTCACAGATATTGGATCCTCATGCTGCTGCTGCTGGTGGTGGTGGTGGTGGTGCTGCAAAACTCTGAAATCCAGATATTGATCCTGCCAGAATTTAGTTTTTATACGTTGGGAAACTGCAGCTGCAAGAGGAATATCCTCTGATAAAATTGTAGAATTAACCTTAGGTGTTACTGGCTCACCTGAACTTTCATTTACTAAGTAAGCAATGTTCTCTTGTGGAGACAGGTGCTGAGCTGCTTCAGTTGTAGGTGGTACTGAGTTCATTTGGATATTATCTGTGTCCATACCTACCATTGTTGAAGGTTCCGGTTCAGACAGAAATGTGGCGGACACGCTAATCTTAGATTGTTTCAGAAATTCCGAGGCTAACAGCTGGTAATCAATTTCCGGAGTACAGTAAAACCTGCTTTAGTGACCACTTTTGTATAAAGACTACCTGGTTATTTTTGGCTGTCCCCAATGGTACCATTTGTGTACAAATCAACCTTTATAAAAAGATTTGTTTTGTTGTGTCCCTAAGGGGGTCTTTATATACAAGTTTCATTGTAGTTGCTGAACTTGGTTTCTTCCTTTTTGTGATACTGGAAATAGGGTATTTGATATTTGCCATCTCTTCTGCCAAGTTTTGTCATCGGTAGGCTTCGCCTACTTGGTTAGATCTATAGGCCCCTATCTACTGTTGTAGTACATCAATAGTTCTGTCCTCGTCACATCATCCATGATTCCGGAAAATGGCGATTATTTTCATATTTCTGCATTTCTTTCGAAAAAAGGCACACCAAGATATCAATTATACTTTGTCGTAATAAGATATGCATACCTTTTGTAACCCTTTAATACATCGATAATCACGAAAATTAAAATTTGGTTGCCCTGCCACTGGTGTTTACATCTATACAAAATTATGGCGTTCTTAAAATAAAACGTCAAACGTAAAAGATGTATCCAAGCTCAAATTAGGGGCGTTCCAAATGAAGTAAAGAATGTATCAAAGCATTGACCGCATCGTTCTTAAAGAGAAAAGGAGAGAAGTCCAAAAAATCCATATGTTGAGATTAAATAGGTTAATCGTCAACCCTAATAAGCACATACCTTAACAATGGGACTGATTTATGTAACACGTGATAACCGATAACGTATTGTGGTACTAGTATCTCCAATGGTTATGGAACGTAACTCTACATAATATTCCTGCTGAAATGAGAATACCGCAGGATATCGTCTGCTAGCATCATTCCATCACCAATACAAACAAACGTTATCAGATATCACGTTTTCACGTAAGCAATTGTGATATGAGCTTGTATTATGGAAAGCTATGAGAGAAAAATACACTTTCATATGCTGTCATTAGAAGATATATATTTATTCCACCCTCGGGGTCACAAAAATCCTGTAAAACCCTCGACAAGCCTGGAGTTTTACAGGTTTTTGTAACCCCTCGGATGGAATTAACGCATTTTAATGACAGCATAGTCTAAATATATTCCTATATATTTTGTGAAACTTAGTTCAAGCCCAATGTGGTATTCATATACAAAGTCCCTAAAGGATGAGTTAATCAATTGCAATTGAAAAAAGTGCCAAACCTGGATTTTTCAACCAATTTTCACAAATACATATGAAATTAATAATTTTTATGCCTATGTATATCTCTTTTCTGTTATTGTATATCGGTCTACGTAATTAAAAGGGGAAAACAAAACTTTAAAATAAAACTATAGCTAATGCTCCTTTAATCAAGAGCGTGTAAAATGGCTAAATAGAGACTCTGACTGATTAATTAGAAAATCACGCTTTAAACTAAACACTCTCACATAAACACACACGCACACACACACGCACACACATACACACACTAAACATCTCGTTGTTATACCACTCTCAAGCGGTTGTATAAACAAAGCTGCAGTTAGCTAAAATTATGAAATAACTAACAGTGCTGAGTAAATCTTATTTGCCGATCCCATACTACTACTGTAAAGAAAATGTTTGTACATGAAGTTGCATCCGACCAGCTTTCAGCGGTAAAAGTGATTGGAGGGAAATGGATTCGTTATTGAAGTCTCTAAAAATGTTCCTAATTTTGACATGTTGATGAAATCTGGAGATTGAAGCGAGGTACAGGTTTGACGCAACCATAAGAGCCCGCGCCCGATAATGTCTAGACGTGATGTAGGCTAATATACCATACTATACAAGTTTTCAGTTATGGTAGAAACAGATTCAACGACTCGTGTAAGTTGATACTCGTTAGTTACTTTCAAAATTTTAAAAGACACTCGGTAAACCTCGAGTCTTTTCAATTTTTTAAAATTAAACAACTCGAGATAGATATACATGATAATCAACTAACACTCGTTGTAGAATCTGTCCTTTCCTCGCAGAGACGAGTAGTTACGATGCTCGTTAAATCAAGCCAAAGCAAGCAAGCCTTCTCGTCAGCGTGGGTTCGCGTCCCGCTGATTTTGTGAGAAATTTTGTCAGTTTACATGCAGAAGGCCGGTGATATCTTTCCGAGGGCACTGTATCCGGGGCCCTCCTCGGCCATCTAAACTGGCCACCACCATATGAATTACTGAGTTTGGCGCAAAACACAAACACACATACACACGCGCACACACACAAATAAATATTGGAAGTGAAGACAGATCGTGGTGGTCCATTGATAAAGCGTTCGACTGCAAAGTGGATGGTCCTCGGTTCAATTTAGGGTATTGGGTCATATGATGGTTGTGATGGTTTATAATCCCAGCACTCCCCATATTTTTCTTGAAAAGCAGGGGTCTTTCAGACGAGACTTAAAACCGGGCGTAGTACGTTAAATAATTCTCAATAAATTGGCACCTGTTCATAGCATAAGTAAAGATTTCTGACAATTCGGCTAAAGCTGTTGACGTCTCAATATATGTGAAAAATTGTGAGTGAGATGTTGAGGAAAATAATAAAACAAAAGAAACAAACAATAACAACAGCATTGTTCAGTGACTACCAGTGTGGTTTGGAATTATCCGTCATCTTAAACAATGTACAGCTTTTATATAGCTTATGATATATGCTGAATAATCAGTGATGTAGAATAAATTTGAAACTAACGTGCAAATCGGATAAATAATCCCTGGCAGAAGTCTCCCAAATGTATTTGTCGCACCAATAACCGTCAACAGAATAGATCCCTGCTCTCTAGTGTACCCAAGTGTCACCAAATAGTCAGGAACATACCAAACCTCGACAAATCCTACAAGTAACAAGCACAGCTATAGACATGTCTGAAACAAGTTTACACAAACAAGTCATTTAAACATTAGGAACTACACTCACCGCTCAATCCAGTAATAATAGACAAACCCATACAAGTGACATACGTCGGGTTTCGTAGTATACTCCAGTTATTCCTCTTGGTTTTTTGTTCTGATGGTTCGGTCTTTGGCAGGTTGAAATGTGCGAAAATGGCGAGCAGAAACAAATTTGCCAGCACACCACTCATCAACATGCACATTCCTCGCCAACCATATTCCTCCAAAATGATTTCAGCCATGTATGGTAGTAGCATTGATCCTGCACCTCCTCCTGCTATTGTGTATGCCATATACTTAGGAAAAGATGAAGAGTCAAACGCGCGTCCAATACTTAGAAATGTTGAAAGCATTGGTAACATCAATCCAGATCCTACAAGTATATGAAAATATTGTCACTTCCGTTAGTTTCTTTTTCCGTTTGGAAAAGGTTCTGTTTTGGGTCATTCTGTTTGCGATGACCAGAATTTAGCATTAATTGACAAAGTATTGGGATTTTAAAGACACACAAGCTCTCAAAATTTCATTTGTGTTTGTATTGAAAGTTTAAAATATTTGATACTTTTATATACAAATCAAATGTTTTTAAAAATCCCGGTTTGAAAAAAATGCTTATAATGTCACAATTTGTGAAAACAAATCGAATGTGAACAATGGCATTCTTTCATGAATGCAAGGAAGAACAAATGTCGGTCTGTTTCATTAACTTTTGGCAATATAATCTAAATCATTTTTCTATGATTAGTTAGTTTTTGAAAGATTTTTATAATGACTATAATGACTAATAATGAATATGATAAATAAAGGAATATGATTGGTCTAGAGAAACCATGTAGGCTGGCGGCAAATCTTCTAGTCTCACGGTCATGTCGACCCCGCTCGGAACACCAATCAAGAGTACAATTTATCGCTTTAATTACGGTAATTAATGAGTGATGTAATATGCAGGCGCGTGTAAGCGAAAAACAAACATGGATTCATCCACTTCAGCAAATATATTTGGCAACGATGTAGCAATAGACATTTTCGAGTTGTCCGATTCCGTTCAGTTTCGTCACAATAGTTTGTACTTAGACAACGTGACGTCATGTGAAAGGTCGATTCAGGTTATGTAATATTTTCATTCACGATATTCGGCGATATCTTATTTCACTTCATCTGCGAGGAATTAATTCTAGTTAAATTATACCTCTTATAAATATGCAAAGTGGCATCACTTTCCTGTAATCTAATTTTCAAATCTGGTACCTATTACTTCATGATATTAATACCCTTGGTCACAGAGGCGATAAACTGCTTATCCGGTATATAGTGATGCCCTACTTTGCTCTGTGAAACTGCACTCTATTATGACGAATCGTGATGTAACAAGGCAACTCGAAAATGTTCTGTCCTGTCCAATAATTAAATGTTGTTTCTGTCCGTTTCGGTCTGCACCGAATAAATGTCTGTTTCATACTCATGCCACATAGCCTACTAGAAAAAAACGAACCGTACGCGCATCCATTTCTGCACAAGAAAGCGTGACATAAACCGGCATAGAGGGTGACATAAATGTTTCAGGGTGACATGAATGGACGAAAGGAAGAATGTGAAAGTTTAGATTGACATAAAGAATGTTTTAGATCACAAGATACGGTAAGATACATATTAGAGCTATAATAATACTACTTAGACATCTACTTCATTAAAAGCCATATACAATGTATATGTATTGGATTCTTAGTATTAAGATTAATACCAATTTTTACAAGTCCTTTTCATCGGAATAGAAGTAGAACGAATGTAGACAAAGGGGAGATAATTGGAATAGTTATATATAGAATGACATGGGAAATATACAATTTCTTTGTTTCGCTACCATTTCTAGCTGTCTCGTCATCAATTTCTCTGTTTGTTAGTACACAAATTCATTATTATATATCTTTTGAATGCTAAGATAGAATGTTTATCTAGTTTGACACATGGCTAATGATATGACTTAGACAGGATACTGCTGACCTTTATATTTGACGTACTAAAACATTATAGTTATTGTCCCAGCACTAGCGTTTGATTTTGTTTTCATGAATAACTTTGCCTTCGGGGCATAATATATTTCAAATATATTCTGTACACGTGGATATATCCGCGTGCTGTTAATTACGCAATTTTCTTATGCAAACAATACGCTTGGTTTTTTTTTTCTCGATGCCACACCTTACTGTGACCAGTCTAGTATTAAGTCATGATTAATTATTGGCAGAACTTTGGGACTGGTACGAGGAGATAATTTACACGAAAAAGATCTTCATCGCGTATTTATTGATAATTACCCCCTCGCGTTTCTACGTTTACAGTATCGCAACAGATATGATATTGTTATAAAATGGTTATATTTAGTATTGAAAATTAATCAAAGTTCTAAAATCTTTAAAACAATTCTTTTTTAAAAAATACATAACACTAGACGACAAGATGATTTTTACCAAATGAAACCGTATTCCAAACAATGTAAAGTTACCATATGAGTTTTTATTTTTATTTTGAATACAGTTTTATCTAACACTCAACAATTTTTAGTTATATGGTGGCGGACAGTTTTAATGGCGGAGGAAAGAACCTTTAACAACGTACACGGATATACTACGTGTGATTAGACAAGTACCACATGGCCATGCAAACAGAAATACATTTACCTGTTCCTACACCAACAAGTATCACAACCATGGTAACGTTGGTTGCAAATGCGGAAGCCATCAACGACATAGACGACAGGGTACATCCTAACAAGATACTCTTCGTGTATCCCACCTTTCGAAATATAATTTCCCCAAATACACCTTAAAATAAAAAAGAAAGAACAAATTTGTATTTCAAATGTTTTATTTTATTTCAAAATTTTGCAAAAAGAAGGCCCAACGTTTTATCACCAGTCATACCTGAAATTTCTCCTGAAAAGGTTGTCCTCCGCATTTACTATAAACCCGATGTTTAACTTTCCTCATCACTGTAGGTGTTGCATACCAAGAAATGCTGTGTTTACATATGACATGTACACTTATAATATTTACCAACAGCTGATGACGTCAACTCAGCATTTTGCACGTTGTCTGATATGGACCACGTGAAGTTATCATACTGTACAGAAATAGCATATCAAGTCGTGCGTTTATCATATCTGATCTTATCACGTTCATCCATAGTCGATGATTTCAACAATAAAGGTGCCAGGGAATTTCGCAAATAGTTGTTTAACTTTGCCTATGATGTTTCTGTTGAGAGGGAAAAAGATATTACCTTTTTTCACATGAAGGAAAAAAATGTGATTTTGTGGGGATTTGGCCATCTTCATAGTTTAAAGTCGCTGTAGTTATGCTCAGCATACCAAGGAATTGTAACGTATCCGTGATGTTTTATCAAACGTACTTAATACTGTTTATGAATATTCACGTTTGTTTTAAATCTGATGTCATGTCAAAAACATGAAGCTGCTTTATAAAGATACTATAATATGCGGGCTCCATCAAAGCAATGTCACTGTACAATTTAGATTTGGGGTGTTGAAAATTACCTTTGCCGATTCACTAAACCAGGGAAGAAACAAGAATTATTCAATGAAAACAAGAAACTGAACTGAAATATTTAAACACTATCTTACACTTTGATATTCCAAAACGAATTTTGTATCGTATCATAGCAAATACACAGCAAACAATAACAATTTGTATCATACCAATATTCACTGTTGTTATACAAAAATATTACATTTCTCCACAAAGGATTCACTCAGACATTACATATCACATAGGTACCAAACACTCTTTCTTAAAGGGACATAACCTGTGTTTTTAAACAATCTATTTTACTACTTGTACTTGATATACAATAAGAAATAAGAGCTATACATAGGCATAAATCTTATATCTCTATTTATTTGGTGAAATCAAGGTCAGGTACAGTGTGGTATTTATATACAAGTAGTAAAGTTGAGCCAAATCTGGGTTTCTCGAGTAAATTTGCACAGAATATATAGGAATTTAAGAATGTTTATGCCTGTGCATCTCTACTTTATGGTATATCAATCATCAATCTAAGTAGTAAAAAGGGGGAAGTTTTAGAAGAAAAAACAGCTAATGTCTCTTTAACTTTTCTCTGGAGAAGGACACGGTCACCTTCACGTGCATGCTTCGAGTTCTGGATAAATACTCCACAAGTTAATCATATAACCGATTACACAAGTGAGCACGTGACCGTGTAGCAAATTAAAAATAGCAACAGTAAGACAGTTAAGAAGATACAGGAGGACTAGAAAAACGGAGTGTTACAAAACAGTGATGAACATTGTTACAGCCTCGAAACAACAATCTGCCGCAGCAAAAGACGAATGACATAGAAGGATGATTTACATAAATTTCGTTAGCTGAAAAGGGACATTCATTTAGCTTTCTTTTTGATACACACAGGTATAATTTGATAAATTTACTATATACCCATCCATTATTATCAAAATTAACAAAACAAATATTTGGAATAAATTATGAATCATTCATTTATTGGTTACAAAAACATTTTCAAGGAACTCGTCATGGGAAAAGTTGTCATCGCAAGTAAAACATTTGAGTGATGTTTATTACGTCATCGGTTTCAGAAATAGCTGATATGGATTCAGAACCAGCGAATATTGATAAGGAAAATTACACTTTGAATTCAACAGAATTAATTTCGGAATATTAGTAGGTATATAGTAAAGTGTAGTATACTATTGAGACTGTTGAACACAGCATTCTGACGATTATGAATCATACCCAGTAAACCAGTCGCAAAAACCGAGAAGGGAATGCCGAATTCATTTAAGAAACCTTTATCAAATAGATAAAAAGATGAATAAAAAGAGGATATTTGACAATTGTTTTTGAATAACATGTAATAAACATGTTATTCAAAAGCAATTGTCAAGTATTCTATTTATTACATTTTTGAGTCATGTTTTGTTGCCTCGCGTTTTATAGCTATGTCTAGATAGAGACTACCATCTTCGAGGCTTGAAATGTAAGCCACTTCACATGTTGGTTGAAATATATCACTCCGCTACTAAGAAATAGTGCATTGAAATGTGGGAAAATATAGGTTAAAAGTTAAAAACATGAGACAAACAAACGGATAAACAAAGATTTAGTATAAGTAATAATTATTTTAATTCTTGCAATATTGAGATAATATATATAATAGCAAATGGTGTGCAAGTTAGTGTCACTGCTAGCAGAAGACAGCTTGTTAGGACAGTGTAAGGGAGATAACTCTAATAAAAGAAGAACAATTAGTACCAAAAGAGAAAAAAATTAAAGTATTTTGATTGACTAAAATGAAATACAGGATTTCCATTTACTTTGCATTCAGTTGCATGTAAAAGTTAAAAGATCAATGAAAATAACAGTGAAAAATAAAGCATTTATTTCATTGAAAAATCTTTTAAAAAATATAATAAATACATTTAAACAATATACCGTATAAATCTACAAATTTTAGCGAGAATTCAATTTTGGCATTATTAGCAAGGTTGTTGAAATCGCTAAAATTCACTAACAATGCATTCCTCATCGTAAGCAAGAGTTATTTATTTTTAATAATAAAATCGTTAAATTTACTTCTCGCCAAAATTATATACCGTAATTAAAGGACAAATGGCTAAATTTGATTCTCGCTAAGATTTCCACTTATACGGTATTTTGTACCTGAAATAATTGTTTATTGTAAGTTACCTCCGCCGTACATGAAACCTTTGACAAGAGACTGCATAAGAGACGCCTCCGACCGACTAGCGTTAAACTCTCGCACAACGTCTACGAACATCACACTTATCATGGCGGCAAAACCACTGATCAAGAAGCGACTCATGAAGGCACATACAAATACAATATACTTCTTATTTGTGTTTTCGTACTTCTTTATTTGTGATCTGTAAGAATATAATATGATTTGAAAAATATGAATGATGTATGTATAATTTTATAAAACATAGAGAATAAAATGTAATTTTTAAATAAATCCGAAGATAACATAAAAGCATAGTTGATAAACTGGCATATACGAACTGCTGGAAAGTGAAAGCTGGGATCAGGTTCCATACAGGAGTTAGCTTCCCCACCGAACAGTCACATCCACCGTGGATTCAAAAGTCAATTCCAAAAAGGAGGTACAATATCGTCGTTGATGGCTTCAACATTTACAACAAGCATGACCGTTGTTGTCATATTATTGGTATCGGGACAGTGTTTTTTATTCGTTGAGTAGCAGGGAAAACAGCTACTTCGTTTACAACATGGGCGCAGACATTTTGGACACCCAAAGTTGTGCGGAGGGTTAAATGATCCCAGCGGTCTGATTAGTCATTAAATGAAAAAATTAGCTTTGCTATTAATAAGTGAAATTAAGGTAATAAAAAAGGTACATGAATATAAGCAGTACTTTGCAAATTATAGGGTTGAAAATTTAAAGGGAGGGGTCAAATGAGAATAGACATTTTCCTTTGGTGCGGAATACTATGAGTTGTGAACAACTTTTACTTTTGATTGCATATTTTGTTATCAAAAATATTTATCTTTCAGCACAGGGTACTGATTTGACCGAGATTTAATAAACATGGGAGTGACAGTGACCTGAAGTTTTGTAAATTAGCATTGAGGCCTATGGGGAAATATTTGGTGGTGTCTGTCCAACATGATACTTGTATGCTAACGTAATATTGTTTTGAATCATGTTCCATTTTATTAAGGTTATTTTGCCATACTAGTATATTGTTATGTAACCGGGCGTAGAAAAAGTACATTCTCTAAAATTATTCTGAAGAAATGTTTTTAAAACTTTGATGAACGCTCAATACCCTGTTATAACATCTACAATAATATACACCCGTGTCTCTTATGATTGTCCAAAACGTAAAGTGTTACGTCATTTGTCTCGGTACGCAACTTAAAATGTCAATAGCTTTTCTTGATCCAACGGAACAAAGTACATATCTCACATCAAATTAAACACTTAAAACAGACCTTTCGTGGTAATGCACGTGATTGGATTGCATCCGGTGTTTTGATGTCTGCAATGTTACGGGTAGCAAAAGTGATGAATATGAGGATAGTGTTAAAAACATATCGGAAAAGGCACATCACATCGATTTTATTTCTGACTTACAGAAGCTGTTTAACAGAATCCTCTCCATGTGGCAAAATTATTCATAGAATACATTCAACGGGTTTACTTGTCAATTCCATCTTGGATTTAAGAAATTTTGAAAATGGAGGGTCAGATGACGAAATATTAAGGTAATTCGTTGCATTTATAGTTTCTTAGTCAACATTGGCGGCCATTTTGTTTTGGTCAAATATAAGTTGCACGAGACACTATGTTATAAATACGCTACTGTATATATTGAAATTTCGCTCCCGTTTAATTTTCGCAATTTTTGACCATAGTTGAAAGGGCAAATTTTACATGAAGCCGAAATGTTCATGTTAAGTAAAGATTATAAACAAAATACCAAAGTTATAATTCTCAAGATGATCGTTTCTGTCAATTAGACTTCATCAGTTGAGCTCCAATTTTAAATAAATTTTCTAGAAAGAAAGTGAAGCAAACAATAAGTGAAGCCGAAAATGTCAAGTTGAGGAACTGATGCAAGAACCATCCATGATACTACGGTGATTTAGAGCGAATTTTAGACGTGATGAATATGTTTTCTTTTCTGTTTAAAAGGGTGAAAATAACCAGGGGCGAAATTTTCGTGTGTTATGGAATTTACTGTTCAAAAGGAAATTCTATATCTTATCCTCAATTACCAAATAAGTAATACATATTACCTTTGCAACCTTTTTTAAACCAATAATAATGTAATAATAACTCACGATTTAATTTTATTGTCATGCTTTGACGTATATCCGTTATTGCACAAACTCGGGTCCGTATTCAAATGTTGTTTGTTTATACTGTCCTCTGAAACCCCTTCCTGTGATAGTTTGGACATGGATATAATGTAAATATCTGCCGATCTCGTTGACCCATTTGGAGTTATCATATCGACCGACGATTGTTTTCTGCTTTTCATATCTCTTGACATTAAATGTCTTGCAGGATGGCAAACCGCAGATTACCGTTCATTCCATTTAGAATTTAAATCGCATATAAAAAAATCTGTTGGATAAAAATACCAACTGTAGGTGAATTTGGTTTATGGCCTTAATCAGATATAGTCCTGAATTGTAGTGTATCTGTATCATCTGCTTCATGCCTGCGAATAATGTGACAGAGGAGGATGTTAACGTCGTCAAAATCAACATGTTTAACAGTCATTTATATACCGGCTAATTATTCCAATTCTACGTGCATTTCGGCATTCCTCCTATTGTGATCTTTTAACAAGTATATAAGATTATTCACCAAGTTTTTTTAATATTGTTTTATCTAATTATTTACACTATTATTTTTGGTATTATCAGATATTTCTATTTACTGTAAAATACCAGTTAATATATTGTTTAAACAAGATGTGTTTGTGAAACACAAATGGCCTCGGTCCCACCAAATGTTTACAATGTCCTACATTTTGACCCCACTCCACCCCAGGGGCATGTGATGTCAGAAATTTTACTTTGCCTTGCAATTCAAATGATAAACATATTTAAAAAATATACGTCTTATATAAAGATCAGTGGTATGAACCATTCTTTGTGTTTTTAGATCACCTGAGCCGAAGGTATTTTCGTACGTAATTTTTTCACGTTTCTTTGAAACTGGTGAAAGGATTTTGATTAAAATTAAAAGGAAGCAAAAATAAAATAGGTTATCTAGCAAGCTTATATATTTCGGCCAGATGGACTAGGGGTGGACGAAATAAGTCCAAGACTGTACCCCTCTTTGAAGATATTATCCTCAAGAACCGGTGCATTGATTGAAAAGCGGACTGCAATCTCTCCCTCGGTGGTATCTGCTAATGTATAAAAAGTAGTTCCTAAACACGTGACCAAAAGATATCCTTTCTTCTCAAATATATATTCAAATCCTTGCTTTTGACAGTCCCGCCAAACGATACTTTTGTCACAATCATCAACGTGGCATAATCGGTTTTTTCAAAAATTTTATTTTCCTTTTTTAATACTTAGATTGATAAACAATAACAAAAAGGAGCAAATACATAAGCAAACAATTCTAAAACCACTAAATATTTCGCTAAAATTGCTTGAGAAATCCAGGTTTGGCAATTTTTCACTTACAAGAGATTAACTTAACGTTACTATTTGTCTATGAATACCACATTGGACCTGACCTCATTTTCACAAAATATATAGGAACATAAGATTTTGTCTGTGTATGGCTCTTATTTGTTATTGTACATCAAGTACAATAGTAAAGATAGAAACAATCCAAATTTGTTATTGTACATCATGTACAAGTAGTAAAGATAGAAACAATCCAAATTTGTTATTGTACATCAAGTACAAGTAGTAAAGATAGAAACAATCCAAATTTGTTATTGTACATCAAGTACAAGTAGTAAAGATAGAAACAATCCAAATTTGTTATTGTACATCAAGTACAATAGTAAAGATAGAAACAATCCAAATTTGTTATTGTACATCAAGTACAATAGTAAAGATAGAAACAATCCAAATTTGTTATTGTACATCAAGTACAAGTAGTAAAGATAGAAACAATCCAAATTTGTTATTGTACATCAAGTACATTAGTAAAGATAGAAACAATCCAAATTTGCTATTGTACATCAAGTACAAGTAGTAAAGATAGAAACAATCCAAATTTGTTATTGTACATCAAGTACAAGTAGTAAAGATAGAAACAATCCAAATTTGTTATTGTACATCAAGTACAATAGTAAAGATAGAAACAATCCAAATTTGTTATTGTACATCAAGTACAAGTAGTAAAGATAGAAACAATCCAAATTTGTTATTGTACATCAAGTACATTAGTAAAGATAGAAACAATCCAAATTTGTTATTGTACATCAAGTACAGTAGTAAAGATAGATTTAATCCAATTTTGTTATTGTACATCAAGTACAAGTAGTAAAGATAGAAACAATCCAAATTTGTTATTGTACATCAAGTACATTAGTAAAGATAGAAACAATCCAAATTTGTTTTTGTACATCAAGTACAGTAGTAAAGATAGAAACAATCCAAATTTGTTATTGTACATCAAGTACAAGTAGTAAAGATAGAAACAATCCAAATTTGTTATTGTACATCAAGTACATTAGTAAAGATAGAAACAATCCAAATTTGCTATTGTACATCAAGTACAAGTAGTAAAGATAGAAACAATCCAAATTTGTTATTGTACATCAAGTACATTAGTAAAGATAGAAACAATCCAAATTTGCTATTGTACATCAAGGACAAGTAGTAAAGACAGAAACAATCCAAATTTGTTTTTTGTAAACACAGCTACTGCCCCCTTAATAATGCTATCCTATAAATTATTTCCAATTTTTTCAGAATAAATTGAATCGAGATCAAGGCACATATCACAATGGGACAGGGGCCCGTTTTACGAAAGGTCCTAGGTCTTAGGACCACACTAACTATTTGCAACCATTTTACAAAGAATTCCGAACAAATCAGGTCAGGTCTTTTTGACTACCAAGAGGCAGTGGGAAGACCTAAATTATTTTTGTATGTGTAATAATTTATGTAAATGACACAGGTATAAGTGTTCATAAAGTATCAAGATTGTCTTTGAAAATATGCGACAATACCTTAAGACTTGTAGGACCGAAGTATATCCCAATCACGCGACATTTTTGCTCTTTTTTTGTGTTGATGGTTCGTCTTTAGGTAGTCTGAAATGTGACAATATTGAAAAAAAAACCCAAATTTGCATCTGTCAATAAGAAATCACCAGTTGCGCTCGAATTTAAAATAGATGTATAGTTTCGAAAGAGAAAGTGGTATCATACAAGGCCAAATAATAAACCTATATGTATTACCAAATATGTGTGAGAATAACTACTGTAAAATATATTTCCAAATCGTTTGTTACATTCATTTGGAGAATTTGTTTTGGAAATAAGACATAAATTGTAGGCATGTATACAGCAGAAGATTATTTGAAATAATTCATTTTTAAGATATCAATCTTGTGATATCTCATGTAATGACGACTGGTTGAATATTGAAAACCCAGTGATACATCATTGGACTTGGACTGAAGAATTTGACTTTATTCATTTTGATATACAAATGCATTGAAATTAATACTGATAACAAAAGCGAAGATAGTCATCTTTATACAGTGTTCGTCCTTAGAGGAGTGTGACAATACTGTTAGGAATAGTATTTGACCTTGCACGATATCCCCTTTCTCTTTCAAAACCATACATCTATCTTAAATTAAACGGGCATGGAATCCTAACATTCTGATCTATGTCAAATTTCAAACGATTGTATTGTCTCATTTCCATATCATTTGCTATTGGTGTCCGATGTATCCAAAAGCTAATCCATATCATAGGGGTAGGAACCGGGGTAGTGGGGACACTTTCCACATACAAGCAAAATTCTTAATATTATTAACACGTCAGCAAATTGGTTCAAATGATATTTGTTTGTTTTTTGCATAAACAAAGGGCATATGAAAATATAAATTTAAAACAGGGAAACCATTTTCTTGAATATTTTGCCCCATCCTTTTCATTTGCTGCCTACGCCACTGCATATTTAGCCTTATCATTTCCACCATTAAGACGTCTAAGCTTCGTTGATTCTTTCTAACCTAAACGAGAACTTCAGATGACTTCCCATACCAGGTGGTATAAAATCAGCTTGATTTACAAATTGCACAACAGAAAACGATAAATACACACACATAAATAAACATTTCTCTCTCAAGGCAATACGTTTTATTTGTACAGCCTATTTTTGGAAAATAGACCGTATTGTATTGATTTCAAGTTTAGAGAATACGGATGTGCCAATTTGCATTGGGGGTGCTTACCATTCACTGAAAGAAACAACATTTTCAAATGTCTACTTTAAAACTAATCAGAAACAAACAAAAAAATAATGATTTTTCGGAATAAATATGAATATTCTATTTATGACGAAAATATTTTGCAACTTGTTAGTCAGATTTTGTTCTACTTCTGGACCATTCACAAAACTTGGCTACTGGCCTGTCCATTGTGAAAGGTAAGCGACCATGGTAGACCTATACATGTATTTTGGCGACTCTGACGAATTTTATGTCACATTACATATAGTAACAAGAAAAATTTGATGCAAAGCATCAATTCGCCGCCAAAGGTATTTCAAAGGAAGTTTAGGAATAAATGAATGCAAGTTTTCAGTTACTTAATATCTATTACGACAAAAAGTCCCACCAGATAACATTTTTGTGAAAATAGAGTCAACAGAACTAATTTAACGGCGATTTCTCGTCAACTAACACCAAGTTCACAGACAGTAGTGAGAAATGGAGTGGTCATCATGTCCTGGTCAAATTCATCCAGTGTAATCATTCATTTTAGTAGTGTTTATATAGCAATTGACATCAGCGATGTAGAAATGTCTATATATGTAAAAGTTTACAAAATGACAGTTGCAGTAATTTTCACTGTTCTGCATAATGGTTGTCAACAATGGTGAAGAACTTGGATTTTTTTTTAAGAAAATGTATTAAATATTAGTATATATCATAAATATAAAACGTAATTTAGAAAAACATTTATGGAATAATTCAGAATTATTTTTTTTAAAACAAGTCCATATTCCAGTCTGTTTCGTTCATTCTTGGCTAGCCGGCTAGAGTGGTTCGATCTTGTTTAACATAATAATTCTGACTTTATCCATTATTACACAAAACTCGTGTTAAAAGTAACATTTTATTATATGTAGAATTTAACATGTACTACAGTTTTTATGTCGAAATAAAAGTAAAAATGGTGTGCTTCGGTAATTAAGGTCTGTTTCGGTAAATCGGCCGACCCGTTTTCACTTTGTTGTTCTCCCAATCATCAATATTTCATACGACACATTTCGTTTTCGGTGTTATATTTATTCCATTTTGCACAAACGAAATCATTTTAAATGATAAAAAACATTTTGTTCCAAATTTCCGTCGTCCACTAAACTTATATAATAGGATATCATGCTCTTATCAAAATCAAAAGCAATCACGTAATGATTGCTCCCATCATTTCGACTAATGTCTCCCACTTATCGTTATTTCAAAAATACGAATCGCGGTATTATACCTTTAATTGCATTAAAAAAAATTTAGATGCTGATTATTTATGAAACAAACCAACATCACTTTCATATCTGAAATTTAATAGCGTTTTTGCCTCAAATAAAATTACTACGTCATTACTTCCGCGTTCAAAGAAACTAACAGCTCCTTCCATATACTACTTCCTAACTTAATTTGAAATATATTCGCCGCCTCCTGGCGGCGAATAATAACAGCAAGTGTAAAGCAAAATTAAAAATCGTAACTCACGACACTATATCGTTCCCATTGAACGATGTTTTTTCGACATTAATGACACACGGTTCCGTATTTACAGGTGTGTCATTTACGGAGCTTTTCGGGACTTCTTCCTTTGATACGGACACTGATATAATGTAAATATCAAGCATTTTCTGGCATTTTATCGATGGATGGTCGTTCTCTATTTCAACGTTCTAAGTATATTGTCTTTGACAAAACTAAATTTTATATTTTTAAAATGGCAATTCATTGACTTTATATCTATTCAAAACGGAGCCTCAAATTGCAGTTAAGCTTTTTCTGTATTCTCCATTCGTGACCATGAATAATCCGAGAAAAATATATTGTTTAGCCAGGTCGAGGTTATAAATTCACATTCAGGGCCCGGTTGCAGAATGCATTGTTAAATTAAACTCAGAGTTAGTTCGTCACAGTTCATTGTCATATTAAGACCAGTTAAAATCTTTTGCACAAAGATAACCGAAAGTTAACTCGATAAGTTCATGGTTAAATACAGAAAATTGAATTGCAGCGTGGACCACGATTTAGAATTATTTAACCACAAGGTGAATATGATTGTTTTTATCCTCTGCACATCAAGTACATGTATTTTCCTAGTTCCTATTTCTAATGATTTTGATTTCTGTTGAGATAAATGAATCATATTTTAGAATTTACTTTTTATTTGATATGTTGCTCAACAATATTACCATATTTTTCTGGATGTTTGCTCGCCATAGTACGGTGGACATAAACGTAAAGATATACTACTTATTTCTGTAATGTTACGTGATTAGGCACAGTAGCTTTAATGGTTTTAGTCACTGTAGAGTATAGGTCTTCCAAGATAAAGTAGCACATACGGGTTTTGATAAAAGGCAAAGCACTACCGTCTATTTTCCAAAAATAGGCTGTATAGATAAATAAATTTACCTTATACAGATTACGTGCATTACTGTAGCTTTAATATTTTCGTGCCGATTTGTAGCCTATCGCCCCTTTTATGATCTAGGAATCAGAAATCGAAAACATTTATGGTCGGTATAATGGCCTTGTTTACGATTACCGCGTTTCGCAAAATGAACTGTTTTACCTGTTCAACGACGGTTGTTGGTGTGGATTCATTCCTCACTTAACTGCTTTATAATGTATTTATCGTGAAAATTTGGCTCAAACATGAAATTAAGATAAACAATTAAATGAATAAAGCAAACGAAGCACCTAAATCAGGAAGGGTTTCAATTTTTTATCAGATCAAAGATTGGGATCAAACGAAAGCATTATTTAGCGCGTAAATCCCAAATGTTTTCAATTCCCTTCAAAATAAGTAATGTAATGAAATTTTGTCATTTTTAATATTGAAACATTATTATGTGCAATGAAAAATAAATTTGACAATTTTTTCCCTCAAAATAAATATTCATAAATATAAATTTCCACTGTAATTTCTTTTTTTACGATATCTATAGGGCGGTAAAATAAGACAGACACAAACTGTTGAAAATAGTTTCCATTTCTTACACATCTTCAGTAAAATAACTGGACTATCAGACTTCAACAAATTACTTTTTGATAATGTATTAACTTAGTATTTATAGGCATGTGAAATATTTGGTCCGAGATGTGAGCAGTAATCTATTTTGATATAAATTTATTTTATGGAGCAATATGCTTGTTAGTATGATCCAAAGTTATTGTTATACAGTGAATTGAAATACATAGTTAGATTTAGCAATAATGATTTTGACTTTTGTTTTACTCACTCAACAATTGTTCCGTTATATGGTGGAGGCCATTTTTAATGGTGGAGGAGAGAATCCGGTTACAACGTACCCGGGAAGAGACCACCGGCCTTCTGCAAGTAAACTGGCAAACTTTCTCACAAAAAATCAGCTTAGGTTCCAGTAGGGCTCGAACCTGCGCTGACCAGAAATGAGAGACGTTATGGTTCAAAGTGGAATGCTCTAACGATTCGGCTACGGGGGCTCCATTAGCAAATTTAACAGGCGTTAGTGCAACATTTATACAAATTGAAAAATCAAAATATAGGGTGTCAATGCATGTTTAATTTTTATTGTTAGTACCAAACTAATTTGAGGTCTTTACATTGGATCCAGTGAGGAAGTTAATACAACATGAATAGTGTTGAACATTTGTTATGTGGCGATTACGTTTCTCGAGCTTGACCAGTCCAGTGTCCAGTGAATATGACACTTTTGATTTAGACACTTCTGCAGATGAATCATTGTTTAACACACAGAAAACAATGACAATGGCATGCTGTTCGAGAGAGGCTATTTATTCAATAGAAGAGTTGATGGATCAATGCCTCTCTGTCCGTAGACATTCCATTCAGGTTACAGTTTTGGAGAGCACTAGATCAATTGATATATCCATCCCGTTTACTGGTGATGAGGACACTTCTGTCCTAGAAGAGTTTGGTGGAATACTGTGTGGTGAACTCGTTGACTTATTTCGTTGTAGAGTTGATGACATAACGGAGCCTACTGGAATGTCTGTTCAAACTGATTACGTGCTATAATTAATGATGAACCAATTATATTTGAAATTTTTGAGGAATGGAACAAGAGGGGTGGCTGTATACTTGTGTCTTGTGATGGATTTTCATTTTCAAACGAGAAAACTTCGTGGACACACAATGTTAGGTCTTAGACGATGTATTGTCTTGCAACAGTTAGAGAGTCCTCAAGATCACACTCATCCAGCTGATCCATAATTACCTTTCCCAAATAATGTTTCTATTTAGGAGCACAGCCAAACAACAAGTTATTTATTCCAGTCATGAATATCATTGAGGATATAATAGCAAACTCGATGAAAATTACTATTTTCTTGTGCCAAAGTTGTCAAATTTAAAGAGATACACAAGCAGGGCCAAGTTTAGATCAAGTAAACTTAGGACTGATTTTTTATTTGGGTAATGACTAATTACAGCGTGATGATTGTCTGATTGGTGACAATAAAGTGAATGGTCAGAAACACTTTGTCTTTGCCACGACTATCAACTAGATCTCATTTTAGCTATAATGGTGGAAGATGGTTCATCGATGGAACCAGTAAGGTTTTGCCATCTTCCCTTAAACCCAGTGGACAAATTATGTCCATCCAAGCATTTGTGATTTTATTAATTTCCTTGAGAAGATCAATGGATTACGTTCCGTTCCCTGATCGCCACACCTAGTGATGCTATGAGATGATTGTGGTAGATTATGAAGCAGGGACTTGGTAGGCAGTCAGGGAAGTGTAGAAAGGTTGTGTCTTTCATTGGACAAAAGCCATCTGGACACATGTTCAACAACTTGGCCCTGTGAGAACATACATAAAAGGATGAGTAAACAACTTCTTGAAACAGTTAATGGCACTGCCATTCCTACTAAAAACTCTCATATAACATACATTTATGATATTATCAGATGATAAACGGGCCAACTCACAACTCAAGGGTACTGTGGATTATATATCTACTCAGTGGTTTAATAATCCAGTGTTTCCTTAAAGAACTTGGTCTGTTTACAGATATACCAACAGAAGCAATAACAATGTCGAGGAATGGCAACACCGATTAAACAGACGTGCTATGGGAACATCATTACACTTTTATGAACTGGTGCCAAGGCTTAAACAGGAGGCCGAAATAGTTTGGCAAATGAAAAAGTGAGAGCATGATAATATCATAAATGTAAAGATGTGTGCCAGAAACGTGAAGAGAAATTAGCGTCAAACAACGAGAAATATGTAAAAAAAAAAATGTCTGAAGATTCGGATAAATACATTAACTCATCGACCCCTGAGGTCAAATATAGACTCATCCAAATCAACAGACAGCAAGGTCTACTGTCATAACATAGGGGTGATCAAGTAAATTTTGCATGCTAAATAATTCCAGTATTTAGATTCAAAATCATACACTCTCAAATTCTGACAGTGGACTTTACCATTCTTTGAAATGTTGTTAAAGGGGACAATGAATTAATGAGGAAATCTTGACGTCTCATTTTCTGAACATATACAGTGGACTGTATAGCAATTCAATATCACGAGAAAAATTGGCAGAATTTCTAGAATAGCTTGTTAGACGTTAAACACATAGTTGCTGGCTTGTTAGACGTTAAACACATAGTTGCAAGCTGGTTAGACGTTAAACACATAGTTGCTAGCTTGTTAGACGTTAAACACATAGATGCCAGCTGGTTAGACGTTAAACACATAGTTGCTAGCTTGTTAGACGTTAAACACATAGTTGCCAGCTGGTTAGACGTTAAACACATAGTTGCTAGCTTGTTAGACGTTAAACACATAGTTGCTAGCTTGTTAGACGTTAAACACATAGTTGCCAGCTGGTTAGACGTTAAACACACAGTTGCTAGCTTGTTAGACGTTAAACACAGTTGCTAGCTTGTTAGACGTTAAACACATAGTTGCTAGCTTGTTAGACGTTAAACACATAGTTGCTAGCTTGTTAGACGTTAAACACATAGTTGCTAGCTTGTTAGACGTTAAACACATAGTTGCTAGCTTGTTAGACGTTAAACACATAGTTGCTAGCTTGTTAGACGTTAAACACATAGTTGCTAGCTTGTTAGACGTTAAACACATAGTTGCTAGCTTGTTAGATGTTAAACACATAGTTGCTAGCTTGTTAGACGTTAAACACATAGTTGCCAGCTGGTTAGACGTTAAACACATAGTTGCTGGCTTGTTAGACGTTAAACACATAGTTGCTAGCTTGTTAGATGTTAAACACAGTTGCTAGCTTGTTAGACGTTAAACACATAGTTGCTAGCTTGTTAGACGTTAAACACATAGTTGCTAGCTGGTTAGACGTTAAAAACTTGATATAATTATAAAATGATGAAGTGTCTTTAATACTCTATCACAGGGCCAGAATTCCTGGAAAGAGGAAATAACTTTTTCGGAAAGTAAATGTTAAATGACAAATATGCAGATATATCAAATAATTATATATGGAGTTTATATTTCACAAATGATCCGATATGCCAGGGCGTGCACAACATATGAAGATTTCATATACAGAGGTAAACTACTCACTGACAAATTATTGACACAGGGATATCGAAAACCGCGTTTAATGTCAACGTTCCGCATATTTTATGGTCGGTATAATAGTCTTGTTTGCGACTACTCTGTTTCACTAAGTGAAATGTTGAGTTGCCTTTTCGTTGGTGGTTGTTGAGACATCTGTACCAATTGTGACGAGGATACACTCCTCACGTGTTTCATTGGACTTGACTGTGGACTCACGGCGGGTGTGACCGGTCGACAGGGGATGCTTACTCCTCCATGGCACCTGATCCCACCTCTTGGTTTCCAGAGATCCGTGTTTGTCCATTTTTACCGGATTTGTATCTATGTCCTGGACATCCTATTGATTTATACTTTGGTATCTGAGATTTTTATATATATCACAGAAAACATAGAAGCAGAAATAAAAAAAAATATTGCATCAAATTTGTGTTTTAAGTATCCATTTAACTCATTGAAGCGATCTACTTTGACATAGAAAAACATCACATATATACGCGTAAATTATAATATTGTTTTCACTTCTTGCACCAAAATGAATTCGAATAGTATAGCTTTTTGAAATAATGAAATTATTTCTCTATTTAAAAAGGAAAAGAAAACATATACTAAATTGAAAAAATAAATACGTTTGTTAAATACGAAATGAACCAATAAATTAATGGTGAATGCTTATTTAAGGTCAATAAGTTACAAGCAGATGCTTCTTTAAACTGAGAATCCTCAACAGATTCAGTCCATAGCATAAGTCAAATTTGTGGCCACTTAAACTGGTGACATCCCCGTATAAGTGAAAAATTCTTGACCGGATGTCAAACAATTTACATATTACACACATATGCCTATTATACTGCAACGAAATAAATATGAAAAATTGACTAAAGACATTTTTGTTTGCAATTTGTAACACATGAAATTGCCATTAGCAAGGAAATAAAAATTAAAAGGGCTTTAACTGTGTTTACCAAAAATTATTTCGATTTTTTTCTGCTTTTACTACTTGTACCTGATGTACAAAAACAAATAAGAGCTATACACAGGCATAAAAAATCTTATATTTAGGTACAGTGTGTATTTATACATTTATACAAAGAGTAAGATTGAGTTAAACAATTGCAATTGAAAAAAAAGTGCCAACCGTGGGTTTCTCAAGCAATTTTCACAAAATATATAGGAATTTAAAAAGTCTTTTTTAAGCCTGTGTATGTATTTTTTGTTATTGTATATCAATCTAAGTAGTAACAAAAGTTGTTGTAAGGCAACAAAGCTTGCTGAAATGGGTGTAAATTATCAAAATAAGTATTTGACCCACAGTTGTCAGGTTTAAAGGTCAAAGGACAGGTAAATAATTTGATCCCTACAGCTCAGGTTAAAACTTGGGCAAGAATGTCAGAGTCTCTCGATTTGAAAAACAAATGGCAGTCGCTTTCACTTAATTTCAATTTGGTCACGTGACCTCAATATTGGCCGTGTTTTAAAATATTGGCTAAGTTTTGTCGATGTTGGCTTAGTTTTGAATTTCATATTGTTTGGATAGAAAATTCCGTATTAGACCAATGTTACTGTAGTTATTTAGTAATGTTGTTTTATATACCCTTTAGCAGTAACTGTGGTCCTGTGACTTTGGTTGGCAAAATGATACAGATACCCGTAAAAACATAGACGTCGTTATAGTAACTGATTGTTTCTTGAAGTCATATTCCGGGAACCTGTATCATTTTTTACCAACCAAAGACTGGCAAAGTCATAGGACCGGAGTTACTGTTAAAGGGTCTATTGATTTTAGATCAGTGTCGATGCCTTTTGTGAATGTTCTAGTTGTCGTTGTGTCGATATAACTTTCCGACAAATAACAAGAAATATCTGACGTTGAAGCGAATTTTTAAGTATTTTGGCGTATTTTTACAAATATGAAATTATTCTATAACGTACATTTCGACAAAATTATATGACATGGTCATAAAACATGTGCATACCTTTATTTTATTTTATTTTAGTTTCTAAATATATCGACTACAAAACATTGTTTATATTTTTGGTAAATCAAAAACGCTGTGCTCAATGCACTGCAAAATATACCGGCACCTGCTGCCAAATAAAAGACCAAATCGTAGCTTCCTGTTTTATCTGTCAGTGATCCTGTAGAGAAATGAAAGAAAGGTATATTGTGGGATGCTATTACAAGAAGAACATAGTAACTCTAGGTGGACAATCCATCCATTAGCAATAGGTTTAAATCAGGTTCCTCTCATACATCAGATATGTGTTGACTATAACTATAACATAAACAATGTAAAGCTCTAATAAGCTTATAAATGACCTATCGCCAAGTGTCTGGCACATGGCTGTCCAACGGCTTTTTTACGTCATTCGATTGTGATGTCATAATCATACAAGTGTTTGACGGGCCATTTAATTGTGACAACATAATGGAAAAGTCTGTCAAAAGGTGTTGTGTCTTGCATTTGGCGATAGGTCAACTCTATAATTTTGTTTTATTGTCATTTTACATCCCGATTAAAAATTTTCATAAGTAGATGGCACCGGTTTTTGGTGAATTTCCATGATTTTACATATGCTGTGGGCTGGTGCCAATGCAATGAGGTTCTTTTATGTGTGACACAGGATGTCAGTTTTAATTCTCGCCCTCTCCCAAAACAGTGACTTCACTTCCTATGCGGAGCGGTTGGCGAAGGAACGGTTGCTACCATTTTAAAAAAGTATCCGGTATGAGCCGGTGTAAAATAGAACACACCCAAAGAAAATCCCCCCGGGAAATTTTCTATATAAAAAAGCTTCCCCCAGGGAAAATTTTCTATATAGAATTCATTCCGCCTTCTCTGCATAGTAGACATCCCCACCTGTCCGTTATAAGTTTGACTTTTATGTCAGCTATAGATCTATATATCGGGTTTTTTAACCTATGATTCAACCTATGAAACAGGATTCTAAAAACATATACATGCATTACAAAAACAAACAGTGCAATTCACATAATTCTTGGCGATATCTAAATTAAATGTTTCTTTTAGTAAACGCAATCAGTTATCTTTTTTGTATAATTAATCTCTTAATAAGCTAACCAGCTTATTTACAGAATATTTCGCGGCCAAGCAAAGATCAAAATCTAAGAAGTACCGACAATGCCTATTTATTTGACTTTGATTAATTTGCTCAGTATGTAACTAATTAAGACATAAAATGATTTACCAACATCATTTTAAGGGTCATTGTTTTTATAGTACATATATTTGAATGTGAAAACGTCACTTCTAAATTTGAATAAAATAAGTGAGAAAGTATCTGATAAGACTGTCTCAAAGTGAGTGAGAACATTTTCTATAAAAGAGAGAACATTCTCTATATAGAAAAACTTCCCATGGGGGAATGTTTACTATATAGTATTCCTTCCGGGGGAAGATTTTCTATGTAGAAAAATTTCCGAGGGGAATGTTTTCTATATAGAAACATTTCTGGGGGGTGGGGAGATTTTCTATGCGAAACTTTAAAAACAATGAAATGGATATTTTAGAATATAAATTCTATAACAAAAATATAGAAATCCCAGATACATGTACCAAAGAATCTCCAGGATATTTAATGAACTTTGGACAAACATGGACCTCTGGAAATCCAGAGGTGAGTTCAGGTGACGTGGAGGAGTAAACATCCCCCCTTGACCTGTCACACCCGCCGTGATTCCACAGCCAAATAAAGATGAAACAAACGAGGAATATATCAACGGCACTTACGACTTAACAACCACCATCGAACAGGTTATTGAAAATTTCATTTAATGAAACATATAAATTGCAAACAAGGTCATTGTACCGACAGTAATTACTAAATATGTTAACAAACGGTTTTAAAGTATCATTGAAATAAAGCTATATTTGTCAATTATTAAACTTTCATTCATTTGCTTGATAATGTAATTCTCAAGATATAGCTATACTTACCAGCAACAACCCCACCAATTGATGTGGAAACACCATATATGGTAATTATCAATCCTTGGGCTATTGGATAATTACTTTCGTCTACAGCTTCCCGTATTACGGATGGTGACTGTGTTAATATCACCCCGAAAACAAGTCCATAGAGGATTGAAGCAATAAACAACAGATCATAGCTGCGAAACAATGGAAACATAACATGTGTCCCAGCTAAAAGCAGAAATAAATATGTCCAGTGATATATAACCTTTGGCCTTGTACATCTAAAAATATAAAAGATATAAAAATCTCAGATACCAAAGTAATAATCTTCAGGATGTCCAGGATACATGTACAAATCTGGTAAATATTGGACAGACACGGACCTCTGGAAATCCAGAAGTGGGATCAGGTATCATGGAGGAATAAGATAATTTTTTATTTTTGTCAACTGATGAGGAATGTGTATGTTACAGTTTAAAGATATTTTATCATTCATATACAATTTTTGTATTATTCGCTTGAAGTGGGTTTTACGCCACACTCAACAAAAAATTTTCGGCTACATGGTGGCGGCAGATTTTTGATAGTGGAGGAGAGAACCCGGTTACAATGTACCAGACCTTCCACAAGTAAACTTGCAAATTTTCTCCCAAAATCAGCTTAACTTCCAGTGGTTCCAATTTTAAATAGTGGAGGAGAGAACCCGGTTACAATGTACCAGACCTTCCACAAGTAAACTTGCAAATTTTCTCCCAAAATCAGCTTAACTTCCAGTGGTTCTAATTTTAAATATTGGAGGAGAGAACCCGGTTACAATGTACCAGATAAGAGACCGCCAACCTTCCACAAGAACACTGGCAAAAGGGACTCAAACTCACACTGACTAGAGATGAGAGACTTTAGATTTTAAAGTGTGATGCTCTACCCACTCGTCCACGGAGACCCTCATATATAACTAATAATAATCAATTAAATATAGAAATAAAGTTTCATGTGGTCTTTTAAACGATTATACAGACAAGATTTGATATAATTAATTATGGAATATTGTTCAATGTATTTGAAAAATATTTAAGAAACAAAACAAGATGGGTTTGAGAAGCAATCTGTCCCCGAAAAGTAGCCCATCTATGAAAACTGTAAAGTCTCTCTGACAAATAAATTTCAATCTTGGATATAATCAAAAATATTCTAGATTTTACTGATTTTATACAATTATTGCACTATTCTGGTTTGAAATGAGAATTTATGGAGTACAAAAAACAATATCCGAAGCCGAAGGCATATTAAGCATAACGACATTGAAATTACATTAGCAGGAGTAATCGTTCCTACATGCCGCCATATC
Organism: Atrina japonica; assembly: GCA_030159075.1. NCBI lineage: Eukaryota > Metazoa > Mollusca > Bivalvia > Pterioida > Pinnidae > Atrina > Atrina japonica. Next base: position 257,713 of record BROG01000459.1, on the reverse strand, counting down.
TACGGATATCTATCGAGGAACAAAACGTTTTCCCCGTGCAGCTTGTCATAACCGAAAAGTGAATAGAATGATCTGTATTATAATCAAAAGCTTACTCCGCTCCGCCATGTTAGATGAATTGAACGATACATGATACAGATCACATTTACAGCTTACGTGCCAATTTGGTGTCCAAATCCGGATATCAGTGTTCCAACAACAGTTGATGCACCAATTAATACAACTAGAAAAGATCCTTTTTCTCTTGTGAATCCGTTGAGCACCATAAAATCTGGTAAATACCAAGTTTCGACGAAACCTGCGAATAATTAATTTGAAATTGAAAATGAAAATTGTGATTTATCATAACCCGAATAATTTACTAGTATATATTCCACATGCTAAGATCGCTTATCTTTTAACTAAAAAAAAGAGTATTTCCCCTCGATTATCTGAAGCGCATTGTTTAAATCAATCTCACTTACATTCAACATTTGAAACGGAAACCCAAACTACGCAGAATCATATTGCAAGTCTCTGATTGGCCACCTGATTCACAGGGCAGCTAAAGGATTTCTGCTGCAGGCTGCGTTCAAGCCTTCTGGAAGATTTTGACCGTATGAGGACACTGTAATTTTTCGAGTTAACATAGGGCCTAGAAGCCATAAAATATATACGTCATAAATTGTATTGTGACGCCATATCGCGTGAAGCTTGTCAGTACCCTCACTATGGCATCTGGGCCCGAAGTCACCAAATTTACTCAATAATCAAGCTCAACAGTTATTTCGTTATTTTGACTGTATATTTTAGGTTTGAGTAATTAGGAAACATATAATTATTTTTCATTTACATATACATTTTTGTGTCACACTTATGATTTTTATATTAAAAAATTAATCAATACGTTTAGTACGGAACTCAAAATTTGAGTATGTACTCAAACTATTTTTTATTTTTCTTCATATTAGCAATCATTTTCATCATTATTTACAATTGTATGCTGTCAATATACAAACATGTGCGGTTACAGAATTAATTTTGCGTGTTTTTGCCTTAAAATCACTTAAAGTTAGTTGAGCTTGAGTACTGAGTAAATTTGGTGATTTCGGGCCCTGATCCTTCTGTCAAGTTATCCGGATGTTGGGATTCCCAAAGTTTAAGTATGCACTCGTTTGACATTGGTACACATTCTTTTGAATATGGTGCAATTATTCGATTTGATTTTCGTAGGGTAAGCGAAAACGATGACATTAATGTTGATTGAGTCTTTAAAAGAATTCAGTTTAGAAAGAGTATCACTTTAGATTTATTGCGTGCACAGCTCTTCGGAAATTCGAACATCCTGGTTTCCATGGCATGTCAGCACAGCTGAACTGAGGGTATACCAACACCCAGGTATCTCGGCAGAGCGGTCAGATGTCATGTTCCGATACCCTGGGGATTGACAGGGAATATTCCCCGTAAAAAGAATAAAATGGGAGAAAAAGATGTGAATTAAAATGGACGTCTTCATGGTGATGTTCCTGTTCTAACCAAGCAAACTCATAAAATGATATTCCAAGCAACCCTTTTTATGACATCCGTTAATACATGGAAATGATAGCAGAATCATATTGCATAAAGTTATACATACCTGTCATCCCAAAAGGAATATTTATCACCAAGCACGTTAAAAACATAGGATTTCGAAGTATACGCCAGTCACACGAGTTATTTCTCTTTGTCTGCTCTGGTTTTCCATCTTTTGGTAGATTGAAATGTGATAAAATGGTAAACACAATCAGATTTGCAAGTACGGCACTCATTAATAAGCATGTTCCTCGCCAATCATATTCCTCCAGCATTATTTCAGCGACATATGGTAATATTACTGACCCTACAGCTCCGCCAGTTATTGTTAACGATATGTACTTGGGGAACAATGAAGGACCAAACGCACGCCCAATACTCAAGAATGAGGATATCAATGGTAACATTAAACCAGATCCTACAAATATATAAATTAAGTCATAAAAATGGTACAATCTATGTTCCATTCTAGGGTAAAGTACCTGGTATTTTGGTACCAGCCTATTATTTAATACTAAAGTGTTATTTTGCTCAGATATAGCACCATTTAAATTCTAAAAATCTCAAAAATTAAGATATTCATTTTTACAGTGGGTACTTCCAAGATGGATTTGGCATTACATTTAGATTTATTATGTGGCCTTGTATGATACCACTCTCTTTCGGATATATACATTTATACTAAATTCGAGCTCAACTGATGAAGTCTTATTTGACAGAAACGATCTTCTTGAGCATTTGTAAATATTATTAACAAAACCAAAGCAATAGTTTTACAAAGAGGTCGAAACAAATGCTAAAGACGATCGTGTCTGTCAAAAAAAAAACCTATAAATTGAGTTATTTGATATAAATGCATACGGCTTTTAAAAAAATTGAATAGAATAAAACAAGACACCGAAATGGACTTATCGATCATTGCAACCCGACCCAGGGTCATGCAATAGATACCTTTAGTTATAACTAACCTATACTTGTTACATAACATTGGAGGAAATCGCATTTGCATAACGACGTACAATAATAGATCATGATAGGTTATCTGAGGAATTTTCCTGTGCAAACATTCTACTGAAAGATTTACCTGTTCCAACACCGATCAGTATGACTACATAAGTAATATTCGTTGAAAATGAAGCTGCCAACAGCGAAGCCGATGTCAGTAAACATCCTATTAGGACACTCTTTGTCAACCCAATTTTCCGAGTCATGATTTCCCCAAATGAACCTTATAAAACACATAAACAAATATCAAATGATAATGCGTTTTTTAAGAATATTTTATTATTCACTATTTTATTATTTCATTATTATGTTTAATATTCACTTTGGGGTTGTACATTTTTATCACAATCCATTGATGTGTCAGTGAACATATATTATTATTTTTGAATTATTTTCAGTGATGCCACATTTTGAATACTCGTCTATTTTGTTGCAAATATTTAAATAATGCCAATATATATATATATATGTGAGACTGCTTGAATGGAGTTATACGATGTCTAAGATGTTTATCATATTATATAAAGTGTACAAATCCCATGCATGAACGGTTTAGACATTTGGTTTTTAGGTCACCTGAGCCAAAGGTTGATGGTAACCTATTGCGGTCGTCCATTGTATGTTGTCGTCAGTCGTGCGTCGTTAACATTTACACATTTTCAAATAAATTCTTCTCAAGAACCAGTTGACCAGTTATAACCAAACTTGGCATATAGAATCTCCATGTGCAGCTGCATACATTTTGCAAATGAAAAGGGGCCGAAAAGGACCAAAATTTTAAAGATCTTCTCATATGAACCTATTATCAGATGACTTTCAAATTTTGTGTACATGATTGTTAAGTCAATATTTACATAGTTTGTGAATGAAAATGAAATGTGTTATTATTCCAAGGTCACAGGCACTTCTTCTCAGGAACCAATGGGCCATTTTTAACCAAACTTGGCATGTACCATTTCTATGTGAAGTTGCATAAAATTTGCAAATGAAAAGGGGCTAGGATCCATAGCAGTCCCTAAACTTGGTACATCTTTAAAAATATTCTTATGAGCCAATGGTCAGATGACTTTCAAGGAATGAAAACGAAATCTGTCCATAAACGTCCACTAGGGGGCGCTTCAATAACATAGGGTACAATTGTAAACAAATGGCTTAATAACTCAAAACTGATGGACTTTTTGTATACAAATATATATGGGAAAGCTGTGAGGAATTACATAAGGATCATTTTGACAAAATTACAAAGTCAAAAATCAAAGTCACAGACACCTAAGTAAAAGTTTTTTGTCAAATTTGAAATATTTTCGACTTCTTCTCAAGAACCAGTGGACCACTTTGAACCAAAATTGACGAAAGTTTTTCATGTGAAGGTGCATGTTTTCAAATGAAAAGGGGCTAGAACTAATAAGGTTCTTAAAGGGGGGCAAATCTTGGTATTATTTTACTTAGATAACCGTTGGGCCTCTTGTTTCTTTAACTATCTATCACAAAGATGTTTTGTGTCGAGATTTGACTTTGTCGTATGTGCTGATATCGTGTCGTAGATGTCGCTGGAGCCGTATCCACTGTTGCGTTGTAACGAAAGGTATGTGGGAATGTTGGCGAGAGAAGAGTAAGAGTCCGTGTGTGTGGCGCTGTGGGCCGTAAAGTAACGTGGCGCTGTGGCCGTAAATAGTAAGAAAGTGTCGTATTCCCTGTGATCCACCATAATACAACTCCAGGAAGAAAACTATATAAGTTAATCCGTATTTATTGTCAAGCCGCAACGATGAACAGTAAATCACAAATATATAGCAATCAAAAGTAAATATAGTCTGAAATAGTGAATAATAATGAATAAGTCCAAAACATTAAATAAAAAGTAATGTGTCCTGGATGAAAATAGAATGCAAGTTGAAAATATGACCAGTAGTATACGTGGTCTCCAAACAAAGTGACGATTCAGTGTTATCAGTGGTGTGTCCGATTTCCGAACTGAGGAATCGAAATTTTACAAAAGTATTTATGAGAATTTGGGACAATAGTTTGTAAATAATAGATCTAGTATAAGTTTGAAAGTTGTTGAGTAAAATACAAAACAATGGCAAATTAAATCTAACACAGATGTACATGTCCATTAACATAATAGAGAAATGAAATAAATACATAATTGATTTGACAGTAATAAAAATAGTTATGTAAAGAGAGGATTAACATGTGAAATAAGTCCATTATCTGTTTTATAATTATTGTCCAGGTGTCACAAAGTCTAAGCACATATGGTGGGGAAACATAAACAATTGAATCTGTAAATTGATAATTATAATCCGTAAGTTACAGAGTAAATTAAAAAGTAAACATACATATGAAAATAGAAATATAATTTTGTTTTCAAAAATCCAGAAATTATAAAAATGTCTGAAATTAACTTGGTGACATATCTACACTGATTTTTGTTAATGTAGTAATCTTCAACTCCTCAAACAATTATAAAAAAAAACATGCTTAAGCGAAAATAAAATTTTGAATGTACACATGGCAACATGTGAAAGCGCACCTTTTACAAATTTAAATAGTAGTTTTAGCGGTTAAGAGCTCCGTGCCTTTTAGAAATCTAAATCGTATTTTTAGCGGTAAGGAGTTAAGAAAAATTGAAAATTTTTACGAATATTATGATAGTTATAGTATTCTTTTGGTGATATCATGGTCAGGATCTTCAACACTTCAGCTGTGTTTTCAGTATTTTATACACTGGCGACAAAAATATGTTATCTCGATAGAAATGAACTCAAAAAATTATGAATGTTGCATATATTGTCCCTTTACGTCATAAAACATATTCGCCACTTGTAAGATTCGCAATATTTAGGTTTCCGGTGATATCCGATATATTCATTTTACTTCGACTAAACATCAGAACCGAGTCAAAAATTTCCAGAAGTTCAATACCTCTAATGTAAGAAAATATAAAATATCATTTTACACTTTGCAGTCCCGAAACACAAATCAGATATTGTTTACCTCCTCCGTACATCAGTCCTCTAACTAGAGATTCCATGAGCGACGCCTCAGACCGACTAGCGTCAAAACTGCGGACTATGTCTACGTACATGATGCCAATCATTGATCCGAATCCAACGCCTAAAAATCGACTGATGAAAGCACAAAGGAACACAATGTACTTCTTCCTGGTATTGTCATAGTCCTTCTTTCTTAATCTAGATCAACAGAAATATGCTACATTAACGAAAGCATGTTCTTGAGATATATACACTTGTTATTTTAAAGTCCAGAGTGTCTTTCGGATGAGACTTCCCAAAACCGAGGTACCTCACTATACTTAAAATCTCATCTCTGCAATGGCGTCAGTCCATAGCACAGGTCAAAATTTATGGCACCTGAAGCGGATGACCTCCATATAAGTGAAAAAATTCCTGGATGATATAGCTTTCTGCCTCCATGTGCATCTTAATTGGGATACAATTTTCAAAACAATGCAATGAATTGAATTTTACAGTCAAAAAAATTATGGTAGAAAAAATAATGAATAAAATTTCATGAAATTCGGTGAAAGAGCATCTTTGAAATGACACCTGATCCCATCTCTGGATCTCCAGAGGTCCGTGTTTGTTCAATATTCACCAGATTTGTATATGTATCCTGGACATCCTGAAGTTTAATACTTTGATATCTGAGAAAATTATATAGATACAAACGATGGGGGCATAATCGTTAAAAGGTATTCAGATAAAAGTTACCAAAATATAACTCACGACGGAACTTCATTTTCCTGTCTTGAATTATAAGAATTATCCACATTAATGTTATTCGGTTCTATTGCCATTTCCCCGGATGGCTTTTTGCTACAACTTTGTAGAACCGCCTTTTTTGCAATGTTGGACGCGGACGTATGGTCAATATATGTGATTATTTGTTAAAGTCGCTCTGACTTTTTAATTACAGAACGAAATCCAGTGATAGGTCAATTTATTCAGATGAATCAATTGCACCTTTTCTAAATACAGCGTGATATTGATGATCATGAATGTTAAGAAAACCTACGTGCTGCGTGCTGTTCGTTCTGAATTTAAACCTTGACCGGTAAAGTTTAAAAATACTTTTAGAATTGTTTTGTTGCTGTGGTTCTGTGGGTAGCACACAACATAGTTTTGTACGGATAGGAAATAGTTATTTTTCACTATTAAACAACGACAAGAAAAAGTTTGCCCTCTATATCTAGTACATATTTTGATATCCTTGTTGATTCATAAAAAGTTTAAACTTATTGATTTTACAACGATTAACAAACAAGTTTAAACAACTTATACAAATGTCTCTCGTTGGCTCTGATGTTGGCGTTATGGGGTGCTTGATGTGGGAGGAAACCGAGTACCCGGAGAAATCCCACGTGTCCGACCTTGCCGTGGGAGGAAATCGGAGTACCCGGAGAACAACCCACGTATCCGACCTTGCCGTGGGAGGAAATCGGAGTACCCGGAGAACAACCCACGTATCCGACCTTGCCGTGGGAGGAAATCGGAGTACCCGGAGAAATCCCACGTGTCCGACCTTGCCGTGGGAGGAAATCGGAGTACCCGGAGAAAACCCACCTGTCCGACCTGGCAACCGCCATACCATCTCACATACTCCCCGGGTTGCATTGTCGAGAAGCGAGTACGCTAACCGGACACCCGATATGTTGATTCACACATTGTATCCACTTTTACTGCGTACTATATACATGTAGAGGGTTTAAGACATTTTTCTCATTAAAATGCGCTTCTGTATTTTTAGTATGCCTTGTTTCTTTTAACTCATGAAACGACAGGAATTCTTCTTGTATGGAGACTTCGCCAGCTTTGGGCAAAATTTCACGAACAATGATCGATGCAGTGAGTTATCATTAACGTGCCACTCCTACCGTGTCACGGGATCATCATTAATGTCTTTTAGCCGCATTCGAAAGACTCGTAATTTCCATTGCTTATTCCAAATGAAAACTTCTTGGTGAAAGAAAAGTCATTGTCTGGACATGTGTCATATAGAAAACTTTCCGCATAGAGAATATTCCCACGGGAAATTGTTTATATAGAAAACATTCCTTCCCAATCCGGAAAAATGTCTATGTTGTTGTTGTATTGTTGTTTAACGTCCCACTCATAAATCTTTCACTCATATGCAGGCGTCACCAAATGCAGGTGAAGGGCTTCAAATTTTGGCCTATGCTCGGTACTTACGGTCATTGAGCAGTGAGGGTTCCAACATCTACTGTGCCACGGGACCTTGGTTTTTATTGTCTCATCCAAAAAAACAGGAACACCCAGCCGCCTCAGTCGAGGCTCGAACCCGCAATCCTCATTTTGCGAATCGAGCACCCTGCCGCAGAAAATATTAATAAATCTGTTCACTGTTTATTTCAAAATATAACATATAATATCATATGCTGAGTGTAAGTCACACATATTCACCGATTTGAATTTATAAGAGACTTTCTCACATTATTATTTTGAGACAAACTTTAGTCCTACAATATTAGACTTCATTTGGTTTGCTTTCATTTTTTTATCCGCTGATTCTGAACCACGAAGTCTTATCGGAAGTCTCTATTTTCTCGTAGCATTTGAAAGACTGTGGAACGTCTCGTATTTGACCCGCTTGACTATCTGAAATGAGGGGATGACATTTGGGAAAGAAGAATAGGATAAACCTCGACTAAATGATACGGTAAATAGGGTGTTTTTTTTTTTGTTAATATTTTAGACATTTATCTATAATAATAATAATAATAATAATAATAATAATGACAGATGTAAACTCATGACTGTTGCAAACATTGTGAAATAACCATTCACAGTTCCCACAAAAATCTGTTGGGAACTTGCTACGAGAAAATGGAAACTTCCGATAAGACTCCGTGGTTCGGCATTAATAGTAAAAATAAATATCCGATAAAAACCGTTAAAAGCAAACGATATGAACCACCGAAGGCTTATAATCAACTAATTAAAATCATAATGATATTGATAATAAAATTATTGCAGTTACTGAAAAAATATTTAATCTCGATATCATCCGCCACAGGGAATTGTGTAAATTGCAGTTTTTTCTGAAATGCGTTTTTTAGAATCCTGGATTATAGTTTGATAAAAAAACCAATTACTGATATAAAAGTCAAACCTATAATGGACAGGTGAGAAAGTTCTCTATGCAGAGAAGGCAGAAACAATTCTTTATCGAAAACTTTCTCCCTAGGGGGAGCTTTTTCTATATAGAACATTTCCGTTGGGAAGATTTTTTTTTGGGGGGGGAGGTTTTCTATACGACACCAGTACCTGGAATCGTATCCAGGTTTCCATCCTCCGAGACGCGCGCTCTGACAGACTGAGCAACAACAGGTAACTGGACGCTTCCTTAAATCCTAAAATGACAAATATTTAACATAGATACATTGGGATGGTTTAATCCAAGCGATTCTCAGCGTAATTTATGGATGAGCATGTATGAATGACATTGTCAACATAACGTGAATAATTTGTGTGGCGGTGTGTATGGAAATAAAGGCCATTTGTGTCAAATCATTAGCATCTGAAAAACAATATATCAACGTGTGTTGTGAATTTAAAGCAGTAGATGCATCAAAAACGGGACCTCTCAAATTAATCACCTTTTGTAAAACATGTCAAACGACGTTAACACAAGTTGAACACGTTAACATTTTGTACTTGACAATATTTTCTGCCATTGCAGGTTTTTAATTTTTAAAATACATTCCCCCTTGGCCTCGTGCTCATCAAACTTATTCTCATTTTCCATATGTCTCTTTCAAAAGCTGCAATCTCCTTCTTATTGTCTTTTCCGCGTCCGCCATCATTTATGTAACTATGGTAATATTGTATGATATTATACCGCTTCATAAATTCTAGCGATTTCATTGGACAATAAGCGTTGGGTATTTTCCACTTTCTCGGTCATTCCAGGGTGATATTCAATAAAAATATCACATGCACCGAAATGGATGCGCGTACGGTTCGTATGTTTTTCTTATGTAGTAATTAGGTGTAACCTCTATATTAGTTGTGTAATATACATTTCTTTGACGCAGACTGGAACCGAAAGAATCAACAACCGAAATTAAATGATTTGACATGTGATATCACACCGCTGAATATCACCCTGGAATGACCGAGACAGTGGACAATACTTAACGCTTATTGTATAACGAAATCGCTAGACTTTGTGAAGAGGTATAATATTTATATAATATTGAATGTATTTCCTCGGGATGACAATTTCCACTACCACCCTCTCAGGAATGTTATATTTATATACTACCATCCTCTCAGGAATTTTATATTTGTATGCCGCTCGTATACTAACGTACATATATATATATACGTAGAGTTTCAGAAAATGAATTGATTATTTAAATGTATTTGGATTTATAACCGAATTTTTGCATCACTTGTAAGTACATATATTGGGCAATTGAAGAAAAAGACGTAGAATTGTCATGATGCTTTTCTTATGGTTAAACGGTTTAAAAGATGTAGATCATATATCTTTTACCATATTTATAGCACGTCAAAATAACTTTAATGAGTTAAACCTAGTTTTTCCAGTGAAACATTAACCTAAACTAGAACCACATTAACTGGAGAAAACCAAGTTTAACAGATAAAAACTAAGATTAACTGCTCTACAATCACATTCATACGTATTAATGTTAAATTTGGAGCAGTAAAACCAAGTATTTCTCAGTTAAAACTAGTTTTCTGTAGTTAATCGAAATGGCGACGCCAAAATCACACTAGAGTTAAACTTAGTTTTTCTCGAAACTCGCAATAACTGGGGAGAAACTAGGTATAATTCATTTATGTGATTTGGCAAGTCATATATATCCAATGGGAACTAATTGTGACCCGTTATTAGTTGACGTATTATCTGAAGCATATATTGTGCAGCGTCGGTTGTTCGCTGGGAACTCGCACTGAAATAATTTTAAATAACAATGATATAAAAATTTATATCTTTATTGTCCGGAGTCCAAGTCTAAAGTGACTAAATTATAATAACAATCATCTAAATAAAACAATTACAATTTCAACCTGAAAGATAAAAGTTCATTAAAACATAATTTGTAAATATAATTTTGATAATTAATTACTTCTTCTTAATAGATAAAATAATTGATATCAATAATGTTTTACATAAAGTATAAAAAGATGAATTGGATACTTAGTAAAATCCTTAATTTTCATTTTTAAACAAAATTTCTATATCATAAGACGCTTTACCTGAAATAATTTTAAATAACAATGATATAAAAATTTATATCTTTATTGTCCGGAGTCCAAGTCTAAAGTGACTCTTGACTCGGACCTAAAGCGTCTTCAATAAAAAAAATAGATCTTTGCTATTAACCAATAAAGAAGTCAACGGGAAGAGAGAGAGAAGTTGGGTTTTTCGTTTTGAAAACGCGTAAGTTTATGAAAAATCTATCATACTAGCGTATGAATAAGTAAAATATAAAGTTTCTCAGACAGAAAGCGTAAACTACGCGAACTCTGTATAGACTTAAAACACTATATGGAAGATTATTTATTTTTACTCAATAGAGTGTCACAGCTCTCAAACAGGAAGGGTAGCCTTGAAAGTTGTATTAACAATTTATTTAAGTGCCGAGTAGAGTGTGCCAACCCATTAGCGATCTCACATACAATATGGTCGCATAAAAGTTATGTTGACACCCAAGTTTTACATATGGATTAACTCCCCAAAGTTTAGGGAAAACACTTTTACATTAACTAACTATACACACATATATATATAAACTATATATATATATATATATATATATTAGGTGGCCCTGATATATATAACTATTGCATATATATAGCCTATATATATATATATATATATAGCAAATCTTACGACATACATAGTTATAATACACAATTTTGATATATATGCCAATACATTTTTTTTTTGTAATAATAAACATATATACAAACACATTGACATTTCAAAATCCTTAATTTTATCAATCAAATGTCACAACTGAACATATTTACAACATGTGAAATTGAATTAACAACAATCTAAATTAAAGTAACAACACAAGGTATCCATTACGAATGAATTTAATACACACGCGCACTTAATCCAGAATGAAATACACTAAATCCATCCATGTTGTATGAGGAACGAAATACACTAAATCCAGTGTTCATGATGAATATAATATTATTATTATTCGGAACAAGTCTTATAAACAGCTATATCTCACAGTTTATTAGTATAAAACCCAAAAGCTGATGAAGAAGCTAAGAAAACTGCTATCTTAAAACGAGGAGTTGTCTTTAATTTTGTTTTGAACTTTTAATCCCTCCCAATATATGGTTAGTTTAGGTCTAAACGTTCCGATTAAATCAAGTTTGTTAATTTCGGGTGGCGTATCAATAGACCAGTAGGAAGGACATAGTGGCAAGCGACACCTTTGGATCTCCCAACATGTAACAACAACACATGAAGAACCAGTCGTTATTTCTAATACAACTGTCGTATAATGTCGGGATTGATACTTTTGGTATATTAAGAAAATTATGATACCAATAAAAATAAACACTGTTGTTAACAAAATGTAGTTAACCTTTATTTCATCAAAGAAATTCCGTAAAGATGAATTTTCAGTGGGAGTCATTGCCCTTGTACTCCCTCGAGAAAGCTCTGGTGGCAAGAGGATATGCAGACTCCTCTTCTGTCAAAGTTTTGGATAAAGCCTCCGTCCCTATTGTTAAACTTGTTGACACCCTGTACATATGGATTAACTCCATACCAATGAATAATATAGTTAATTTGTAAAGTTTAATTTAATCCTTCTAATTTCAAAACATATACATTAACTTACTCGTGAGAATATCGAAAAATGCTATATTTTTACTTATTTAATTATCTTTAAAATACAAATATTTTATAATTTTATTTAAAATATAAAAAAATCTAATGACATAGCAGCATGAAAAGAGTATCGTGATTTTCATACTGACGGCAAAAAAAAAAAAAGCTCGCATGTGGAGATATTTTACTCATACTCTTTGTCCCCAAAGTTTAGGGAAAACACTTTTACATTAACTAACTATACATATATATATATATATATAGCAAATCTTACGACATACATAGTTATAATACACAATTTTGATATATATGCCAATACATTTTTTTTTTTTTTTTTTTGTAATAAAAAACATATATACAAACACATTGACATTTCAAAATCCTTAATTTTATCAATCAAATGTCACAACTGAACATATTTACAACGTGCAATTGAATTAACAACAATCTAAATTAAAGTAACAACACTCATGGTCTGATCTCTCCTCAGAGAGGTATCCATTACGAATGAATATTAGGAGCTTTTAATACACATGCGGACTTAATCCATACGAATGATAATACATTGAAAAATGCTAAATCCATCCATGTCGTGCCCCCTCTCATGAAGAAAACGAAATACACTAAATCCAGTGTTCATGATGAATATAATATTATTATTATTCGGAACAAGTCTTATAAACAGCTATATCTCACAGTTTGTTAGTATAAAACACGGGTTGTCTTTAAACAATAAAACAGTCAGCGTAGAACCTTACAAAAACATATTTACAAAGAAATTGAAAAATTGGAAATTAGTAGACCTTTTTCATATGTTTTTAATTAATTACTTTGATTTAAAATTAGGTATACACAATAAGGCTGTTTTAAAAAATTTTTTAGTTTAAAATAATTCCAAAAAGAAAGTTTAATTTCGTTTTTAACTTTAATGGCTTTGTTTGTAATTTTGTTTTGAACTTTTAATCCCTCCCAATATATGGTTAGTTTAGGTCTAAACGTTCCGATTAAATCAAGTTTGTTAATTTCGGGTGGCGTATCAATAGACCAGTAGGAAGGACATAGTGGCAAGCGACAACATGTAACAACAACACATGAAGAACCAGTCGTTATTTCTAATACAACTGTCGTATAATGTCGGGATTGATACTTTTGGTATATTAAGAAAATTATGATACCAATAAAAATAAACACTGTTGTTAACAAAATGTAGTTAACCTTTATTTCATCAAAGAAATTCCGTAAAGATGAATTTTCAGTGGGAGTCATTGCCCTTGTACTCCCTCGAGAAAGCTCTGACATGGTGAGTGCACAAGAGAGGATATGCAGACTCTCTCTTGTACTCTGTCAAAGTTGTTTCATATGTTTGGATAAAGCCAGACTTATGTCCTATTGTTAACATCAAAATCCTATCTTGTTGACACCCACTCAGCTATTAAAACTGCAGTTCAGACTTGTACATATGGATTAAGTCCATACCAATGAATAATATAGTTAATTTGTAAAGTTAAATTTAATCCTTCTAATTTCAAAAAAGTTTATATACATAACTTACGTCTCGTGCCCAGAGATATCGAAAAAAACAGCTATATTTTTACTTATTTAATTATCTTTAAAATACAAATATTTTAATTTTATTTAATGTAAAAAAATCTAATGACATAGCAGCATGATACATACTTCATTCAGAAGCTTCTGAATCAAAAGAAGACAAAAAACTTGCTGTGTGATTTAATATCCCAACGAACTAGAAATTAAAGACACCACAGAATCAACCAAATTCTCTTCCTTCTTGGTCATTTTACTTACTATAAGCATAAAAATCTCAGATACCAAAGTATAAATCAATAGGATGTCCAGGACATAGATACAAATCCGTTTCGGTAAAAATGGACAAACACGGACCTCTGGAAACCAAGAGGTGGGATCAGGTGCCATGGAGGAGTAAGCATTCCCCACTTCCGTCACACCCGCCGTGAGTCCACAGTCAAGTCCAATGAAACACGTGAGGAGTGTATCCTCGTCACAATTGGTACAGACGTCTCAACAACCGCCAACGAAAAGGCAACTCAACATTTCACTTAGTGAAACAGAGAAGTCGCAAACAAATTATACCGACCATAAAATTTGCGGAACGTTGACATTAAACGCGGTTTTCGATATCCCATGTGTCAATAATTTGTCAGTGATATAGTGCCAATACATTTTTTTTTGTTAATACCTCTGTATATGAAATCTCCATATGTTTTAAATTAAAGTGCACGCCCTGGCATATCGGATCATTTGTGAATATATATTATTATTATTCGGAACTCCATATGCAGGTGACTGAGGGATAATTACTACTTAAATGTGTCGAAAATTTTGATACGATGGGAAAGCCGAAATCGTCGCGTTTATCGTATAGCTTAGTTGCTAATTTCCCGTCTGTGTTTATATTAATAAAAAACATATGTCTAAGTATGAAGCGTGTGTACTTGATTCTGTTGTATCTTTAATTTCTAGTTCGCTGGGATATATCGCATTGACATATATGTATGAAAATTGTCATTATTAATTGACAAAGACGTGAGGAACGAAATGTGTTCATGATATCTCTTATAAAACAGCTATGTCAAATTAAAAGACACCGCTAACTTTTTCTTTTTTCATTTTTTTTATTCAGCAGTTTCTGAATGAAGTCTGCTTCGTATGAATAAAAGAACAGGTCGGCCAATAAAGGAGCACAATACTTTTGGTATTCCCACTAGGAATGCCGACAGTTTGCTGTTCCCTCGAAAAACCAGACGTCTCTCCGTCCCTATTGAACATTACAAATATATTGTCTATTAAAAAATTCCAGCATGTTTTTTATATCAACTTCAGTATACTTATGTGTAGAATCAGAGTGTGTGGTTTGACGAAATAAGAATCCTGATAGCCAATCACTAGATATTTAAATTTTCCAGGGATACCACCTTTAGTGAAAAAGGAGCAGTTGTCTATGATGCTAAAAAAGTCTTTTGGTACAGACGTCTTTGGCAACTAATTTTAGTATGTGGAATAGTAGTGTAAAAACGAGTTGAGAAATCATAAGTTTTGATACTGTGAATTCGAGAAAAAATAAAACTTGTGTGCCTTCAAATTTTCTAAAAGCTGTTTAGAATTTTTAAGTATCCACATCTGATTGAAAATTGTCACCGCTTCTGGAATAAGCAACTGTACAGTATTTTTGAAGTTTCTCCTTAAAATTCAGCATGTGTCAATATCTTGGTAAGGAGTAAAGATAAAGGTTTGGTAGAACATTTGCTGGATCCTGCTATGTATCTTTGCTTATATGGGTTTTATGAAGTTTAGGTATCCAGTATAAATGTGGTAGCTCGAAAACTGACAGGAAATTAACGGAAGAACTGGAAGTACTAATATGGATTGTTATTTTGACAAAATGGAACTACTTCATATTCCACGTGGTACACCATAACGTTTGTGCGGTACTAGTATCTCCAATGGTGATGGAACGAAATTATACGTAATTTTCCCGCTGAAATGACGTTAGCCGGGATAATGTCTTTCAGCGCCATTCCCTAATTAGGCCCATTATCATTCAAACTACTTCAAATTTAAATAAATTATTTAACATAGATCTAGGCGAAATAAGAAATATATATATCAGTAAAAATATTACAGTAAAAATATGATAAGAATTTGACACGCATCTATTGAAAATCCAGAGACGGAATTAGGTGTACTGGAGAAGTAAGCATCTCCTGTCGACCGATCCCATCCGTCGGGAGTCAGTAGTTAGATCTAAAACGAAGCAAATAAGAAACAACTCCCGTTGACAATATGTATGAATTACTTGCTTGTAATGTTTTATGCTTTTCGAGAATGTATGTAAATTATACAGATGGGTCATCCAGAGAAACGATCTACAAACTGTTTAATATAGTATTTTAAAACATGTTTGAAATTAAAAGTATAACCTAAAATAAATTCGTATAAATAGATCGGTATTATCATATTGTCAAAGATGTGTCGTTTCTAAAATATGAGAAAGTTTCCGGTCAAAAAGCTTTCTAATCGAAACAGAAATAAGAAATATGAAGCCACAAAGACTACAGAATACTGATGATATCGCCGCCATGTAAAACACCATCTCATAACTTCCGGTGGTATCCGTTATCGATCCTAAAATTATAAAATAGATGTATTACTGTTTCTTCTCATAAATTCTTAGACTTTTTAATTTCGTTTACAACGGACGCACATGCAACAAACGTTCTATAATTAAGCACGACTTTAAAAGGAAAGAGATTTAACTGCTGGATTATTGCTTACTCTATCAAACATCGTTATCCCGTATCATAAAACACTGTAAGAGTGAATTTATTGACAGAAAGAATTTCGGTTTTGGTTTCTCTGATTTTTATCATGATTTGAAACTTGTTTCGTTAGATTTTAAGTTATGCAGTAAAAGACTACTGCAACAGCATGTATGTAAACGCACACAAGTTTAAAACTAAACATTTGCTTGCTCGTGACACAATATCTTTTAGAATGTGCTGGAAGCAGGTGAGAAATGATATTGTTTTTACCAGCATGCTCCAAAAACGGATATTCAGTTATTCCCCGTTTGGTGTATATTCAATAACACAATAAATAGATCAGATCACTCACTGTGAACTCGAAGCTTCTGCCCAGCATGGATAGTAAGCAATGGAAGTCACATGTATTGTCTGGGCTATATTGTGTGCACAACATTAAATGACGTAATTGTCGAAATTAGGACCCAGTAATGGCGGCACCAAACTATCGCTGATTGGAATTTGTTTCATGAATGGGAAAACATAAGAATGTCTTTAAAAATAAACTGATAACACGGATAGATGTCTGAATAATGAGGTTTTTACTAAATTGATAAATTCAGAAAGAAACTGCTTGATGAACAATTCGAAGCGATGGGTAGTTTTGACTGTCGAAATATGGACCCTCGTGAATATATTTTGTCATGCTTTACAGTATCTTAAACATTATCTAGATATCTTTATGTTAATCTATTTAAAAGTATAGTATCAAAACCTTATTAATAAACAAAGAATATCACAGCAACCTATTCACCAATCTCATTACTGCTGGTTTTAACCGCCATCTTTGCATGCTTTGGAATACATGTAAACCACGGAAAGCACTTCCGGAGGTAGTTTGATCGGTTTCCCGAACTGGTTTGAAACTGGCATTGCTAAATGAGAAAACCGGAAGTAGTTTCAAACCAGTTTGGTGCAAAAAATGAAAGGTTTACCAAACTATTTATAAACCAGAACCAGTTTATAGACGATAAATTCACCCTTAAGCTTACTGTACAGGGGAAATAACTCGTGGTATTAATATTCGCTATAGACGCGGTGTTGATAGACCGGCGAATTTACGAAACAGTAAGTTCAGCTTTTGCAGGTTGTGGTGGTATTTTTATGCTAATCCCGATCTGCGAATTCTGCAATCCGCGATAATGTCAGCAGAGAAAAACAAAAGAAAATTACACCCAGGTAAGTAAACCACTATCGGTTAGACAAACTTTGAACCTGTTTGTTTCCTCTTTTTAATTTTATTTCCTGTCAATCGCGACTGTAGTCGCGAAAATTAAATACTCCATTGCCTGCCAATCAAGACTATTGTCGTTTTTTCCACGTGGTCTTCTTTCGTTTTCTATAATTAATTTAATTAATTAAGTAAGTACCTAGAAACACTTTGAGGAAATCACTAATCAATTTGAATTTGAATTTTGAAATAGTGCTTACGCCTCACTCAACAATTTTTCAGTTACATGGTGGCGACCAGTTTTTTTAATGGTGGAGAGAACCCGGGTTCCCGGGAAGAGAGCACCGACATTCCGCAAGTAAACTGGCAAACTTTCTCACAAAAATCAGGGTAGGTTCCAGCGGGGCTCGAACCTGCGCTGACCAGATGTAAGAGACATCATGGTTCAAAGCGCGATGCTCTTGTAGCTCGTTTATGAAACGATTTTGTTTTCATTCAACTTTGTAGATATTGACTTAACAATCATGCATACCGAAATTTTATCATTGGTTCATGAAAGATTTGTACGAATGTACCAAGTTTTTGAAACTTTGGATCCCTATTGGTCCTAACTCTTTTCGTTAGCAAACTTTAAGTAACTTCACATGGCGATAGTTCCTACCAAGTTCGGTTAAAATAGGTCCACTGGTTCTTGTGAATAAGCCGAAAAAATCTAAAAGTTAACAACGGACAACAAATATAAATCGATCTAAATAATAGCTTCGTGATTACTTTATAAAAAGTTCATGATGTAGTTGTCAATGTATTCAGTGTTACCTACCAGCAACAACCCCACCCACTGATGAAAATATGCCATATATGGTATTGTCCAGTCCCTGTGCCACTGCAAATTTATCGTTTCCTACCGCCTCATATATAACAGGGGAGCACTGAGAAACAATTACTCCGAAACACGTGCCATAAAGGACTGATGCTACAAACAATGTGGAATAGCTTGGAAACATCGGAAACATAGCATGTGCTGCGGCTAAGATTAGGAACAGATATGTCCAGTGGAAGATTATCGCGGTCTTTGTATATCTGAAAAAAACAGAGCCGAAGGTAAACATTGAACTTTCTATTTTCCTAAAATCAACCATGTCATAAAACTTATTTCAGTCTCAAAAAGTTCTTAACCCTTTCACCCCTAGATATTGAAATGGTATACTCTTTTATACTGTCTTAGACCAGTCAAATGTGGTATGTAGTGCTGATAAGTGTATTGTCCGATTCACATAAGATGGCGGGGCGGAGTACCTTTTGATTATCATACATATGATTCTACTCACTTTTCGGTTATGACAAGCTGCACGGAGAAAACGTTTTATTCCTCACTGGATACTCTCTTATGTATGGCGACAAGTAGAAAACGATTCCTCTAGTCAGTGTAATGTTAATGGTATGCTTTATTACCTCAAATTTAAACTCATCCAGGTCAAGAAAGGGTTCACAAGACTCCAGCCGTCAGGTTATATGGATTTTATTATACCTTTGTCTACTACTAAACTTTTACTGGTTAAGCAGGTACAATTGATAATAATTCTACACTTTTAAAAAGAGTTTCTTGGCACAGTGTCCATATTCTAAATATACCTTTCAGATACTTGTATTGAGAAAAACAGCATACAACCGAAACATCTAATCTTACTTGCATACTGGGTTTACTGCTCCTGCCATTATCCTGCCAAAAGCACTGGATGCTCCTATAACTGTCAAAAGAAAAGATCCCTGTTCCCTCGAATATCCAATAGTTACCATGTAGTCGGGAATGTACCAGGACTCTATAAAACCTTTAAATAGAAAAATGCATTTGCATTATATCAAATATTGAAAGTATATGTATATACCTTAAACATCAAACTGTGAAGAAAAGCGAAATCGGAAGAACAATATACAAAATTAATCAATTGTAGATAACATGTTAAGAAGTGTGAAGTTCCGGTAAAGGGGTGAGCATCACCGGTCAAAGTCACCGCGAGTATATTCTTTTCACAGTGGGTACTCTAATGCGGATTTTGGCAATACATTAAGATTTGGTCTTGTATGATATCTTCTTTTTATTTCGGAAATATACACTTCGATCGTCTAGAACATTTGTTTTGACTTTCTTTGTTAAACTATAACTTTAGTACTTCATAATATTCAAACAAACAGAAAGTCATAATCAGTTGATTAAACCCTAAGGTGATTCTATTACAAATGTCATACGCACCTGTCAGTCCATAAGGAATGACAATCATTAAAAACGTCATGTACATAGGATTTCTTAAAATGCTGATATCAAAAAGAGGTTTCTTTTTATGAGGTGCCGTTTCCTTGTACTTCGGCAAGTTAAAATGTATCCCAGCTGCAAAGACAACTAAATTGGCCAGTATGGCACTCATGAGAATGCACAATCCTCGCCATCCATATTCTTCTAGAATACTCTCAGCCACATACGGCATGGTGATTGCCCCTACACCACCACCGGCTACTGCATATGCCATGTATTTGGGAAAAGAAACAGAATCAAACGCTCGTCCAATGGCGATGAATGTTGATAGTAAAGGCAGTGTAAGTCCACATCCTTAAACGAAACATGATATATCAGTGAATGTTGAAAGTAAAGGCAGTCAGTGTAAGACCACATCCTTGCACGAAACATGATATATCTGAATGTTGAAAGTAAAGGCAATATAAGACCACATCCTTACACTAAACATGATATCTCAGTGAATGTTGAAAGTACAGGCAGTATAAGACCACATCCTTACACGAAACATGATATATCAGTGATTGTTGAAAGTAAAGGCAATATAAGACCACATCCTTACACGAAACATGATATATCAGTGAATATTGAAAGTACAGTCAGTGTAAGACCACATCCTTACACTAAACATGATATATCAGTGAATGTTGAAAGTAAAGGCAATATAAAACCACATCCTAACACGAAACATGATGTATCAATGAATGTTGAAAGTAAAGGCAATCAGTGTAAGACCACATCCTTACACGAAACATGATATATCATTGTCTCAATCAGTATTATCGGTATTAGCTGTATTTTCCAAAAAAGATGTTTTTTACTACTTATACTACTGCACTTGATGTAAAATAACAAATAAGAGATATACACAGTCAGAAAAAATTCTTATATCCTTATATATTTTGTGAAAACAAGGTCAGGTCCATATACAAATAGTAAGGTTGAATTAATCATTTGCAAACGAAAATTGCCAAACTGGGTTTCTCCAGCAATTTTCACAAAATGTAATGGAGTTTAAAAATTTGTATGCCTGTTTATATCTCTTTTTGCTATGGTATATCAATCTAAGTAATAAATGAAAAAGGAAAGAAAAGTTTTTCAGAAAAAAAAAACCAAGCTACTGTGCAATCCTATAGTAATCAATATACTATATACTTGTAACTTTTCGCTCCCGTTTAATTTTCGTCCTCAGATGAGACGGTGAATTTAAAATGAGAGCGAAATAATCAAGCAACATAACTGAAATGCAGTCATATATACCATACATGAGACTATGGTGAAACAGCGCGAATTTAAGATAGTGTGAATATGTTATACGTCCTTAAAGTGCGAAAATATCCACGGTCGAAAATTTACAGGTATACAGTATGTTATACACTTTGGTTATTATTACAAAGTAGATATGACTTTATATAAGGTAGCGGCTCGACATGAGTAAAAATACTGATCTAATGAAATGGCGCCATATGGGGGAAGATGGACAGGATAATATCATTCAGGTCAGGAATAAACAAGTAAAGCTAATGGATAAAACATCTACACACTTATGTCAATTCAGTGAGCCGACACGCTTAATTTATCAATGCACCAGAGTTTGTAAATGTTTAATCCAAAATACTTGTGACTTTCACTTTAATGACGACTGTCATTGGCGCTGTGTTGAAGGGTCAGATCAGTGACCAGTTTCACTAAAGGTCGTTATTTTACGTGTAGACGTAAATCTAGTCTAAGATGAGTTTCACTAAAGGTCGTATTTTCTTCCTACGTATAAACTTATGTCTGCTGCAAACTACTACTAATTTCACACCTAACTTAGTGTATGTTAACAAATAAGCATATGTTTACGACCTATTGTGACTCATTAATAAAATCGTAACTCGTGTTACGTCTAACGTTACATCTACGTTTACACGCAAATTAACGACCTTCCGGTCTATACCAAAATGTGCCAGTTTTAGCGTTGAAAATGGCCAATGGTATGAACGGAAAGTCATATAGACGTAAACTATATGTTACAGTGAAAGAAAAAAATTGTGTGTGTGTGTGTGTGTTTATACATACCTGCCCCGACTCCTACTAGAATTACTATGGCGGTGATATTGGTGGCAAATGATGATGCCAGTAGGGATACTGACACTAGTAAACATCCCGTCACTACACACTTAGTAAATCCGAGTTTTCTAATCAGAAGTTCTCCTACAGTACCTTCGGAATAAAACAATGAAACGAATTATACACTAAATAGACCTTGTGCCATCAATATCCTTTGTCCTTTGGGGATTTTGAAGGGTATGATTTTCTGAAGGCTTATGAAAATGCTACAAAAAGCCATGTTAGTACTCTGGTCTTTGGGGAATTTAGGAGTTTTTATCCGTATTCATAAACACCCTTTTAAACAGAAATCTGTGAAAACATTATTGTTTCATCGCTCGCATTATTAACACAGATATAAAGACATATTCCAATGCCTAATTATTTTTAAGACCATTGATAGCCCTTCGATGAAATGATAAACTAACTGATTAATCAATTGACCAAATAACAATTGGTATATGTAATTAACAATGCAATGAACAGAACTCATATATCAGAAGCGGTGTAAATCAGATGTGGATACTTAAAAATTCTAAACAGCTTTTAGAAAATTTGAAGGCACACAATTTTTCTCGAATTCATAGTATCAAAACTTATGACTTCTCTACTCTTTACACAACTATTCCACATAAGAAATTAAAAGAAAGACTTTTCAGCATCATAGACAACTGCTTTTTCACTAAAGGTGGTACCCGAAAATTTAAATATCTAGTGATTGGCTATCAGGCTACTTATTTCGTCAAACACCACTCTGATTCTACACATAAATATACTGAAGTTGATATAAAAAACATGCTGGAATTTCTAATAGACAATATATTTGTAATGTTTCGGAGACGTGGTCTTTCAACAAACTGTCGGCATTCCTATGGGAACCAATTGTGCTCCTTATTTGGCCGACCTGTTCCTTTATTCATACGAAGCAGACTTCATTCAGAAACTGCTGAATCAAAAAAAGAAAAAGTTAGCGGTGTCCTTTAATTTGACATTTAGATATATCGACGACGTTTTGTCAATTAATAATGACAATTTTCATACATATGTCAATGCGATATATCCCAGCGAACTAGAAATTAAAGATACAACAGAGTCAAGCACACACGCTTCATACTTAAACATTTTACTTAATATAAACACAGACGGGAAATTAGCAACTAAGCTATACGATAAACGCGATGATTTCGGCTTTCCCATCGGAAATTTTCCACATTTAAGTAGTAATATCCCTCAGTCACCCGCATACGGAGTTTATATTTCACAAATGATCCGATATGCCAGGGCGTGCACAACATATGAAGATTTCATATACAGAGGTAAACTACTCACTGACAAATTATTGACACAGGGATATCGAATACCGCGTTTAATGTCAACGTTCCGCAAATTTTACGGTCGGTATAATAGTCTTGTTTGCGACTACTCTGTTTCACTAAGTGAAATGTTGAGTTGCCTTTTCGTTGGCGGTTGTTGAGAAGTCTGTACCAATTGTGACGAGGATACACTCCTCATTTGTTTCATTGGACTTGACTGTGGACTCACGGCGGTGTGACCGGTCGACAGGGGATGCTTACTCCTCCATGGCACCTGATCCCACCTCTTGGTTTCCAGAGGTCCGTGTTTGTCCATTTTTACCGGATTTGTATCTATGTCCTGGACATTCTATTGATTTATACTTTGGAATCTGAAATTTTTATATTAATTATGAAGAAACTTTATGATGTTTCGAACCACCTGAAAATGCCTGGTCTAATTTGATGATGTAAGGTTTACTGCATGTCTGTATCGTCATGGTGCCGAAATTTACATTATTAAGGGTGAATGTATCGTCTGTAAAGTGGTACTGGTTTCAGATACTGTAAAACTCGACAAACTATACCCGAAACCCAGTTTAAGCAAGGAACACAGCAAATTATATATTGTTGGTTATTTTGTCATTTCTACTGCATAACTGCAAGCTTAAAGAAACTATTTTCAAACCATGTTAAAACCAGAAACCAAAAACCGAAGCCATTTCTCTGTCAATAAATTCATAATCAAACTAATGAAATGCCTATATGTATATACCGTTAGTTACATAGCTCTGGTACATACTGAGGATTAGAATGTTGACATTTAACCATGCAAAAGGGACATTAATAGGGAAAAGTTCACCGAGTTTTAACTTAGTAGTCTTTTGCATGTGTCGATTGCATCAGATAATTGCTTCCTTGCAAGTAAATAATTATTTAGTTCCTGAAAACTAAGTTCACGGGTTTAAATTACAATACACATGGGTGATTTTGTGCTTAGTGATATTTTTAATTGTTTGCAAGTGTTTTAGTGTTTTGTAGAAAATTTCAGAAAAATTGCCATCGCTGACAGCATTGTTTTACTCTTCGTTAGTACCGTAGACGTTGGTCAAATGTACCTGAAACACTGATAGCGTCAGCAACAGTTTTGGGCCAAATTTTCTTAGTCTATGTAAATTATTACTCAAGTTTTTGGATGGAGATCCTTATAGTGTCATCCGCTTGACAAAACTTGAAAATCACAACAGTTAGTGCACCTACCGCCACCATACATGCATCCTCTCACAAGAGACTGCATAAGTGATGCTTCAGAATGACTGGCATTAAACGTCCTGACAATGTCTACAAACATGACGCTAATCATTGCACTGAATCCGTCCATCATAAAATGGATCATGAAAGCGCACGCGAACACGATGTACTTCCTGTTTGATTTGTCATACTCTTCTTTCTTCCTACTGTGAAAAAAGAAATACTCCTAGAATCTATCACGATAATAATGATGTTATGTCTATATTGTCGTGTGTAGGTAAAAGTATATTTTCGCACTTTTTTTTTATAATTAGTCATTGACATAAACATAACTCTGTCGATCAATAAAGCATTCATTCGTTCACGTTTGCCGGAAACAACCTTTGAATCTTAAAGTTGCCTATCACAGATTTTATATGCAATGCCAAAAAAAAAATCAAAGTACTGAAAGTACTGATACGAGTTGATGGCAATAGTAAGTTTTAATGAGGTATAATACACTCAGTATACTGAATACTTATTAATTTGGTAAAATCAAGTTTTACAAAAAACTAACTAAAATTCGGGTCAGCATTTGGCATAACGTGAGTACTGATGGCAAGACAAAGACCAGTGATATGATTATAAAATCTTGTGCTTATAAACATTGTTTCATCGATATTAAATTTCTGTGCGACAGAGCATTATTATACCCTTCCTATCAGTAGCCTTAAATCTCTTGGTCAATACGTGTACATGTAAAACATTTTCCCAACTTCAACGACTGCCGCGAGTTTCTCATCAATTAAGATCACGTGAATGAGGAATGACGCAACTTCTATGACAGACCTTGCCAATACACAGTAAGGAAAACTTGACCAAAACTCATTTGCATACTAATCGTGCGCAGGAATTGTTTATCGCTTTGAATGTCAATTCTGTCACAAGAGTATAATGGTAAAAAAAATTGAAAAGTAACATTTCATAAAGGACGTCGAACTGACCTTTAATAGCATTTATTTCAACAAGTATTGTAGACCTACTAGTATATTTTTCAGCGAGTTGTAACTATATTTTCGTCATTTTAAAAAGCAAAAATATACGAATGAAAGTGTGATTTGGAAATTCAATCTTTTTTCTTTTTTTTTTTTAAACACATTTATTCAGGTATTTCAGCCAGGATTTTTACAAGACTCCTACATGCCCACCTGGCCAGGGGGTATGGAGTAGATTTGCTGACCAAAATACCTATCATTTATTCTGTCTTACATCAAACACACACACACACACACACACGAGAGAGAGAGAGATAGAGGGGGGAGAGGGAGGGATGGAGACAGACAGACAGAGAGGGAGAAAAAACTGTGCACATTATTTCTTTTATGGACAATATAATAGATTATCATACATGTTATACTACAAGGGATTAGGGTACTTTGTGGCAGCTATAAAAACTAAAAAACTAAATTCATTAATTCAATCTTTGGTTTTCATCAAATATAATTCTCCAAGAATACCAAAGTTGATTAAATTTATCTAGTTGGTTACTTTTTGAGTACAATTCTTTTTGTATATTGTAAACATAATTTAAATATGAAATAAATTGTCTTACCGATAAATTTTGTTTCAGACATTTGCACTTGTAAATGAAATGTTTCAAATTCAAAACTATTATTTCATTAACTAGATCTCCTCCAGTATAAGGCCCTAATAGAAATGAGAGAACATATCTATTGTTATCGTTACAGAAAAATGCATGAGGAAATCATTAACATTTTTTATGAAATCTTGAACCTCATTACATGTCCAAAGTAAATGAAATAATGATTCTGATTCAGTATTACAAAATGTACATAGAGGAGAGTCAACTAGTTTCATCTTATAAGCTAATTTATTTGTTGTCAGTAAGAAATGGTTTATTCGAAACTGAAACCATTTGAGCTTTGGGTCTTTAATATGATTTATACTATTAAAAATATCTTTAAACTTGTCGTCATTGAGAGAAGGGAAGATGTCTATCCATTTCGATTTACAGTTTATTGTATTTTTCTTAACTTTCATTACCATGTATATATTTTTAGAGCCTTTTTTATCTTTAAGGATTGTTTTTATTTTTGGCAGAAGCCATGGTGAAAATTCTTTGCACAAGTTATGGTCTTTATTTGAAGTAACATATTTTTTAATAGAGCTTATAAAGCCATTATACTCTAGAAAGTTAATGTTCATATTAAATTTTTCGATGAAATTTTCGTATGAAAAAAAATTATCATCATCACAAAGAAGATCATTTATATAAATAATATTCTTTTGTGCCCAGTGTTTATAATATACAAATGTATTGTTAACTTTAATTTCATTATTAAACCATAGAGATGTATAAGCTGGGTTAGAGTGAATTAGATCATTTTTTTCTTTTATTTGCAATTCTTTCCATGCATTTAGAACATCTTTCCAAAATATATTATTTAGATTTCTTATTGTTTTATTTAGGTATTCTATTCCAAATTGAAGAAGAGATTTGATATCAAATATTTTTGCCAAAAGATTTTGCCAGATTCCTTCTGAGTTAAGAATACGCCTAATCCAAGTTGATTTCAAAGCTGAAATATATGCTTTTAGATCAATCATATTAAGTCCCCCTTGCCCGTAATTTTGAGTAATCACACATCCCGTTTAAGTTTATCTTTCTTATGATTCCATAAAAAATCAAAGATTATATTGTTCAGTTCTTTAAATAGTTGTTGACTTGGGTTTGGTAGTGATACAAATAAATGATTAAATTGTGAAATCAAAAGAGACTTGATAATTGATATACGTCCTAATGGAGTAAGTTTTCTTTTATCCCATTGTTTAACGATTGTTTTAAGTTTTTGCATTTTTTTTCTATAATTAATTTCACAAATGTTGTCTAAGTTAATATCATAATCTATTCCTAAAAGTGTGAATTTCTGTTTACCCCAATGCAACCTCCAATGTTTACAGAGTTTCTCATTACTATATCTTTTACTTCCAATCCAAATTACTTGAGTTTTTTCAAAATTAACTTTAAGCCCTGATATTCCTTCAAACCATTTTAGTAAATTTAGACTAATATTTAGAGATTCCTCTGACCCGTCTAATAATAAAGATGTATCATCTGCATATTGTGAGATTTTAAATTCTAATCGATCTATAGATATTCCTTTAATACGAGGTTCATTTCTTATTTTAATGGATAAAATTTCGGTACATAAAATAAACAGATAACTTGAAACAGGGTCCCCTTGTCTACATCCCCTCCCTGGATAAAAGTATTCAGATAAATGACCGCCAATATTAATTCTTGATTTAATATTATTGTATACTACATTAATCCACTTTCGAAGAGATGGACCAAAATTAAAGTAATTCAAAACATTATCTATAAATGTCCAAGATACAGAGTCAAATGCTTTTTCAAAATCTATGAATAATAGGAGACCTGGAATATTAGTATTTTCTGTATAATTTAAAATATCATAAATAAGTCGTGTATTTTCACCAATGTACCTTCCAGGCATAAAACCAGTTTGTTCTTTACTTATTAATTTGTCTAATACTTTTTTCAGTCTATTTGCAATGGATGTAGATGCAATTTTATAAACTACATTTAATAAAGTGATTGGTCTCCAATTTTTAAGAAATTGTTTAGGCTTATTTTCTTTCGGAATACAAATAATAATACCCTCTTTTTGAACTGTAGATAATTCCCCCTTATCAAATCCATAGTTTAATGATCTCACCACAAAATGACCTAACTGTTTCCAGAAAAATTTGAAAAACTCCGTAGAAAACCCGTCTGACCCTGGACTCTTGTTATTTTTCATATATTTCAATGCTAAAGATGCTTCATCAAAAGAAATTAAACCTTCCAAAATTTCTGATTCCACATTTGTGAGTTTTGGGACATCGTTTTGTTGAAAGTAATCGTTTAAATCAATGTCATTAAGATTTGTATTTTCTGTATACAATTTTTCATAAAACATTTTTGTTTCCTGTAAAATTTCTGATTGAGATATAATTGTCTCGCCATTATTTTTTTCTATTTTTGGAATTATTTTGGCAGTGTAATTTCTTGATTCTAAACCTAAAAAATATTTTGTTGGCTTTTCCCCCTCAGCTAACCATTTAACGCGTGATCTAATTAAACTACCTTTAAGTTTTTTATCTCTAACTTCTATTAATTCTCTTTTCTTATTCTCTAAATCATCAATATTAGATTGATTTACGTGTCTTTCTAATTGCTTTATATCATTTAGTAATTTTTCCTCTTTTTCTTTACTAATTTTCTTTTTATAACTTGAATATGAGATTGTTTTCCCTCTTATTTCTGTTAAAAGTACATCTAAAAAAAGTTGATCATTAATTTGAAATTGTATATTATCTTTTGGAATATTTTCAATGTTTTCTATATTATATATTGGCAATGCATATTGTATTATTGTCTTTTTTATTACATTATTTACTTCATTTATAAATTCTTTATCAAACAGAAGAGAATTATTTAATTTCCATAGGCCCCTTCCTTTAGTAAAATCATTAAATTTTAATGTTAGTTTAACGGGGGAATGGTCTGACCTATAACTTGTCTCAATATTACATGAAATTATATCAGGAGACAGATTCTCTGTAATAAGAAAAAAATCTAATCTTGCTTGTTTGAGGGGATTCTTTTTCTCCAAGTGTATCTTTTCTTTTGGGAATTTAATTCTCTGAAAGGGTCAATAAGTCCTGCTTCCTCTTTTATCTCTAGTAATTTATCCCGTGCATTTGGATTGTTAACATTTATATAATTGAAATAGTCTAAATCCGGGTTCAAAACTAGGTTAAAATCACCACATATTACAACCATTTCATTTGAGAAGTCAGAAATGTAATTTATTATTTCATAATAAAAAGCAGGGGAATCAGAATTTGGACCATACAGAGTACAAAGTGTAAATCTCTTTGTATCAACAGATATATCAATTATCAAGTAATTACCATTTATGTCCCCTTTTATTTTATGAATTTTATAGTCAAAGTTATTTTGAAAAAGAATACATACACCTCTTGAATTTGAGGAAAATGAACTAAATACTGCATTAAAACCCCATTCTGCTCTTATTTGATTTTCTAATTTATTAGTAAAATGTGTATCTTGAAACAATAAATATTTGCATTCATATCATGTAAATAGCGAAAAATAATCCCTCCTTTTATCGTGGCCCCCTAATCCCTGACATATCAACCATTATCTACAGATTGTTTGCAAAACATAAGGTGAATGTGCACAGTTGAAGAATGATAATTTACATGAACACTAAATATACAATCAAATACTGAACAGTGTGTAGTTGCAAGCAAGAAAGCTAGAGAGATATAGAGAAACAACACATAAAATACAAAATGCTTCCACCATGTATGAAATGGTACAAGGTAACATCACATTGGCTAGCTATTGTCTGTGGTTTTACTTATTATATACATCATAAACATAAATGGTAGTTTTTTTTTATCTATGTATGTACAAAATTATATGCATCACATTTAGTATATAAAATAGCATTATGGCCACTTACATGTACATATCAATCTAAGTATTCCCTCACTATACTGACCCATTTTATACATAAATATGTGGAAATTCAATCTTGAAGTTGAGTTTACGTTGCTGATATGCACATACATGTGTAATTTTGCGTCAATATAATGTGTTATCAACCCATACTGCAAAATGTGCTTTGACTTGTTCCCAATAAACAACTTAGCATTACATAACTGCGTTGATGTTCCATCAACTCGTAAAAATATTTACGTGTTAACTTGTTTTCTCTAATTACTTGTACGTATAATTCTACAGAGATAAACGGGCACATGTTTACAAATATGAGTCTGAATTAAATCATTAAAGTGGTGACAGTTTTGACAAATATATAGAAGCTACAGCAATGCATGGTATCAGAGCAAGGTAAAATGTTTTAGCTGTAGGCCTACACTTCCTATTTTTAGCAAAAGAGACAATGTCCAGGATACGTTCAATTGTATCATTGCCAATTTACCATTGGTAAAATAATTTGCCATTGGTACCATTTAAAGGCACTGTACTCTAAATGGATTTTGTGTTTTGCCAATGGTAGAAAATCATTGGTAAACCAATATACCATATGTTAACCAACGCCATTGAAAACCATATCTGATGGTACAAGATGTCAAATAGACATCTTTGAACTATGGTGGATACAAACATTTACCCTATAAGGTGCAATCAGTTATTCAATTTCCATAGGTCATGTTATACGGGAACGTGATCACAAAAGTTCAATTTTTAAGACGTTTTAGCCATTTTCGAATGACGTCATAAAATGACATGACTTACAGTAGGCTATTCTGTCCGCTGGAAGGTTTGTCATTGGTAAATTCTGTTTGCAAACATTAATACCAGCGGTTTGCCAATGATAACATATTTTACCAAAGGTTACGATGGCAGTACTCGGGACACACCCAGAAATTGTTTTGGCTTTTGAAAGAGCCCGGGTGTCATTTTATCTTGGTAGACCTACACTTAACACAAAATAAAAGATGAAGTATTTCAAGAAGAAAGCCACCGTTTAAAATCGGTTAAAATTACAAGACAAAGGAAGATAACAAAAAACAAACCAAAACTTACAGTTGTATAATTTCAGCATCGATCTTAATGTTATATCTATCCCCAGTAGCTGGTCTAATACAAGTATTACTGTTTTCATCCATTTTTTGTTTCCTGTCAATTGTCTAGCTTATATAACAATGATAAAAGATCCCGTATCTCTCACTGAAATATATTTCCATTCATAGTTTCGTCTTCGTCTCTATTATAGTCAAATCCTTATAACTTGGTAGGGTGGAGCTAGTCTCGTGAACCTCGCCTTGACCTGGACGAGTTTAAAATATAGGTAATAAAGCATAAAGACATGGCAAGAGTAATCGTTCCTACTTGTCACCATATCCATATGTATCCAAAAATGAATAAAACGTTTTTCTCGTGAAGTTTTTAATAACCAAAAAGTGAGTAGAATCATCCATATGATAATCAAAAGGTTACTCCGCCCCGCCGTAATGTGAATAGGACTTTATTGCATATTAAATTATAGGATGTTTTTCTCTTTATCGCCGTTCGGTGGTATTTTAGGCATTGCTCCATGTGATATGCCAACAATAATTGGTCGTGTTTATGTATAATATCTAGTTTATATGTTGTGTTTAGTCGTGTTTATGTATAACATGTGGTTTATATGTAATTTTCTTACTGTCACTTTAAGTACATGCAAGTTAAACAAAACCAAAGTCGTTACAACACAAAACAAATTGTGTATAGGTCTACCAAGGTATCGGTGGCATATCCGGTTTTAGTCAAAAACCAAAAGAATACGGTCTACTTTCTAAGGGCGAATTTGTTGCGAATAAACTACTTTCGGTTTTGGTTTATAACAAGTTTGCAAACCAGTTATGAAACTAAAACTGGTTCCCTATGGCTTAACAAATGGTTTAAACTACCAAATGGGGTAGGCCTACAGAAAGAAGTAAACAGTCACTCTTTTATATGAGATGTAAAAAAAAGAGGAAAATAATACCAATTTTACAAAAAATAGTGTTAATATTATTGCAATATTAATTAACCCTGATTATGATGTTTCCACTTTTTGAATTACTGGGGTTTAATATGCTAAAAAGCAAAAATCACTCTTTGATAATTTCCATGCTAAATAAAAACGTTAAAACATAATAACAAAATAACAATCGATAGCTGATCAATTCATCAATTCAATTTTAATATTGTAAAACGTCTGTCATTATGAGTAGTTTTCTGTCCCAGTACATGAAATGTCCAGAAAACACATAAAAGGTATCCGATACTAGTACTAGTCCAAGTTGTCGTCGCAACAAAGTTGCATAAACCTACTAAACCACCCAGGAGGCAGTTTGAATGGTTTGATAAACTAGTTTGGGTTTATGATAAATCAAATGAAAAACCAGCTTTAGTTCAGAACCAGTTTAAAACCGGTTTATGTAACAAATGGAAAGTTTACAAACTGGTTCAAAACTTAAACCAGTTTCTGTAAAACAAATTCGCCCTAAAAATTGGTTTTGCAAGTAAAACATATTGCCCTGCACGAACTCCATGGAATACGGAATCTCTAATACTTTTGTAACGACAAGTAGCTATTTACCCCTGTTGTGATTTTATTTAGACTCGTTGTGTTTGTAAACATGTGTCAATTTAGCTTGGCAGAACTGTATACTTGTTTGATGCGCGTCTTTTTCATGGTGACCTGCTCTCCCGACGATCCTTGTTAGAAGTTAACTTGACCTAAAAAGAGTATTGGAGCCTTTTTTTAAATTTGACCAATTTTTTCTTGATTTTTCCAACTAAGTTCACCAAAGATGTAGAATAAGCCGAGATTAAAGTTGGAAAGCCAAGAATAAAGTTTTAAAAAGTCAAGTAAATAAGTAAATGTACAATACGCCAAGATTAAAGTTGGAATAGACATGATTAAAGTTGGCATTTTAAAATTTTCTTTTGCAATGTGGCCATGATATATTTCCAAAATGTACACATGGCAAACAATTCTTCTGTTCCACTTCGTAGACTCTGCCGTTGGTGAAGTATTGTGAACCCATTCTTGACCTGGATAAGTTCAACTTTTAGGTAATCCAGCATAACAATATTGAATTAGCACTGGCAAGAGTTATCGTTCCTACTTGTCACTTGGATATTCAGTGGGGATTAAACACTTTTCCTGTAAAGAGTCTTAACCAAAAAGTGACTAGAAACATCTATATAATATTATATGAAATTTTCGCTCCCTTTTAATTTTTGACCTTCAATGAGAGGGGAATTAAATATGAAAAAGTGAAATTTTCAAGCTAAATAATTGAAGCACAACTAATCTGTCATCCATGGCATTAAGGTGATTTAGGAAGAATTTAAGGCATGTGAATAAGTTTTCTGCTATAAAAGGGCAAAAATAACTAGAGTTGAAAAATTTCAAGCATACAGTAATCAAAAGGTTACTTAGCGCCCCCATATTATGTGAAAAGTACTAGACTTTGGAATATTTCGCCACTGATTATTTTTGCTTCTTTACATTATAAATCATATTCACCCAGCGTTAATTTCGCTCTAATTCTGTTTCTGGTTTAACAAATTACACACAATGACAGTAAAGGCGTGAAGGAGAAAAATAAACAGTGGCATTGTCAAGATATACTGGTCAGTGACCAATACTCGCCAACCTATTTTATTTTCTGGTTTCCCAGAGAAATTACTTTTTATTTTCTTTTGGCAATCAGAACAGTGTCCAGAAAACATGGAAAAAATATGTAAAAATGTGCATGTGTTTGCACGTTCCAAACCAACTAAAACAGTTGGTGAGACCTGGTTTGCTGACCAATATAGCACATGAAAATGTAATATTCAAAACAGACAGAAGCGATCTGTTCATTCATAATACGTCAGCTTTCAAAGTTTATCAACAAATGAAGTAAAAACATGAGACATGAAAATTCAATTTTCGTGTGCAAATTATTTATTGCTTAATAATCTTGGCTAAATCGTAGTTGAAAATGTTATACTGATATTACTTTTAACTAACATGAAAATTATCATACTCAAACAATAACACACTTATTTCAGTACATATTTTATAATGACTTTCATTCTTTAATCGTTTCAAAAGGACTACAAAATCAACTCTTCAACAATTACCAATTGCATCATCGGAGTTTACTTGGCACAAACCAATTATCTTCTTCCTGTTTATGTAGATGTACATAAAGGCAAATAAAAGAAACCCTCACATTTAAAATGAAAATCTTAACATCATCTTCAGGCCATTTGACTGAAATGTAACTTAATCACACAAACCATTAGAAGATGGCCAAGATAGAGGGATAGAGGGGGCAGAAAACCATAGTAGTCAATGACTCTTGTCCTCTCAGCTGACAAATACACATAAAACTGTCAATTTTCAAGTTGGGAACGATATAATAATCACAAATACTGAAGTATTAATTGTAAGGAGGCAAAGGAGACAATATATAAATCAGGTGAAAATTGGACACATGTCCAGAGGCGGGATCAGGTGTCACGGAGAAGTAACGTTCCCTTTGCTTAACTTTGATAACAAGAACATAACTTGTATTTTGTCCAAGCTATAGAACACTGTAACTAAACAGAAAAATCTATTAGAATATCTGTCTTTAAAAGTATCAGAATCTTGAAAAGAGAATTACTTCTATACTTTCCTATATAGCATGCTTACAAAAAAGTTTATTCCTTTCAAGTATGGAAAAGTTGCCCTAGTTCTCAAAGATGTCATGACATAATTTAATGTATAAATAGTAATTACAAGTTGTAATCTAACATTTGATTTTTATCAGACACCTGCAATATTTTAAATTCCTAATTATTTCTGCTTTTTTCGATTTCTAAAATCAGAACAAAATTTTTAGAGATAATTATGCCAAACATCTTTTAAAACAAATGAAGGAGATTAAAACACACAGTGAATGTAAACAGGTCAAAATAACCAGGAGCAAAATATTTCAGGTATACTGTATAAGACCCTGGGGAAATTCCATCCTTGAAATACATAATTCAAAGCCTGCATACTGATACCTATTTTATTCCTAGGTACGTAATGGATCAAAGCTTACAAAACTTGTATGATTAAAAAAAACTTTCAAGACCAAAAAAAAAAAAAACCCATGCAGACAACAACTACATGTTGATCCATATTACATTGAAACACAAAACTAACATTTTTTTCATATTTCAGGAAATATATTCTTAAAATATACTCAAGTGTTCAAGCTTGAAAGTTTTAGCATAAAGAACACTGTAACCCCCATTTTGCTTGTCTAGCCTTAAGTCTGCCCTACTCAGCCCCAATTTTGCCCAACCCAAACCCAGTAGAAAAATCATTCAGCCCATTCTCACCAACTGAATCATTGTGTGCAGTTTAGTTCTTCTGTATTATTCCCTCTTACATGTCACATGTGATGCATGAGCCCCTTTTGACCCATTCACCCCTAAAGACACATTTTGGCATGTCTAAGTCACCGATTTACAGAAGAGTCTTCTGTTTTTCAGGGGTTGATGACTTATTGACACAAAAAACCAGACTTTTTGTTCCCTTCATTACTGTATAGTTGTTTAATTTCACTGGGAGAAAATTTTGCGGTTTTCCTGAAAGAAACTTATTCATGGGTATTAAATTTCGCACAAGATTAATTACGAATTGTCTTTCTGATACTTCATAAGAATAAGGTACCATATTCACGGGTATTTAAATTCGCAACATTTTCATTGACCGCAAGTATAGTGAAATTAAATCCCCCATAAATAAAAGCAACTAATCAGTATCCCCTTTGCACTCTGCTCAAGTAGTGATGGCAGGAGAGTCAAATTAACAATATAGTAAAACAACATGGTAAAAGCATTGAACTCTGGAAAATTCAGAAGAGGGATCAGGTGTCTGGGACCAGTATACATCACAACACGTGTCCTATTTGCTGTATATATTACTATTATCTCAAGGTTTGAAATCTTACTTATTTGAATAAATATTCTTTACAATAATTTTACCTGTAGTGACATAAAGCATTGAAAAAATAACATTTTGTATTTAAGATCCACTGTTTAGAGAAAATCAGCAGGAGAACAAGACATTGACTACAATAGTTTATGGTAGTATTGGTTTGGATCATATTTCAAATATAAAGCATCTACAACCATCTCATGTGGCATCAGCATTGATCATTGTAAGAGTAAAGCCAAAAAAAAAAGACTAAAAAAAACCAAACAAACAAAAACAAAAACAACAGTACATGGTACAGCAGAGTATTTCATTAAAACAAGAGCTCTGAGGTATTAATTATTAATCTGGACAATAAACACAAAAATGGATTTTTTATCCCCCGAAAATCAAAACAAAAACAAATTTCTAGATATAAATCTATGTATATTGCATTTCCAGTTTATTGATAGTTTTAGCACTAAACTACACGTAAGGAGTTACCCAACAAGAACAATCTAACTTGGGAAAAGCACTAGGGTGTTGAAATAAGGAGGTAAAATGTTTTATCTCAAGTAAGGCCTGTCAAAAAAATAACATCAACAATAATAAACAGCATACTGTCACAGAGGTTTATGTGTAGATCAAATCTTAGTGTCACAGACTTGAAACTAATCACTTAAAGGGGCAAAAGCTGTGTTATTTCCAAAAAGAAATATCTTTCTTATTTTACCACTTCAGATTGATGTACCATTACAGAAAGATAAAC
Organism: Atrina japonica; assembly: GCA_030159075.1. Taxonomy (NCBI): domain Eukaryota; kingdom Metazoa; phylum Mollusca; class Bivalvia; order Pterioida; family Pinnidae; genus Atrina; species Atrina japonica. The sequence continues at coordinate 220,543 of BROG01000459.1, read as the reverse complement.
ACAAGCATATAAGTTCTTAAATTACTGTATATTTTGTGAAAAATGCTTCAGAATCCAAGTTTGGCAGTTATTTGTTTGCAAATGAATAATTCTACCTCACAATTTGCATATGCATATAACACTGGACCTGATTCCATGAATGAAAGTGGGCCAACTATCAAAATACTGAAATCACACTTCTACCATCACTTCAATATAGAGCTCAATGGAGAGAAAGATTTCCATAATACTGAATTCAGTATTGATACAGAACACTTTCACCCATGTGATTCTATTTTGATAAAATTTGTTTTTGGAAAAACACAGCTGATGGCACTTTAACTGTACAGAAATGACAGACTTTTGAAACTACAAACTAAGTAAGGATCCAACTGAAAGCACGCAAAACTTCAATTCTGTTTTACATCAGAAAATTGGAAGAAAATAAAAGACCAAACAAAACTAGTCTTAACTGCAGAAAATAAAAAAAAATAGGTCAACAAAAAGACAGAGCAAAAGCTCATGTAACTTAACTTATCAAACATATGTGTTTCAAATCTTGTGAATCATTTCAAATAAACATGCAAATTGCTTACTTCAAAAGTTTGAACAAATTTAATATTGAGAGAAATATGTCAACAAACACTTGGCGGCTTTGATTTGAAATAAAATTGAAAACATGCTATTTTTTATCAGAAACAAAAAAAAACTGCATTGAATAAGCTTTTATAACTTTGTTATATATTTATATTATTCAAGGGGCATTAGCTGTGTTTTTTTTTAATTCTTTCCTTTTTTACTACTGAGATTGATATACAATAACAACAAGAGTTATCAGAAGACAACAAAGCTCGCTGAAATTGGTGTAAATTTTCAAAATAGGTATTTGACCCACAGCTGTCAGATTTTATGGTCAAAGGACCAGTTAATATTTTTATTCCTCCAGCTCAGGATCAAAATTTTGAAAAGTTGGTATAAGTCCAAGGTCAAGGTCACTAGGTCAAAAGTCAAGGTACCAAGTGAAAGTTCTGGTCATAAGAAATCTATATGTGAAAAATCAAAGCCATATCCTTCATGATTTAAAAGCTATAGCTGAGGTTTACGTTTTTGAAAACTAGGTCAAAGGTCAATGTTACTAGGTCAAAAGTCAAGGTACCAAATGAAAGCTCTGGTCATAAGAAATCTATATGTGAAATATCAAAGTCATTTCCCTTGTGGTTAAAAAGATATAGGCCAGGTTAAAGTTTTGTCTACAGACACAAACGATGATGCCAGGTGTATGGCATTAGCTCTCTGGACTTTCATCCCAGCGAGCTAAAAAAGAGATATAAACAGGCATAGAAATTCTTAAATTCCTATATATTTTTGGAAAATTGCTTGAGAAACCCAGTTTGGCAATTATTCACATGCAAATGATTAATTCAATTCACTTGCAATTGAATAATCCGACCTACCTATTTGTATAAGCATACCACACTGGACCTGACCTTATTTTCACAAAATATATAGGAAAGAAAGATTTTTTTGCCTGTGAATAGCTCATATTTGTTATTGCACATCAAGTACAAGAAGTAAAAGTAGAAAAAAAATTGAAATAATTGTTTTAGATAAACACAGTTAATGCCCCTTTAAAGGTATGGGGCTGGATCTCAAAATACCTGGTCAATTTTATAACAGAATACCAATATCACTCTATAGATGTAAAACAAAGAATTTGATTACGCAGGCTTTAAACATGCACATAATTTTGTTGACATGTAGATACAATTGTAAAATCAAACTCACTGGATAAATCCCAGATAAAAAAAGATAAATTCTAATTTGAATTACAGAAAAGAGAAAAGTATATCATTAATTAAAAATGGCAAGTCCTTACATTAACCAATAATCATTAATTAAATGTTAATGATCTAATCTGAAAACTTCAATGTAGAACTGATTTGTGAACAAACTGGTATCTTTTTGAATTTCCTTTTTATATACACAATAATTGAAATTTTAATTACATTAAAAATTCCATACACTTCAATAAATTTTCATTCCCCACATTTTAAATAGCATTCATTCTTATTATTATCTTTGTAATCAGTCTATTAAGACAATTGCATTTGCACAGACATCGGTTAACTTTAACCTTTTTCTAGATCTATTAATGATAATTATCTTTTCAAAAATATGGAAGAATTAAAATGGCTGAAACCCCCGCAAAAGAACATAACATAAATCTCATATGAAAACTGGTTTAAAACAATCTTAACTGTTTAGGTGGGAAAAACTAAACAAAACAACAGTACTTTTTAAATCTTACAAATTATTTTAAAACTTGTGATTGGTAATAAGATATAAAAATGTGCTGTTCTGACACCTATGGAATCACCAGAGGAACAAGTTCCTCTATATTTATTTTAAATTGTCTTTAATGCTGCAGAAATCACTGTAATTGGTAAACAGCCTCTCAACACTGCTTACTTAAATGTTACGACAACTGGCCGGGGAACAACATTCTACATCATAAGGTAATCTGGTACACATGATGTTTAAACGATATCGCTGTGGTAACGTAAGCAGGAATAACATGAACTACTTCTAATGATCCAATGTTTAGACTGTTGATATATCCTAATTATATTTACTTTTTGTAGCCCATCAGTAAATAAAATGTGTTAGAGATGATGAGATTAATTTCTATATATATATTTTTATATATATATATATATATATATATACATGTATATATATATCAGACTAAATTCGTCTACAGCAATAAACTGCCTTGTTTAATTTTGAAAAAAAAAAATCATACATATGAAATGTTAAAAAACGTCATATGACAAAGACTTAGTGAAGATGATATATGATTTGTTTTTAACATAAAATTTGTTTGTGGAACATGAAAGATCAAATACCTATGTTGATAAGTGGAACAAGTCTATATGATCAAGGTTTTATACTATGGCATCACACAATGTAAAGAAATAAACACCAGTTACTTGACGGAGTTATGCATCAGAAAACTTTGTAGTTCAGTATTGCATGTGCAAAGGCCAATGTAATTCTTCTGAATAGAAGAGACCTTTGACAATAAAAAAAAAATTAAACAAAAAAAACAAAAAACAACTAACTCCCAAGTAGTTCACTTTGGATTAAAACCTCCACACAAATGTCTCCTCTTGTATATTTCTAGTGTGGAAGTCCGGACATCACAATAAGTTATGTTTTATAAATATGTGCTTGATTTGGTCATCTGTATACATGCACTATGACCAAAAAGTGTTTACACTTGCAACAGATATTTCCACCATTCCATCACTTTCATCTCACAAGTAACAATCAAGACAACTGTATCAGCATGCTACATCAGTATTCCACGTTTAATAACATCAAAATCACAGTTTGGAATCATTCCTTGTGAACTATGGAATTCACTTCATTGAGTACACACCATGGTTTCTCAATCAGTCATCCACATCTAGACTGATTTTTGTTTTTAAGATATACCTTCAGTTAAGCATGTACAACTTGAACAGGGAAATCATTTCTTTTTTTTTTTTTTTTGCCATCAATTTGATCTGAAAGACGGTCATTGTATGTAGTGTTCTAATGAGTAATTTAAAACTGCTTCACCTTGCAGTTTCATACACATTTTCTGATGCCGCAAGCAGTTGCCAGATATCCAACCGATGTTAAATAATTATAGCTACTTTAACATACAATTTATATTCATGAATTAAATGTCACTGATGAAAATGAGCTGCTGCTGCTACTGGCAGTCAAACTAATTGTACTTCCTCTCAAGCTAACCTCATCGTCACAATATGACTCTGCCGATGCTTTAGCGACTGCTAGAGAGTCCATTCCTAACTGTACAGTCTCCATATCAAATTGTCTTTGTTCATCATCTTGTCTGGATTGTAAAACCCTTATCTTCTCTGTTCTTTCTACTGCAAACTTATTTCTTTCCTCCTCCATCTGTAAGTGAGAATAATTACATTAACAATAATATCCCTTATATATCATCCCAAAAGAAATGTATGAATAAAACTAATTAGATTCAAAACAAGATGTTCTAATGAAATACTATGTCCAAACGAAGTAAAGAATTCATAAGGTGCATAACTCTGGCAAATATTGCTAAGTGTTGGCTATAACAGAACTCTTCCTAGTTCTTCTCGAGCTGACCTGGCTCAGATAGTGCACTCGACTCTTGCTCGTGAGGTTGTGAGTTCAAGTCCAGCCAGCGACAGGTTGGTTTCCTGTCTTGAGGTCTCATGTAACAGTAGGTGTCTGCATGTTAAAGAACCCTCACTGCTCAATGGCCATAAGTGCTGAGCATAGGCCAAAATTTGAAGCCCTTCACCGGCATTTGGTGACATCTCCATATGAGTGAAAGATTCTTGAATGGGATGTTAAACAACAATAAACAAACAAACATCCTAGATCTTCTCACGGATATATTGCAACACAGACAGCTACTAGACTACCCAGACAAAACAGGACCTTTTGGTCCTGTATCATATTGACAAAAAATATGGACCTTTTGGTCCTGTATCATATTGACAAAAAATATGGACCTTTTGGTCCTATATTATACTGACAAAAAATATGGACCTTTTGATCCTGTATCATATTTACCAAAAATATAGACCTTTTTGTCCTGTATCATACTGACTAAAAATATGGACCTTTTGGTCTTGTATCATATTGACTAAAAATATGGACCTTTTGGTCCTGTATCATATTTACAAAAAATATGGAATAATTAAATGTAAATATAGGAAAATTAGGCCATATGGTCCCTTTTTCTTTTGATGAGTCACATATATTATTCCAAACATCTGTAACTACATTCACGAAACAACAAGTATTGTATATGCAGTGTTAAGATTATTTTCACGTCAAATTAAAAGTCAAAATTAACCCCACATTAGTTCTACTGAAATCCCTGACATTATGACACAGGGTTTTCCCTGGGATTTTCAAATGAGGAGTCCATGGACTCCCACAACTACAAAATTAGGAGTCCATTTTGTAATTTAGGAGTCCATTTGCAGTCCACTTCAATTCGATCAGAATTAAACTGAATGTCAAATGTGCACTTTTGTTGATAATTACAGACATCCCTATAAACCTATAAACATGAAATTAAATAAAATATAGTTGTTTTAACTATACTTGAAATCATATGGAAATTTTATATCAAAAATCTATAAATTGTAATACAATTACAGGTTTTTAGAAATATAGATGCAAAACTGAAAAGTTACTAAATACATGTAGCCTAATAATTGATGCCTCAAACTTATTTATTTGAAAATTATATCTATTTTATCCATTTTAAGTATTAAAGTACTTTGTCATATGTAAGATTTTCATAAACATTTGTGTAAATAAATCATTTTATATAACCATCATTAGTACTTTCATTATTATTTTTTAATTTCTATAATTCAAATGAAAGTCGGGTTTGGTATTCCTTCTTTAATTTATACTTCCGGAAGTACCTATAAAGTGATGATCGATGTTGTCTTGTTGATTCTAGATCTATATTAGAGGTAAAGATTTTCCTGTTTTATTGTAAATAAAATGATGAATTCAGTTTCTTGGATTTCTTGTGGAATTGCACTAGAACATAAGAATTAAAAATGGACATATAAAAGAAGCAAACAGGTAGAAATAGGTCGCATGCTTGGTTCATTTACCCAAACGATCTTGAAAGACATCAACTCAAGTATTTAACGCGTCCACTAGGATGCAATAGATCTTATTTTAGGCGTCATTTAGGATTTTTACGCGTAAATACGCAGAATTATTGCGTCAGGGAAAACCCTGATGACACATGTTAACATCTCTTTAAATGAACAACTTTAAATCCATAAATGTATATGGCAGCCTTTTCAATAGAGGCCAACACAAAAAGATATAAAAGTCATCAGCTACTTTCTCTTCCAATTAGAAAACAAGATGTGTTTGCGAAACACAAATGCCCCCGGTCCCAACTGTATCACAATCAAACCTTTAAATATTGCAATGTCCTACATTTTGACCCCACCCAAGGGGCATGTGATGTCAGTGAAGTGTGAGCAACCCTTAGATGAACTTACAGTCTAAGTTTGGTTACTGTATCACAATCCAAACTTGAAATATTGCACTTTATACGTAAGCAGGATGGAATTACGGACAGACAAATAGACACACACAAACAGACAGACATACGGACTATCCAAACACTAGATGCTACACACAAAGTTAATCTATACCTTATCAATGGCTTCGTTACACAACTTGTCTCATACTCAAAAACAATTTGAAAAACCCAATTTCACTGAATGGCATTTACAACCATTTACAAGCTGTTTCTCCATGCAATGCAAGCCTAGTTTTTCCCTAAAATTTTAAGTATATTTTTCCAATTTTGCTCAAAATGTATATATCTTGTGTACTGACATTTTCCTTATTTTCTCAATATGGACAAGAAAAATCTTAGCTCTTAATTGAAACTTTGATTTTTACTGGTCAGATTTTGCACAACAAGACGTGTAATTTCATTCACTTTTTGTTTAAATCAAATACCAGTTAACTGTGATGAATAATGTGTCATGTGCAAGATTATAATAAGGTTTCAAATCGTAACTGTCAGTTACAGGAACATGACAGATCTCTGTTGGAGATATTTTTTCATATATAACAATTTTTCAAATATAGTAAGTTCAAAGATAAAAAAAAAGTAAAATAAATTTATTTTTCTGCCATATGATTGACACATCTACATTTTATACCTTTTGTTCTAAAAGAGCCCTTCGTAAAGATACTCGTTCTTCAAGTTGCTTTCTTTCTCTCTGATGCTGTGCATCTGATTGCATTTTGATTTTGCTTTGATATGCCATAAGTAATTCTAATTCTTGCTGAAGTCGTTGTTTGAGTTCATTTTCCTCTTTGACCTGGGAATCATCCAATCTCATCTGAAAAAGTAATTCCATTATAGTGCATTGTTTATACTATCTATACAACAATTCTGCATTTTGATTGGCTCAGGAGGAATCATGTGATGGTTTCTTGTATAACAACATCTTATACATATGGTACAAGTTATAAATTCACCCTATCTACAAATGTTTTTGTAATACTTTTAAAAACTTTTGTTTGGTCCTCTCTGTCTCCTAAACAATTTTTCACTTGTATATGTAACAAGCATCTATGAAAGTCAATCTACAAAGTGGATATATAAATGCAGCAAAGTGTTCCCACGCCAAATGCAACATGGGACCACTTTTTCAGTTTCGTCCATAAGGCCTGTGACTTCCACATCTGTTGCACTTGGCAATAGAACAGTTAATATTTATCATAGTTTCAGGTATGCCCTGGGCAAAAATAAAGCCTAAGGCCTACCTCTTGCAGAGCTAATGTTTTTAGCCACCAAGCCAATGGTTACTTTTAATATATGTTTGAATATGGTTCTTCCCAAAAGTCATAATCTAGGGATATGTAAACCTGGAAATTTTCACTCCCATTTAATTTTCGCCCTAAGATAAGAAGGCAAATTTAAAATGAAGGTGAAATTTTCAAGATTAACAACTGAAGAATTGACTTTTAGGACGTCCATGTGACTATGGTAATAAGTTTGCTGTCGTAAAAGGGCTAAAATAATAAGGGAAAATTTTTTCCATGTATACAGTAATCGAAAGTGCAAAAATTCACAAAATTTAAGTCTGCTTTTCACTTCAGCAAATAAATTTTGTTTGTTTACATAATAAATTTCAACAAACAAAGATTTTTTTCATTTTGGAACCAACAGGGATTTTCCACACTTTTTCACAAATGGGGCCTTGACCTTTTTGCATTCGGGAATTTTAGCAACATTTAATTGAAATTGGGAAATCTATAAATGCACAAAACTGAAAACACAAGAATCTCTTTAAAATCATTGTCATTCAACTTTGATTGAGAAATTCGGATTACAAATTAGGAAAATATTCACTTCTTTTAGGCATTGGGAATGGGGCATTATTTCGGCCCCTTAGGGTGGAAAATCCCTAACCAAGTTGGATACCATCAACATCCTACCTCTTGACTCATCAACCCCCGAGAAACTATGAACTTTTCTATAAATCAATGACTAAGGCAAGTCCAAATGTGTCTTTCGGGGTGAATGAAGTTAAAAATTTACATAAAACAAATCATTAAACAAGAAAAATATAAGACTTTAGCTCTACAGATACAAAGAATTAAAATCCTGTGACTCACATTTTGTTGCTGTAACATTTCAGCTATACTGGCCTCATACTGATCACCAAGAATATTCAGTTTCCGAACTTGTTCTTCCTTTAATTTTTTCACCACAGCCTTTTGGTCATTTTTAGGTGTAACTTGTAAAATATGTTCTTTCAAAGCTTTGTACTGCCTTCTTTGTGTTTGAACCGCTTCATGGAATTGTTTCCTAATTTGTAGTTCTTTTTGCTGAAACAAAACAAGCCAGGAATATAATTTCTTAGTCTTTGTGTATAATTGCAGTAGTGTTTCTAATTTGTAGTTCCTTTTTTGGCTAAAACAAAATTGGCCAGGAATATCATTTCTTATTATTTTTGTAAAATTGCAGTAGTGTGATATTAATGAGTAAGAACTATGAAAAGACACAATGTCTAGGTATCTGTTATATGTTACTAAAGAAACATCTGTTTTGGCATGCATAATCTAAAACCTTGGTAATTTTCTGTATTGCAATATATATATAGTCAAATTAATTAGCATGTGTCTGAGTGATACTAAACCTCCAAGAGATACAAATAAGTCAAGCACTGGGCAAAACTTACTGTATCAAATATTTCTTCGAAACACTGAAACATCATAGGAAGTTTGATACAACAGTAAACTATTCAATTCAAAAGAAATCTTATGTTACTAGTCTTAAAAATAAATCTAGTTTTTCTAAACCTGAAGCATGCAAGTTAATCAGCTAATTCTGCAGAATGAAACTTGACAAGCCAAGCCTTTGACTTAATTCTTGCTTATTAATAATTAAATATAATGGTATCAACTGTACATGGCTTAACTAACCTTCAAGCTCCTTGGTTGCTGTTTATGCTCCATAGCATGCTTTTTCCGTAAATTCTGTTCTTCCCTAGCATTGTATTCTTTTTGATTTTCTTTCTCTGTCTGATGTTGCTTCTTTAGGTGGTCATCACGCAACCGTTGTATTGCTGTAAAGTGTTTGTACTCTAATTCTTGTGTCGACTCATGGTGACCAATCAGCATCTGATGCTCAAATTCTAACTGTGTCTGTTGTTTATTTAATTCCTGCAAAAATAAAAATAAAAACATTGTAATAAAACCTTTAACAAATTTCAATATGTTGACCATTGCTTTTGATTAACATAAAACTGCTGTCATCATCTAATTAGAAAGCATCGTACAGCTATAAATTATGTATTCATTTATGAACAACATTTGTGTTATGAGCTATAATTCATCACCTATTTCATGAAAACATGGACAGCTTACAAGAGACAGAATATTTAAAACATAATTGTTTTATTTTTTGTTTAATTGGTGTTTTATACCACACTCAACAATTTTTCAGTTTTATGGTGGCAGCCAGTTTTTAATGGTGGAGGAGAGAACCTGATTACAATTTACATGTGAATAGACCACAGGCCTTAGGCAAATTAGCTGGCAAACATTCTCAAGGAACAAGCTTAGGTTCCAGTGTGGTTCAAACATTCTCTGAGTACGTCAGAGTTTTCATGGTTTAAAGTGCAATACGTTTACTTCTCGTCCATGGAGGCCCTCCAATTAAACATAAAACAAGTTATAAAAATAACATAATCAATAAATAATTTGCATACCTCCCTGAGTTCATCCTGCTCTAACTGATGATACTGCAGCAGCTTCCGTCGACGGTATTTACGGATTTCAAATTCCATAGAATCTTTATGTTGCTTCTCTAACCTTCCTTCCGCTTCTTTTTGGCGATACTGAAGTCGTTCTTTATGTGAACGAATTGTATCATCTCTTTCTTTCTTTGGTGTGCTGCCATCTATCTCCTAAAATAACAATAAAAAAAACAAATAAAAAAAAATTCAAAGGAGATAATTTCTAAATTTCTGTATAAACAAGTTAAATGCTGACAGTAATATGAGTACAAATACTTACAGCTGAAATTTTAACAACAAAAATTAATAAAAACTTTTCTATGTAGGAATTTTTTAATTTTGAATGGCGTTTTACGTCACACTCAATAATTTTCCAGCTATATGGCGGCAGCCAGTCTTTAATAATGAAGGAGAGAACCCTGTTACAATGTACCTGGGAAGGTTACAGTTTTTGAAAATTAAGTCAAAGTCCAAGGTCACTAGGTCAAAAATCAATGTACCAAATGAAAGCTTTTGTCATAAGGTATCTATATGTGAAATATCAGAGACGACGCCGATGCCTTGGGTATGGCATTAGCTCTCCGGACTTTCATTCTGGCAAGCTAAAAATATATTTTTAATAAATTTTACCACAAGATTTCTATTCATTATCCTAGCATCTGTAAAAAAAATATCTAGTTTGAATGTAAATATTAACGCCTACTAGTAATCTGAACCCTTTCATTATGATGTTTAATTTGTTTCATGTATTCTTGTCTATTTGGTAAAATGAGCATTTGGACCTCGGAACCGTCACTCTTAGACGGGGCAGCACATCCCATAGTTGTACAAAGATGACACCAATAAACTTTTTTTTTGTTTATTGTCGTTTAACGTCCCACTCAAGAATCTTTCACTTGTATGGAAACATCGCCAAATGCCGGTGAAAGGCTTCAAATTTTGGCCTATGCTCAGCACTTATGGTCATTGATCAGTAAGTGTTCTCTAACGTGCCGACAACTACTGTGACACGGGATCTCGGTTTTTAGTCTCATCCGAAAGACAGGAAACAACCTGCCGCCGGCTAGACTGGAACTCACAACCTCACGATCAAGTGTTGAGTGCGCTACCAACTAAGCCAGGTTAGCTCACCAATAAACTTAAGAGTAATTGCTGTAAAACATTCTTCTCTAATTATTTCTAATGAGTGTGACAGGTACTGTAAACACAAGATGCGTCTTTACATAATTAGTTTAAATAGGGTGAATCAGAACTGAATTATTTTCTCCAGATACAAGACTGTAGGAGGCATTTATTCATAGGGCGTTTGACATTGAAATCAAAGGTATTTAATAGGTGTCCTGTCATTCAACCAGTTGGCACTCAGGAACAAACATGGAAATTTTTACAATATTCTATAGTTTCTTACAGTTCGGTAAAGGGACAGGATTACACAGTTTTTCTAAAAAAAAAAGTACATGATCATATCTTTATATAAATGATAATATTTTGAGGGAAAATTATTGCAATTTTTTGGTGAATTATTTATGTACATGTAGATTATATAGACCAATGTCTGAATATATATTAAATTTATCTAGTTTTTCAGTACATTGTATTTATTTAACTACAATGTCACAGGGTGCTTAAGGGAAGAATATATATTTCCGAGTTGACCACAAACAGTACTGAGGGCAGTGATATAGCAGGTAATCTGAACTGCATTTGTTTTTGTTTTTATTTATGAAATACAACCATATATTTTGACATGGCTCTTCCTACCTCAGTGACATGTACATTTTTTTTATTACCTTTTTCATCTGTTCTTTATTGAGTTTATATTCTCTTTTCTGCATATTATTAAAACTTTTCTTCTCCGTATCTTGTTGCTGTACAATTTGTTTCATCAGCTTTTTCTCCTGTACCTGACTTTGTCTTTGCTGTTAAAATTGGAAATACAACAGTATATAAGAGAAAAATAAAATAAAAGTAATTACATTCAGGAATACTTGTGCAAAAATATGAAGGCAAACTATTCTGCCTGTACAATGTAATTAGATTCAAGAACTATATTGGCGAGATAATTATATTTAAGCATTGCATTAGTTTGTCAGTTTATTTTTTATTGAATTACCACGAATTTGTCAATTCAAGAAGTCGTTAATAACGCTTTTCAGTTTTTCAGGAATACTTACAAGGAATAAAAACCAGATTGATATTTTCACCAGCAAATACTGTGCCTTCATTCGCTGTGGCATTTTTAAAATATTGATCGTATGTTCACATGACCATTGTTCTAGCACGATGACTGACTTAAACATGTCCTGATTTAGTCATCTTTTAACTTCTACTCGGTCAATAAAACATCTATTTTGATTTGAAACTGACTACAACACATAATTTTTCAATTTACTTAATTCTGCATTAGAGAATTGATATTCTATTCTCCTTATAAATGAGTGTTTGATCATAAACAAGAACAAGAAAATGCTAAAGGCAATATGACTTAATTCTGAAGCTTTGTATGTGAAAACCATTGTATAATGTAAATAACTTGAATTTTGAATTTCAAGGTCAAAAGTGAAGGTCACCATAAAAAAATTGAAGGTCAAAATCTAAATATTTGTAACAGCATCAATTTGGAATCCACTCAACACTTTTCATACTCCTAGCCTTATAGAGTCAACTGTTTTTACATCATAAAGTTAGAAATTAAATTGACTCATTTTTCTTACAGATTTTATATTACCATATAACACACACACACACACACACACACACACACACACACACACACACACACACACACACACACACACACACACACACACACACATATATATATATATATCACAGAAAATCAATTACCTTTTTATCTAAATCTTGTTGATGCTTTTTTCTTAATTTTTCCATCTCCATGGCAAATGTTTGGCGTAGATTGTCATATTCTTTGTCTAATTTCATTTTATGTTCATCCATTTCTGTGTCAAATTTAGATTCAGCCTGAAAATAGAAATACAATGAATTACAGATATTTTACATTTCCAATGGTTATCCATGAAGATTTTTTTGTTCTATAACTCTTATGGCAAATATTGGCAATCATTTAAGTCATCTGGCATCTCGGGACCAGTGGAACGTGTTTTGAAAGACCAACTCTTCATCCTACTGAAATGTTAACTTTCAAAACTGGTGGTCTCTCAAAAGATGTTTTATTTAAAGGATCATCTAACCATGTGGTTTTTAAAATGTGGTCTAAGAAGACAGGTGGTCTTTCAAGACAGGTTCTACTGTAAAATAAATTAACAGATCAAAAAGTTATCTGACAGAAAACAAAATGTTGCAGATAAATAGATTATGAGACTGACCAAGAACATTGTACCTCAAATCTTTGATGTTTAAAGACAACAAAACCACAAAAGAACAAAAATCAACAACAATGCAGTGCTACTGAAAAAAAATGTTTTAAAGTGTCAACCCATTCATCCCTGAATGTCACATTCAGATTCATTCACACCAATAGAAAGCATGGTCTATTGTCATAATCAGGAGTGAGTGAGTAAATTAATGTTGCAGGCGAAAGTTTTGTAGAATTCAGATTCAAGGTCATGCACTACCAAATTATGAAAGTGGACTTTACCATTCTTTGAAATGGTCAAGTTCAAATGTAGCCACAGGGGTGTTTTAAACCACACCCAACAATTTTTCAGTTATATGGTGGCAGCCAGTTTTTAATGGTGGAGAGAATCATGTTACAATGTGCCCAAGAAGAGCCGACTGTCCTTCTGTAAGTAAATGGGCAAACTTCTCTCACACAATCAGCTTAGGTTCCAGTGAGGCTCGCACCCACAATGAGGAAGGGTGAGAGACTTCATTGTTTTTTAAAAGCATGATGCTCTAGCCACTCAGCTTTGGAATACAGAATACAGCACCATACTAGTTCTTTTATGATTTTATGTGACATACCTGCTGTAGTTGTTTCTGATGTTGTTTTCTCATTCGCTTGTAACCAGTAAACTGTTCACGAAGTTCGTTGGAGTGTTCATGTTCCTTGATCTGTTTAGTTACTATCGATGTCGTCCGTAGCGTTGCAAAATTATTGGCACCTTGTTCCATACCTCTGCTACTGTTTGAAGCCTGGAAAAAATAAAGATAAAATTTTTCATCTGATTAATAAACTTTTGTGTTAAACATCTATAATTTGAAGTGTGTTCTATGTTATCACCATGTAGTACAATATATTTACAGAATTTTATATCAAGTATTAAGACAACTCATTGATAATAAATACAGCCAATGATATGGTATAGCCAAGGCCTGTCTGAGAGAGAAATCTATTACTTCATATAAAACAGAGTCACAACATAAGAATAATCCATACAGAGAAAACAAGAGCAGTGAACTTGATGTGACTGTCATTGTTTTCCTATTTTACAATATACATTGTTTCTTATCCCAAAAGGTAGATAATATCTTATCTTTTAGTTAATTCAAAATGTGTGAAATAAACCTTGTAAACAACAACATGTAGTGTATATACCTATTGTAATACTAAAACAAAACTATTACAATTTTACTTGTTCAATAAATGCTTTAAACTATTCTATTCTGCACCAATTGTCAGTGTTAAAACAAACCAGACAAGTGTGCTTTATATATATATGGCAATGCCACCGTAACTTTAATCACACCCAATCTACTTTACCCAGACTAAGAACAAAAATATATAAACAATTAACAATTAGGATGCTTCAATTATAATTGATACGAAAATCATGTTTCATAAATTAACATCTAAATAGATAGATAAGGCAAATTGTACAACATGCATGTACTGTTTAATATGTAATTTTTATAAAACAATATAATTGTTATAAGTGAAGCTTATACATATATATGGATAACTTCAATGGATTGATGTCATTATGTCAGATCAGATGCATAAAACTTGACGTGACAAGGATTTGTGGTTATTCTTATTGTAGCATTATGTAGCATGCACAACTTGTATACACTTTGAAGTTGCTGTGCTATGTATCATAATGCAATGTACAGTTTATGTACACACAGAGGATACAATATTGTGACATCATAACATGGTTTATGTAGACACAGAGGATACAATGTTGTGATGTCATATGATGGATTATGTACACACAGAGGATACAATGTTGTGATGTCATATGATGGATTATGTACACACAGAGGATACAATGTTGTGATGTCATATGATGGATTTTGTACACACTGTGGATACAATATCGTAATATTCTGATGTCATAAGTACAAGTCAGATGACTACAGAGACAATCAATGAGCAGGTGCTCTTATTAACTTAGGCAATCAAGGGCCCAACCAGGTGCATCAATTAATTTAGGTAATCAAGAGCCCACCAAGGTGCTCTAATTAACTTAGGCAATCAAGAGCCCAAGTAGTTGCTCTAATTAACTTAGGCAATCAAGAGCCCAAGTAGTTGCTCTAATTAACTTAGGTAATCAAGAGCCCAAGTAGATGCTGTAATTTACTTAGGCAATCAAGAGCCCAAGTAGATGCTGTAATTAACTTAGGTAATCAAGAGCCCAAGAAGATGCTCTAATTAACTTAGGCAATCAAGGGCCCAATCAAGTGCGCTAATTAACTTAGGCAATCAAGGGCCCAATCAAGTGCGCTAATTAACTTAGGCAATCAAGGGCCCAATCAAGTGCGCTAATTAACTTAGGCAATCAAGGGCCCAATCAAGTGCGCTAATTAACTTAGGCAATCAAGGGCCCAATCAAGTGCGCTAATTAACTTAGGCAATCAAGGGCCCAATCAAGTGCGCTAATTAACTTAGGCAATCAAGGGCCCAATCAAGTGCGCTAATTAACTTAGGCAATCAAGGGCCCAATCAAGTGCACTAATTAACTTAGGCAATCAAGAGCCCAATCAGGTGCTTTAATTATTTCAAACACATGTCACAGTGTGTAAATTTTGTAAACTTATAAAAATGACTATAAAACATCATATGGATTCTCATGTACAAGCATACATTTATATAATATACTTCAAGTACCAAATAATATAGAAAATAAATATATTATTACATGCATAATTATCCAACTTAGCTGGAAACCAGTTAATTATATGCAATGTCATTATAGTAAATGACAGCTTTTGACAAGACAAACCAAAGACAGAACTGCCATGGCAAAAGGTGAGAAGGTTAAATGAAAAGTAGTGACCAAACATGACATTTATTGGCCTTTTCACTTTATCCCTATTTCTTAAAATATAAAATGATTTAAATTCTAGCCAAATTGAAATTTGAAAAATTGGCCGGTGTCATTTATTTATCTTTTTGTTTCAATATCTTTATGAACATTTATGAATCTGTACTTGATAATCATTTAATATACATGAACTTAAACCTGTAATCTGAAAGCCTGACAAATATCATTACTGAGATTATGTCATTACTTACTTTTCCTTTTGAGTAGGAATATGAGTATTACAACACATTGCCCAAGTTCTGAATCTCAAATTCAGGTTGACTAAAGATATATCAAAAATATAATTTTTTCTCCTGAGAATGGTGATATCCAAGATGCTTAATCTGTGTTATCAAAAAGCACATGTATTAATACCTAGAAAACTTTTAAATTTAATGAACCTTCCTATTTATAAAATAATTAAAAAAAGAAAAAAAAGAAAACTGGCATGGATCCAATACACCTGATGAGGCGACAAAATGTCATGTCTGGGAAATAAGAAGATTTGACATAAGAAGTGTTATGCATAAACATGACAAAGATATATACCAATATATAGATAATATTATGTAAACAAATCTGAAACATACAAAGACACATGCCCTCAACATTACATAAATTGTTATATAAATAGTGCAGTTATTCACTGTCCCTGGCAATATATTGCAACAGTCTAAACTCAATTTTCAGAAACATAACAGAGAAAAATGAACATCTTTAACAAAAATTGAGGTGTAGAATATACGGAATAATTTTATATATGCTTAGAAAATGTAGGGAAAAGTGTAGTATTAAATCAATTTCGCCTTCAGTCTCATGAAAAAATAAATCTCAATCTTAGTGTAAGTCTTCTATAGCTAGTTTAATTAACATCCTGTGCTAGGATTTATTGACAATTAACCCTTTCATCCCCAAAGACACATCTAGACTGGTCTATGTCTTTAATTTATAGGAGAGTCCATTGTTTTTCAGGGGTTGATGAGTTAAGAAATGAATTATTCTACTTTTCACAACTTTTTACCTGAAATTGGGGAAAATGTTACAATTTGTCATTGGGTGAAAAAACTGCAGCTGAAAGGCAATAAATAAGATCAGACAGTTTTCATAGCAACCTCAGAAATGTGTGGGAAAACATTTCCATTCAAATTCAGGGACAATAAATTATGATTTAAGTAAATGACAAAGATTGACATTTATTTCTCATGAGGACTGATTTTTATTTTTTCAAAATTAAAGAGTTGTATGAATTATTTTCAATTCTCTGAATTTTCTGAAAAAACGAAACTGAAATTAGAAATCTTACAATTTAGGGTGAATATTTGCAATAATTAAAACTAAGCAAGGCAGTCAGTCATTTCATGTAATGGAAATATTGCCCGATACAAAATATATACACAATACATACAGGTAGATAAACATTGGTATATTAAAAAACATATCATCAACATGCAGCTACAATGACCTTTACCTTCGCTGATGCTACACCAAAGTGTGACTTCGGAAATGACGCAGACCAATCCTTTGTGGAAAAAATTGGGGTCATGATCAATAACCATAACTGACAAGTTTTTTTACGATAGAGGTAAAAGTTGAAAAGTTTGTACAAACGTTGATTTAATGTCAATTAGAAAATAATCATGTTTATTATTGTACTCCTAAATTTTTCCCTCTCTTAATCATGCGACTTTACTTCTAAGCAAGGATTATTTCAAACTAATACTTGACACCAAGTACAAACTGCTTTCATTTTCTTGAACATTTTTGGGAGAGCATCTCATGATACATGCATTGAACAAAGTGCTACAAATATTTACAAATAAACAATATATGGGATGTGTCATTTCAAAGTGTGTATCAAAAACAACATGTATAATAATCATAACAGTAATTTGTATCTTAACATCCTACTGACTACACATAAGGGTGAGCATTTACAAGACATCAGCACAAAACATTTCACAATTTTTACACTCTGCAATTATGGAGTATTTATTTCCAAGAATTATTTTGAAAAATCAAATATGGCTATTTAGATTTAAAGTGAAAAGAAAAATATGAAATTTAAGTTAAAAGATATTGTCAGATAAGAGATTTTTTATAAAGCAAGGAACACCTAAAGAAAGATTTAGTATATAAGTCAAGAGGATATGGAGCGAGTTTTCTCTGTCTATTTATCTATCATAGTCTATCTAATTAAACCAAGTTTCCCTCTGGAAACTCAATATACGTAAAATATTTCCATAGTAACAGGTTACTAACAACATCAGTGATCCCTATGACGGCAATGTTAAAAAGCACAGTCAAAGCCGGTCTGTGATCAACAGTGGTAAAACACATACATTGTATTTTTAACATGATCAAAACATATGCATACTTCTTGTTAAACCTATGTCTTTTGTGACTACCTAATTATCTACAAGTTGTTAAGACTTCCAGATAAATTGTAATCATACAAAAAATACTGACAATGTTTAACACAGGGATTTTCCTAAGCCATTTTGGGGTCCTATTAAAGGGCCCATTCCCAAGGAAAAAATTGGCTTGCACTTACCCCCAAAATAAGCAAAAATTCATCTAGTGTTTCAAAATTAAGAATAAAGTATTTTCAAACAAATATCTCATAATAAGTTTTTCTATTTTGGTTAAAATGCTGCCTATTTTCCCAATTTTTTGGACCATGGGTCCAGAATATAGGAGGTAGGAAAATCCCTGAAACAACAGATCACTAACAAACTGTAGACAACACAGTGTAAGTCGTCATTTCAAAGTTCATACCACAAACAAACATTCAGTGTTATTCCAGAAATTCTATATCCTTTCTTGTTATCTATTTCTTACAGTATTATTCAGTTACAAATCAGATGAGAATGAAATGAGTCCTCATGCATTCGAATGTCAGACCTATTAAGTATGAACTTGATGAATGCAAACTGAGAAAATCCAGTTTGAGAAGAATTCCAAATGAATAGCTTGAAGATAAATGTTTACATACAAGGACTTAATCTTAATTAAACAGTAAATTTTTCTTTACTTTTCGTTTATACATGCATTTCTATTTGTTTTCTGATCTGATAACTCTTTCACCTTTTTGCCCACACAATCTCTCTTCAACTGTTCTATGTCAACAACACTGGAAATGCCGTGGTGAAAGGTTAGACAGAGTTACAGAGCAGATTATTTAGTACAGACATCAAAATTTTTAGAAAAGAATGAAATGGCTACCAATTTTGATCAGACATGAGAATCGCTGACTTTAAGTTAACAAATCCAAAAATCATGCATGATGGGATGAGACAAATTGTACATAACACGGAGTTAAGTGCAATGGATTCAACAAGCATGATCTAGATTTTCCAATTACCTGAATAGTTGTAGGAGACTATAAGGTGAAAATTAGAACATAAATTAGCATAAAATTGATAGAGAATTATCTTTGATGAAATGATACTTGTTATTCTAAAAATTACACAAGAATTAAGTGGGGGAAGGTGGTGATAATATACATTGGTTATATTGATTAAGCTAACAAGATTTCGTTATCGAGTAATTTAAGAAGCATTTGGCCATCTGGAATTTAGTACCATAATCTGCTACCTCCATCACGAAAAATCTTTAGAAATTACACAGAGTTTGGACATGCCACTTTGTTGCAGCCATGATATGCCTCTCTGTCATTTAAAATATTTGGGTAACACTTGATTGCTGAACTCCCATTGATATTTCCCGAACTATCAATGGACTGACAGTCCCACACAAATAATGGAAAGGCCGACTTTTCAGGGCATATAAATTGATGCAGAGTAAAGCTATTTCATTTTGGATAAAATATTTTTTGATATATCATTTAATCACCTTTTGCTATTCTGCCCAGTAGTAAAATTCAACCGTTCAATCTACTATAAGAATTACTATAAGAATTTGAATAAAGTCTGTCAGAACTAATTTGTCTAATACTACAGCTCTACAAAATTTGTATGATAAAAGTTTTACTTACTGTTCGACCTGAAAAGTTTATGCTGCCATCATCATTGGAAGCCATAGGTATGCTGTTTTGGGAGCTGGATTTACTGCTATTGCTAATACAACTACCACTTTGTTGGCTGGCTATACTACTAGATTTACTACTATCTATGTTGTCATCATCCTGTCAAAAATATCAAAAACACTGTCAACAGCCAGAAAGTCACAAAACTGTCACATGTCAAATATAACAGATTATTTGTGACAAGAAGTGATCGAGAAAAACTATATCCCCTTAAAGATTTATGCAATTTTTTAAACTCATCTACCCATGAAAAACAATGAACTATGCTGTAAATCAATGATTTAGGACGGTCCAAATGTGTCTTTAGGGGTTATGAGCTTTGAACTATTTTTAGGTGGCATTCGTAAAAACAGTTTAATGCTTTTTATATTTAACATTTTCAGTTTTCATCTGGTAATGATACTTTTATTATCAAAATTCAATTCCCCACCTCACTATTGTCATTGATTTCACATTCCTAGAACAGCCAACAGCAAAACCATTCATTGCCAGTGAGTGTACCAGAGACGGACCAGAAACAATATGTGCTATTGGTCACCTGTGCTATGCGATGTCCTATCTATGATCTAAGGGTCATAGAATTAGGGCAATTTCTATAGTAAGCATGGGCCTGAAATTCGGCCCCATTCCCAATGCAAAATGCATGTTTTTTCCCAAATCTGATGATAAAAAATCGCAATGTGATGTTGAGCTCACGGCCGTAATGAAAAAATATTAATAAATAAAGTAAGGGGAAATGCATTTAGATTTCTGTGTGTGCACACAATTTTTTCCACAATGACACAAATTCACACTTTTTAAAATTCCCAATGGTGTTGCCAATGGCATTTTACAAAAATTGACAGAAAAATGCCTGAGTATTCACTATTTTTGTCACACTATAGATGCTACATACTTTATATGGAGAGAATTTACCTTGTGGTATTGTCTGATTCACATAATTTTTGCCAGGCCAGAGTAACCTTTTGATTCTCATATAGATGATTCTACTAACAAGATTCAAGGAAAAACATTTCATTCCTCACTGGATATTTGGTGACAAGTAGAAACAATTACTCTTGGCAGTGTAATTTAATGTTGTTATACTTTATTACCCAAAACTGAAACTCATCCTGGTCACTAGACTCCACCAGGCTAGGTTATATGAATTGTACTATAGCTGAGGGTAAAAATTACAATGACCAAAATTTCAAACGCAACACACAGTGACATGAGCACTGATGGCAACAGATTGCATTAGTTCATCTGAGTGATTCAGGTGACCTAATATCATCATCAGAAATAACCCACCTGGACAGTAATGCTACAAGATACATATAATAATTTGCACCACTGCTTACCTGCGATGAGTCATCACCTACAATATCATCACCTGGACCATTGGACCCTGTTTCCCCGTCTATTACATCAATCATTAATATTTTTTTTAATCTGCGATATTGTAAATTGTCCAATTCACGCACTGCATCTTTAGTTCTTTGTATTAAATCCATTATTACATTACTAGGTCTTGTTTTGGTTAGAAATTCATGCTGAAAAAAGAGAATGCACAATTATTCAGTTAGTAATTAAAAACTATTTTATAAATATTTATGACATAAATTGATAATTTTAGCTTTTCTTTTCATTATTAAATTCCAAATATTTGGACAGATTTTACAAAATGATTTCACATTTACAATTTTTATTCACAATATATAAATTACTGCCAAATAAACTAATGGAACATCTGACTCTCAAAAATGACATGTGATTTACCAAACTTAGTGGTTGAAACAAAATTAAACTGTATCAAATTAATTTATCATTTTTTTTCAAAAGGAAAAATTCTAACTCAACTTTTCAATCAAAAAGCATTCTGAGAGTCTTGATGAATCAATACATGCTCCCCAACTCTGTAATCATTATAATGTGGATGGGAAGCAATAACAAAACTTAAAACCAAAACCTGAACAGATTTACATACAGATGCAGGTGAAACCTATAGTATCCTGGCCTACTCTCCCTCCCCGTGGTTTCACCAGTAGGGCACTAATTAAAAATAAACGTTGGATATGAAAGAAGTTCTTTATTTTTATAAATTAACATATCATTCAAACTAATCTGTAAAACTGAGTTTGAAATTTCTGTAGATGTAATCTAAATTTTATCAAAAAAATAAATTCTGGTTTGTATATAATTACCTGTAGTAACTGTTCTGAGGAGGGTCTATCACAAGGAGCTTTGGCTAAACAAGAATCTACAAAGTTGCGGAAATCATCAGACCATTCCCCACCTGCAAGGGTGGGAGGGTCATTCTGAGCTATGTGATACAAAGCACTCATGGCATTCATATTGAATAATGGTGGTTTCCTTTCAGCTGCAAAGAAATTTCAGGTACAAATCAATAAAATGCTTATGCAAGAAACAACAACAACAGAAGTCTTATCCACAGATTGAGGTACAACTGAACACGTTTTTATCAAGTATACATGACTATACAAAAAGTAACTAATAGTTCATTTAATTTACAAACTTAACTAAAAACTGATATATCAATGTTAAAGGGGCATTAGCTGTGTTTGCCAAAAATATTTATCTCAAATTTTTCTACTTTTACTACTTGTACTTGATGTACAATAAAAAATAAGAGCTATACACAGGCATAAAAATCTTATAATCCTATATATATTGTGATAATAGGGCCAGGTTCAGTTTGATATTCATATACAAATAGTAAGCTTGAGTTAATCAGCTGCAAGTGAAAAAGTGCCAAACCTTGCTTTCTCAAACAATTTCCACAAAATATACAGGTAATTAAGACTTTGTATGCCTGTGTATATTTCTTTTTTGTTAATTAATATCAATCTAAGTACAGTAAGGAGAAACAATTTTGTCTAAAGAAAACACAGCTAATGCTCCTTTAAATAAGAAATCCTTATATCATAAATTTTAAAAACGATGTATATGATGGACTTAAATTCCTTCTTTTTTTTTGGTGTTATTGCTGTTTTACATCCCAACATGAATTTTTCACTTATTTGGAGATGTTACCAGCTTTAGTGCCATGACCAGGGACCTCAGTTTTAAGTTTCATCTAAAGGACCTGTGACTTTCATTTCTCCTGCTGAGCGCTAAAGCAAAGTAACAATCACTTCCACATTTAAAGTCAAAGGTATGACAGAGTACCAAGAATTAAATCCAGTACCGTCCGCTAGCAATATGAACACTCAAACACCAGACCACTGCATGCGGCCAACTAAAATTTATGGGCAGGTATGATTATTAGTTCTATCAATTGATATTTGCTGGCCTCATCTTTATATGACCATCTGAGTATATAAATGATATGTCAACAGCAAATATCTGTAAATAATAAATACCAGATAAAGTAAACAACACAAAACACCATATTGAACTTTGTAAACTTTGTATGATACATACAGGTGATATGTATTAATAATTCACCACACGTTTATTGATTCTGTGACTGCTGTCATACACAAAACAATCTTATCAGTGTAACAGCTAGATTGGTGTTGTCAAATATTTATTAGAACAAATTGACAACAAATGATTCTTTGTTACAGTCAAGTTTCTGGCAGATATTTTGGTTTGTCAGGAGTCTACAATGCATTTTACCGTAACAGTATTTGAAGAGAATTGGTCTAGCATCTCTTAAAAGTTTAAGATGCTCTAAAGTTTACATAAGATGCACAAATACATATTGACAATTGGTAATAAATCATAATAGGGCACCTGAGTGCCTCAGTTGATTTGAAAATGAAATAAAATATGTATACTTATTTTTAGACAATTTTTTCTCCTACATTTTTGAATTTTTTTCCTGAATAATTTTTTCAACATATCGGTACCTTTATATCTGGCTATGTAACTTGAACTCAAGTCACCGAAGATGTAAGTCTATATGTTTAAGCCACTTTAAGAAACTAAAGCATTCAAAAATCATAAAGAATGCAACTTTAAATAATTAAAAGAAGAGTGAAAAAGAATGTTACCTAATTCTATACATGTGATACCAAGCGACCATATATCTGCCTTGCCATCATACTGGCCTTCATCCATTGCCAATATAACTTCTGGAGCCATCCAGTAAGGAGTCCCAACAAATGAATTGGCTGGACACACCAAAGAGGCAGATCCAAAGTCAGCTGTAATATGAAATTCACGAATATGTACTCAAATATAATATAAAATTTTACACATCAATTTCCCAACATCTGGCTTAATATTATAAAGAAATGACTTGAAAAGTTACTGGATTTGTATCTCAAAACTTACTTGTATTATAAAAAGGACAAACATGTCTATGGTATGACAACATGATACACAAACTGAGAGCATTGAGGTATCCAAATTTATGTAAATATTAGTCGTGCAAAAAAAAATGCGCTTTACAATATTTAGTGACAGATATGATTTATATACAAGTGATGACCTAGATAAAACATCACCAATTATCATAATGTATCCAGACCTACTGACCTAATTTGACCGTTCCATTTTCTGTCAGGAGTATGTTACCGGCTTTGATATCACGATGAATCTTGTCTTGATTATGAAGGTATGAAAGTCCTTCCAAACCATCATGGCATATAGCAGCTATCTCCAGTTCTTTTAATGGCTTTTTATGGACTAAACAAAGAATGAAATATCAAAACATAAATAACTATTTTAAACAACAAAAATTTTATTTCCACACAAATTTGCACCTGATAGATATGAAAGTTCACAAAAATATTTTTGAAATTAAATCTGTTCATGACCTTTTTTGTTTATTTGAAGTGTTTTAAGACACACTCAACAATTTTTTCAGCTATATGTCAGAGTTTTTGAAATTCACTGGTCTTATCAGAAAAAGCAGTAAATTTTACAAAAGTCTGATGAAATCTATCTGATAACTGGTTCAAATGACTAGTAATTTTCCATTTCATTTTGAACTGTGTATATATACAGACCAGTAAAAAAAATTCTTTGACCAGTTAAATACCTTTATTCACTGGTCCGGTTGACCAGTAATTTCTTTCTATTTCAAAATGTCTGATTTGTTGGAGGCAAGAACCCGGTTACAGACCACTGGCCTCCCACAACTTGCAAGCTTTCTCACAAAATCAGCTTAGGCTGTTCCAGTGGGGCTGGAACCCGTATTGAGTTGACGCAAAACTTCATGGTAATAATACTACACTTGTGAAATTAAATGATGCTTTAAACATGGAAATACAGTTGAGACTGTCTTATGTGACTTTCTATGGGACTGATCAATGATGGTCACATAAGACAGGGAGTCACTTAACATAGACCTCTTTTTTTTTACCTCATCAATTTGTGTAGCTCTTCAGGTCTATGTGTTACTCGTCTACACATAGACCAAGATTGCTGTATTTATAAGATGTAGATAAGATATAAATAATAAAAGTAAGTTAAGCTAGTAAGTGTTAATTTTGATTAGGCCTATTGTTTAAGTAATTGACATTTATTGTAAGGTATCAGGGGTTGTCTGAAAGTTGCCTACTACAGACTTATGAACAGTTAGGGCCTGTAAAATCATGGTCACTTGTCAGGTAAGACAGGGAGTCACTTTATACAGAACAATTAGTAAATAATCTTGGGCAGACTTGATGATGGTCACATATGACAGGGATTCGCTGAATAAAAGGGATCACTAAGACAGTTTAACACTAATTCTTTAGTGTCTTGTTGTATAATATATCATGGAAGCAACAAATTCTCCAGTGTCTTCCACAATGAAGTGATTTATTAAGCCATAAACTTATATCTTGTTAGTCTAGCTTGATGCTGAGCAAACCATACTGGAGCTTGGTAGCCTTTTCCAAATTCATTATGACAAGGTTTTCTCCATCATTAACTTAATAACATCATGTACATGAAATTTTGTACAGCAGTGTATTAAACTTGTTAATTTATCAAGCTTTCAAATTCATTTTTATCACTGCTCTTTCTTTAGCTTATCCAGCATCTAATGCATGACATGTGCCAAGAACCACAAGACATGTGCCACGCAAGTTTAGATGCTCTTTGAGCAGTAGAAACGGGTAAACTTGACTTCAACCAATCTTCTTAACCAAATACTGATAATGGTACAATAGTATAAACCCCCTTAAACTGTACACAGGTGAGCTAAAAACTGGAGAAAAAAAAATCCACATTACAACTTACCTTCTACAATATCAGAAGCAGATCCTAAACAGTACTCCATAACCAGCTGTAGAATAAAAAAAAAGTTATAAATCACTAACCTTTCTAAAAATAACCAGAGATAACTTGGCATTTCTATAGCAATACACTATTAACAAATGCAATAAATCTGCTAAAGAGATGTAGTAAATTATGTCCTTATAATTGTTCAGAAGTGAAATTTTACTAAAGTGAACATTTATCAATTAACCCTAAAAACACATTTGGACTGGTCTAAGCCACTGATTAACAGAAAAGTCCAATGTTTTTCAGGGGTTGATGGGTTAAGAACAAACAAATCCCCTCCAAAGACACAAAACTTCCTACAACCGTACAAATATGTGTCATATATTTATCATTATAACAAATAAAAATTATCCTATCCAGACAGATGTTTAAGAGAGGGAGAAAGGAAAAATCTTTTAGTCTGAATGTACTTACCCATGCTGTGTGTTCCCTTAAAAAGCACCCTTTATAATCAATAGTATTTTTGTGTTTCACTTGACGTAAAAACTTCACCTCTTTGATGATATCTTGCCATTTCTGAAAACACACAAGTTTCAACATGAACAAGATTATACAGAATATAATAGCTGTAAATATGGTATCATCATCTCTTTCTTCCAAAATCACAACCGTTTCATTTGATTACTCTTTAAAGAACAGAACAGCATCTTCCAAAATCACAATACTGTTTAATTGTTACTGTTCCTTCACTTTCTGCCATTTTTTTTATTTATATGGAGAAGCACCTGATATTAGTGAAGTACCATAAGTTTTGACCTTTTCTGTGGAGTTATGCCAATGCAATGATGTTTTATTAACACACCTCAACAGGAACTTTTAATAAAAGTTTCAATCAAAACAACCTTGACTTACTTCTTTTACAGAGCACTTGGCAATGTGAGAGTCAAAACCTTTATTTGCTTTGAAATGTTTGAACAAGTCATTACCCAGAATGAGAATTAAACTCAAGACTTCTCACCCATCATGCTGTAACACTTGTGCATGATGAAATGATTAACACCTGGAAATACAGACTATACACAAAGTGTTTTAATTTAAAAGAAGCAAAATAGTTTTAAGAAAAATCATGCTCCACAACAAATTTTATGATGATTTTACAACATAATGAAGGACAAATAGGAAACCTAAAAACGGTCGTCATTTCACAGGAAACTTTAAATGGTCATGACTTCACAAGAACTTATGAGTATCTATTAAAAACAACAAATTACAGAACATGTTTGGTTTCCATCAAAGACAATAGAAATAAGAAATACATAGACACACAAGTTTCAGTTTTACTTACCTCAGATGCCTGTTTACCACTGTAGGACATCTTTTTAATGGCAACAATTTCTTTTGAAACAATGTTTCTTGCCTGCAATTATAATCAAAATGAACTCAAATTACTGTTATTGTAATAATGAAACTGAAGATTTAATTTTCTTTATAATGGGTAGGTAGGAATTAAATGTGAAATAAATGTCTGCGAGAGAGAGAGAGAGAGAGAGAGAGAGAGAGAGAGAGAGAGAGAGAGAGAGAGAGAGAGAGAGAGAGAGAGAGAGAGAGACTTTACAATCACTTTCACTATTTTCCTGTATTTCTATTTTAATACATGTACATGTGAGTTGTCATTTGATCTCTGTAAATCAGTAGAGCATAAATAAAGTTGAATACATGTAACATGTACCTAACTTGATAATTTTACTTGTGTAGTTCTGACGTAATGTAAGCTTTAAATGAAATTAAATATTTTCATAGTCAGTGAATTTCATTTTTAATTTCTTTTTCACACTTTTCCCTCAAAACTTACATAATAAACTGCACCAAAACTGCCATGGCCGATTTCTCTTAGGTCTGTGAAAATCCTTTCAGGATCGTCCTGGGAGAAAAGGGCTGCAATCTCTGGATCTTTGAGTTGACCTGGTTTAGGGAATTGTGGCATAATGACCCTTGAACTTTGACCTCTTCACTACCTAGGGTCAAGGTCCTTGAAGGGGAATATGAGCCTGTCTTTGATCATGTATTCTTGCTGTATGGTGACAACACTAGTACTGCAAGTAAAAAGAATATATTTATATAAATATCATGAAAACTGTGGTCCTGTAACTTTGAGTGGCAAAATGATACAGATTCCCGGAAAATTATGTCAAGAAACAATCAGTTACTATAAAGACATCTATGTTCTTGTAGGTATCTATATCATTTTGCCACTCATAGTCACAGGACTGCAGACAAAATAAACAACAAAAGTAAATTTTAATGTACAAGAAAACAGCAAATAATGAAATTATTCGCTGAAATCATAGGGCAACATATATTCTATTAGCATACCTAAAGCTGTTTATGTGTATGTACATGTATATATACATGTATCTAGTCATTTAGTATTTAAACATTTAATCAAATCCCTGTCATCAATCTTACTCAAGAGAAAAAATGATGACACACACATAACACGGAGTTGGTTGGTTAGTACATGTATATATATAGTTTAATGTAACGGTGAAGATCTTCTGGCATATAGACATAAAACAAACTATATCTAAACATGCGGATACATGTACTGAATCTAAAAAGTAGTGATTTTGCAGAAATTACACCATACCTACTCTATGATGCCTACACCTACAAAAATATTGGACATCCGATGTCTGGCTCAAAGGTCCATAACTATTTACCAGTTATATTTTCTAGTCTGAATCCATCTTCAATCAAAACAACACGATTCTTGTCAATCAAGCTCTCTATCAATTAACTACTGCATGTACAATTTGTACCAATAGTTAACCCATTTACCCCTTGAGACGCATTTGGACTGGTCTAAGTCATTGATTTACAGGAGATTCCATTGATTTTTAGAGGTTGATGTTTTAAACATTCACTGCTGATGTGAAAGTGCAAGGTAAGGTAAATTTGTAGTAGAATTTGGTACAGATTGTATTACTGACACAACTCTCCGTGTGATAAAAAAATTCAAAATATTTCAAAGCATGATCATCAAAATTGAAATAAAATTTATCATCTAAATGAGTTTTAAAGAGTTAAGGATGATAGTTATAAAATCAGAAAATGTGAAGAACTTGTATAAAAAAATATATTTCCCTTGTTTTTTTTTTTTTAAGCCATGGACTGATGGTATGTAAAAATCAAGATTTAAATCATCAGCAAGCACTACACTGTGTGTGTGTAAGTGTGTGTGTGTGTGTGTGTGTGCGTGTGCGCACATGTTCAAACTT
Source organism: Atrina japonica (assembly GCA_030159075.1). Lineage (NCBI taxonomy): Eukaryota > Metazoa > Mollusca > Bivalvia > Pterioida > Pinnidae > Atrina > Atrina japonica. Next base: position 190,986 of record BROG01000459.1, on the reverse strand, counting down.
TAAGTCTAAGGAAACAAAGAGTATACTTGAACTAGAGCAGTTATTGTTCAGGAAACATACATTTTGTACATTACCCCCTTGACTAAGCAGGTTTTTATATAAAATGCACTAATGTACCAGTAAATTGTAATATATATATTTTTTATACAAAGTGAACAGAAATACCAAGTTAAAAATTTACAGCATTCAAATACTTGTACATCAAAATCACAAGCATCTACTCCAAGGTACATTTTGAGTGTATGACTGCATGTTTTCATATATATAAATGGGAGACACCTACTGATGTTATCATTCTGTGCACTGTGCAAAACAGGAAACCAAGAAATATTAAAACTTGAGAATTTGATACATAATAGATTGATAGTACTCACAGGAGGCACCTATAGCTAACAAGTAGATGCATCATGATAAAATCAGAATTTAGACAAACAGACCATACAAATGTAAACAGCTCTGACAAGCAAATAGTGTCAACAAAAATGACCTTGTTCACCCTGTCATTGACAAAGCTGGGTGTGACCTGAGATATTTTATATAGGTTCAGAATTCGAGAGATATCAAAGGCAAGAATTACACAGCACTACGAAACACTTTAAAAGTTATAAAACAAATAATTATGCAATATGTACTCTTGATTAGAAAATAAAAAGAAACTCTTTCAAGTTTAAATCAGTATAGATAAATAGATGTGTTAATTCCCATTACCGTACGTAAATATGGTACATATATCTCAGTTTTACAGTAAAATTCCTATAACTTGGCAGGGTGGAGTCTTGTGAAACCTGAGCCCAAGGTTCTTGACTCAAGTCTGAGAATATTCTCAAATTGGGCCAGCCAATCGGATAAACACTTGATTTCTCAGACTTTTTTTTTACTAAAACTATTCTCAATTTCAAGATTTTACTCAAATCTTCAGAATTTTCTCAGCTTGGGTAAAGATGTGGACCATAAAGAAATTCTTAGACAAATTTTTTTCTCTGTTCGCCTCGGGATAAATAAACACAAATGCCATTGTCATTGTCGCCCTGGAGTATTTCGGGACATGGTTAATCCTTTGGCTTTCGAAAACAACGTATTATTTCAGCGAAATAGGTATAGGAGACCAACACTTCTTTCTCTGTTGGCTTGTTTTGGCCATATTACGTTTGTTTACATTAACAATAGGGACAGTGTAAATTAAGTCTGCTATATGTGCCCGGGTGTATGTTCCGAGTCATTTATCTTATGTAATGGACTTAAACTAATTTACTTGTATTTTGAATATCGTTTATATATACATGTACATAATACATATTATATGTATAAATTACTGACTTCGGTCATGTATTGGCACTTTTAAATGTTTTGAACAATTTATATATCTATTCCCCTTTTTATGCCACAAAACGTGCTGCCTACTTGATTTTTAATGCGTTTTATTCCTCTGGTTGGTTATTAAATAATTAATCATAGATTATGGTAAGAATAATGTTCAAAGATCTAAGTTACGTGAATCGGGACATAAATTGGGACATATGTCCTGGACGAGATTTACACTGCCCCTTGACAATCTTACCTCAGTTGAGAAAATTCTAAAGTTTTGAGAACTTTTTAAATGATAAATTCTTAACTTTTGAGAACAAAATTTATCTTGAGAAATTTCTTTGTTTACGGTATCGGGCCCTGGACAAGTTTAACATTAAAATTACATGGACTACAGTAATTGTTCCTACTTACCAACATATAGATATACATAAGATAAGAGAGTATCCAGTGAGTTATAAAACATTTTTCCCATTCTGCTTGTCAAAATCGAAAAAAAGTGAGTGTCTAACACTAGTGACTTCTTTAAGTTCTTCTCTAGTACTCAACATCAACATGATAATTATACAACATATTGGTACATGTACAACAGTACAAATACATTGTACATATACCAGTATGTACATGATTGGAAATTACATGTTCATGTTGTCAGTTACATATACAGAGTATTTGCTTCAGGTACAATATACATATACAATATATATTTATCCTAAGACTTTTTTAAAAAATCCTTTTTAAAATCTTTTTTTTTTAGTACCAGTATTTTTTTTTCTGAAGGTTTTCACACAAGTACATGTAACTAACATAGAGTAATATAAGTATACCTGTCAAGATTTTAAGATATGATCAAAATCCATACAATCACAGTAAAACTATCTGTCTTACACACAATAAACCTCTAAACCAGGTATTCAAAATATGTACAATTTCCCTAGGTTATGATTTAAATGACTGATGCATTTTTTTAAACAAATACATTATTTTTCTCTGACTTGGGATATAATAATGCACATTAAACTGGAATAAATTGACCTAAATTATTCCGTTTAAACAGAAATCAAGTTACAAAACAGGAAGTAATCATTCAAGTTTGAGTCTAAATATAGTAAAAAAAAATCAATTGCATTATCTGCATATTTGTTGTGGCCTAGAAACCACCTGTTCAAGCTGTGTTGAGTATACATGTACATATTTGTGTGTGTATAACTGTATATATGTACATATGTTTGTTAACAACATGTAACAATGTTTTATAATTTAAACATAAATATATTACATTCATAATGCATGCATACATTCACTTCCTACTATATTTATCAAATGGAACATTTCATCTCATGCCCTACACAGTACTGAACCTTTGCCTTTATTGTCCAATTCACATAAGATGGCGGGGCAGAGTAACCTTTTGATTATAATACGGATGATTCTACTGACTTTTCGGTTATTACAAGCTGCACAGAAAACGTTTTATTTCTCACTGGATATCATATTCTCTTATATATGGTGACAAGTAAAAACTGTTACTCTAGCCAGTGTAATTTAATCTTATACTTAATCACCTAAAATTTAAACTCGTCCAGGGTTCAGGAAACTCAAAGGGTTCAGGAGACTCCACTCTACCAGGTTATATGGATTTTATCATTTTACTATAGTATGCATTTAGTCTTATGGATTACCTACATGTACATCCATTACAAATTCCAGAATACATGGATGGAAGAACCCAATTTCAAGTCTATGGCTTTTGTTTTCATTGTGATAAGTTTTCCTACAAAGAAATATTGGAGCCATGCAACAAACACATGATACTGTATTATGTATGTACTATTTTTTGTACATACATGTAAATGTAAGCATAACCATGATGGTCAAGAAATTGACACAGTCTATACTAAAGCTGGGCTTAACTTAATGCCAATGCAGTGAGAACTTTTTTTTTAAAATACCTTATTTATCTTGATAAAGGATCTTAGTACCTTAAAGTTACCCTAATATGGCAGAGCTCTGAATTTCACTTTTTATTATTAAATTCCTGGGAAAGGAAATATCTCTCATATGAACAGGACCATGTACAGAATTTCAATTCAATTGCCCCACATGTAAGGGGTACACCACTGTGATAAACCATGTCTAATCATTTTGAATTTCTTATGATGTTTACACCACACTCAGCAATTTTTAACCGTTAGTCATAAGATGGCGGTCAGTTTAAGTGGTGGAAGAGAGAACCAGGTTACTACATGTATGTACTCTGGAAGAGACCACCAGGCTTCCGCAAGTAAACTGACTAACTTTCTAACAAAACCTCTTTAAGTTCCAACAGGATTCAAACCTATGCTAACAAGAGCTGAAAGACTTCATGGTTTAAAGCACAATGCTCAAATCATTCCCCACAGAGACACCCCCACCCCCAGTTCAGTCATTTATTTAACACTATCACAACAAGAAACGGTTTTGAGAATTTCTATACCAGGAAGTTAAATCTGTCACAAAGATTTTTAAGTCCAATAGCACTGGAATATATTTGCTTTACATATGTATGTTGAGATTTCATTTATATTAAGCAACTAATAAGTGAATAAGTGAACCAGATTTGAGTTAAATTTGGAGGAAAGAAATGCCCCATTCCCCCAATTTTTTTTATAAAAATATATATCCAAATATGTACCAATTTCAATTGCTTGCTAAAATGAAACTTTCTTCACAAACCATACCTGAAACTAATCTTCTTGTGTTTTTTTTTTTAAAATCTTAGATCTAGTTCATACCTTTAAAAGTCAAGTACAGGCAGACTATGATCTTGCGCTAATGCACATATCATGATACTAACAAGTATTATTGACTCAAATGATTACAAAATATAATGAACTTTCCCATGCCATAGGAAGATACAATAATTTATTTTTCAGTGGGGGGGGGGGGTCAGGACATAGCACATGAGATAGGCTTTGTCCCATCTTTTAATTGTCCAGTTGTGTATCTCTCCAATGTCTTATTTATAAATGTATATAAAAGTCAAGTAGAATCAGACAGAAATGTGTATAATGGGTTCTTAAACAGGGTGTGAGCTGAAACGCAAACATTTATTAGCCTACAGGGATACATATACAACATATTTACTGTACCTGGTTAATTATAAGACAGGAAATGATTCTACATGTGTGTGTGTGTGTGTGAGGTATTATTTGTCAAGTGTACTACGGTACATGTACATATATTTATTGCATTTATTTAACTGGTATATATGGGGTGTGAGTAAGCTGTCTCATTGGCTTTGAGCTAACTGCAGATATTTTCAATGTTTACACACTAAGATATTTATTATATTTGTACACTTGCATACATATCATATCAAAGGTTAAGATTAAAGAAAAAAGATAACAACAATATAAAGGGCCATGTTTACAATGTATGACATACATGTAATGTCAATGGCACTGATGATATTGGTAAATCTAAAAAGCTTGATAATGATGTCTATAAAATTCTTTAAGCTTAGTAAATTTAAAAGAAAATAGATTTTGAAAATTCACTGTAACAGATTTTATAGAATTTATTAAATATATTTTCCACCTTTTTGTGTATTTGTGTTGCTGTTTTGTTTTCATTGTTTTGTATCAGTTCCTTTTTCACTGATCAGTTATGGGCATTTGGTTTAAAATCGTGTCTAACAATGAGTAAGTGACTGAAAGCTACTGTATGTACTTCTTATACAATTATAAAATTTGAAAATGAGATTCATAATCAAAGTCTTTTTACAATTTGCATTCTTCAACTCATTCATCCCTAAAGACACATTTGGACTGATAAAAGTCATTGCTTTACAGAAGAGTCCATTGTTATTTAGGGGTTGATGAGTTAAAAGACATTGTAAACAGTCAATTTCTTTTTAATATCTTCCCTCTACATGTACATGTATGACTATCGGTAAATTTTTTCCCCCAAGCAAGTTTCATTTAGGGATCCCATGGAATCCCCTCCCCCTCTCAATTTAAATTGAGGGTAATTTGGAAATTTTTTATAAGTGTCAAATATTTTCAGAAATAAATATACATTGTTCCTTCTTGTATAATTACATGTAATCAATACATCATTCAAGTATGTGTAAATGTATATGTAGTGTACATATTAAAGTACAATCATCACACAATTGGTAGTAGTATTTCATGTCCTGATTTATCAACTTTTACTGCAAAACAATGGGGGGTCTATCTTGCATCCACTACGATACAATTCATTTTTAGTCAGAGGTTATTTGCTATTTTGGTGAACAATCACACAGGATTAGTAAGCTGGAGAAAATGCATATGACCTTGCAACTGTTATATATAAGCAGAAGTATATATACAGTGCAAACTGTCTTGTGAAATCACCCCATCCGCCATTGAAATGTGATCTTTTACGACAGATGGTCTCTCAAGAGGTTTTGTTTACAGTATTATTTAACAAATTGGTTTTCATAACAGGGATTTTCGTAGGCCGATTTTGGGTCCGCTTACAGAACCCATTCCTGATGCACAAATGACTTGTATTTTCCCCAAATTATGCAAAAATTCCCAATTTTACAATTCAAAATAAAAAATAAAGCATTTTCAAATCAATCTCAAATTAAATGTTTCTATTTTAGTAAAAATGTTATATTTTTCCAAAAAATTCCGGATCCCGGATCCAGAATTTTGAAGGTAGGAAAATCCCTGCATAATGTGGTCTTAAAAGACAGGTGATCTTCCATGAAATCTTTCAAAGAAAGGTTCCAGTTTATTGACACAACCAGGTATTGGCTTGTTTTTCATTTTCACTTACTGGATATATCTGATAAAAAAATTGTTATAGTAATCAAAATTGTACAATTATTCATTAAAATACATATATGTGTACAGTATTGCGTATATATGTGTATGTCTATTATGTATAAAAGTCATTGATATGTATGGAGTGCACATATCAATACAATACATTTACGTTGTATTGTATTAAGACACAGTATGTTATTGTACAGTTACATGTAATATTATGTGTATTGATCAAACAGAAAGTCATATTATATGGAACAGAATTGACAACACTTCATATGCCATGGTGTGGTAAAACTACATGTACATGTATCTGTGATAAAGATCGATTTTAAAAATGTTAAGATTATTTTTTTAACAGTTTACTGTATCATAGATAGACAAAACTACACATGTTTCAATCCGTATCATCAGACTGCATGAGATCGTTTTAGTGGAAGGATTCAACGAGAGCGTAGATCAAGTTGACTCCATCCGCTACAATGATCAAGTGCAGTCTGATGATACAGATAGAAACATTTGTGTGGTTTTGTTTTTATTACATGCCCCGTATTTATCTATATGTATACGCAAATTTAAATTTTATTCCACTTTTAAAGATGCCATCAAATATTTTGGATGACATGAATGCCATTTAGAAAAGTAGCTCCGGAGAAATTTCCATATCCAACTATGTGCAAAAGGACATTACATATTGCACGGGCGTATTGAACTCTGTATTGTAACGGTATGATTACACATGCATGTAATAAATGTACATGTATAATGCTAACACTATTTAGCATAACCAAAATGTTATACCAGATTAGAAAAATGTATATCGCCTTCATTATTTATACTATTACTAAGAAGTCCTAGGTGTGTTGATTGGTCTGATCAATGAGTAAAACCAAGTACCTGTTCACTCTGTTATATATGTGCTATATTTACTTGTTATGAAATTGACCTCTTTATTGCCAATAATTTTACCAGTGGCAATGAATGACAAAGCAAAATACCTTGAATTGCTATGAAAAAAAAAGAAAATAAATAACATCGACAAAATAGGTTAATGATGGAGGGTAATCTGGTAAATGCAGAGAAAACTCATCATAATAAAGGCATGCATTCATTATCATCCCTCGGGTTAAACTTTTCTGTCTCTGGCCTATATCCCATACAACACGGTTACAAGAGGCTTACTTTATACATATACATGTAGCTAGTGTACTGGGTTATAGTTTGGGAAGATTTACAGAAGTGGACAAACTTCACTGCACCAATGTTTGATCTGTTCCACCTTCTGTAAACATAGCATATATACTTGTACTTAAATAAGTAAAATACTAAAATGATGCTTTGTCAACAAGTTTTATAGTAAAGTTATATCATATATTCCTAATGCATATAAACATATAAAACAAATGCAAAAAAATGTTGTCTTTCTCACTTTCCAACTTTACTCTGTAAGTATACACAATATACACAAGACAGGATATATATGATAATATGTATCAAGGTTTGGGTGGTAATTTGAGGAATAACTGCTAAGTCAATTTAAACAAGTAAAAGTGAAATGTTTTAAACAAGCAAACTTAAACACAATGACTGGTCATGTACATACGGAAGTACACAAGTATATATATAAATATAACTGTAACTTCTGTAAGTCAAAACCATGTATCAGAAACCTGGAGATACCAGTAGATATGATACAAATTTGTACACTGAGGTATCTAGAGACTTTGACATACACAAATGTAAGCCTTGTAAGGTGTCAGAGACCTATGTCAGTTATATGTGAAAATTCATAAACTTTTACCAATTCTATGAGGGTCTTGATCAAGCAGCATTTACACTGACATTACAGTAAACCTAAATTAAAAATTTCACGAATCTCTTGATTAGGAGTGTTACTATTCACGGCAATACGATCGAATTGCAATTTTTTTTGGTCATGATTTGATTCATGATACGTTTTTCTTGAATTTCGATAAGGACACCGTTCAGATTTTATAATCTGTTTATATATGCACAAACTCTTTGAAACATTCGTTTCAATTGGCCCATTCGTGTGAGAATGAATAAGCTGCACTAATACGATTTGATAGTTGTATACATGTGCGTGTAAACATGGCAGGCCTAGATGTTGAATGAAAATTGTAGACCCTCCAACAAGCTATCGGCCCAAGGTCTGGCAGTACTTCAGATTCAAATATGAAAATGACATAACAAATAAAGGTGAGACTGTATGCAAAATATGCCACACCGAATTAAATTACAAAGCGGGGCAAACAACTAACTAATTTCTGTAGAAACGCTGGGTAAAATCAGACAATTTTACATATAAAATTCTCAGATTTTACCCAACGTTTCCACAGAAATTAACGACTAACATGTCTACGCACTTAGGCAGGAAACATGAAATTACGTAGAATGACGAAGATATCACATATAATATATGAGACCCTACACTGTCGTAGAATACCAGGGTTTCCATCACATGTTTAGAGTAATTGAACCATGTTACATTGTACCATCAAGGATAAACTTTTCTGAAAAAAATCATGTCAAAGTTGTACCTTGAAGTGTACCTGCAACTTCTGTTGCCAGTGAAAGGATCTTTTCAAGTGCTGGAGACCTAGTCACTGCACAACCATCATGTTTATTTTTCTAAGTTTCTATATAAGAACTTGAAAATCTAGTGATTGAGATTAATATTTCCAGTCCATTGATTGAGATTAAATAACCTCAGTTCAAATCCAGTGACTGAGACTAAGAAATCTCAGTTCACCTTTATTAAATTTATGTTGGACTTAAATATGACCATTTATTTGTGTTGTAGTCAAAAGATATTTGATATTAGAAGTAAAGCTCAACTGACAGAGATATTGAGTTTGATAAATCAATCCTTTATTTTAGGTATGAACAGAACTTCATACTGTATAGAATCGAACAGTGAATATCTAAAATCAAATCGAATCATGGTCTAGTGTATCGTTGCAGCCTCACTCTTGATGAATTTAGCAAATTAAAGGGTATGTCCTCTAAAGAGTCAGAATGTAATTCTAAAATTTGGGTTTTAACCCAATAAGAAAATTACCATAGAAGTAACTTGGCTGGTTTCAGAAAATATACATGTACATGTAATAAACATGTATATTACATTGGCAAAATTATATTCTACTTAAGCAAACCGCAATATACAGCCAAATGTCCCATTCTCCAAGAATTGTAAAATGAGTGGGCAAGTTGTAATAGTACTATATAGAGGCCAAGATTGTCCTACATTTGTAAATGGTGGGAGAGTTGTCGTTTGAATTTTTTTTGAAATGGTGTTTTATGCCACACTCAAACAATTGGTGGCGACCAGTTTTTAATGGTGGAGGAGAGAATCCGTTTACAATCTACCCAGGAAGAGACCAACGACCTTCCACAAGAAACCTGACAAACCTTCTACCTTCTCACAAAAATCATCCTATTGGTTGATTCCAGCAAGACTCGAACCTGTGCTAACCAGAAATGAGAGAGCTAAACTTCATGGTTCAAAGTGTGATGCTCTAACCACTTAGCCATGGAGGCCCTAGGTTGTAATGTATAATATGTACATGTGCCTCATGTAAATTACATTTAAGATTCAAAGGAGCAAACATATGTGAACAAACATATGGCAAACAGCAATAGTATGGAATTGAAAGATTGTAAGATATTATGTTAATCATCTGCTGCAGATCATTTATCTGTTATCATGCTCCTGATATGATGTAACAACTTGTGACTTCTAGTATATAACACTTAGTTGATTATATCTATTGTATCGTCATTATGTAATTTATACACACATATAAGCTATTATAACAGTATGTCAAATCTGAATTTCTGTTTGAAAGTACTGATAATCATCTTCCAGTACATGATAAGAAAATAAAAATAAATTTATGTGTGCCTGAGTGGACTGGAATCTGAAAATAAAACTATCTGCATGTTGAGGATTTTTTCTGTGCAAAAGAAAAAAGCAGTTTTAAGAAATCTACATGTATTATTATCCAAAGCCATAACAACATAATAAAATGTGTCTGTATTAAATGCATCATACATGTCATCAGCGTCGGAAGCAAATTGAAAGTGGGGGGGCTAAACCAACTTAAAACACATACACACGCCAGAAAATCTATGTCCTATGTCTATATTTTCAAAAAAGTGGGGGGGGCTAAGCCCCCCGGTTCCGACGCCTATGCATGTATCAATTCTATGTACATGTATAACTATGATTTTTAAAGGCTATGATAGAAATTTAGTAAACTCAAGATATTTCCAATTTAACTCATCAACCCCTGAAAAACAATCGACCCTTCTGTAAATCAATGACTTAGACCAGTCCAAATGTGTATTTCGGGTCTTAAGGAATTAAATAAGAGAAAAATGTTCATATCTGCATGAAAAGGATTTACGATTCAACGAATCCTAATGAAAACTAATTCAATGTTAAATAAATTAAATGGAAATGATAATGTTACACTTAATCTGCTCAGATACTAGCATTTGATAGTATGCAAATTTATGTGTGATCTACTGTCGTAAAAATTCAGAGTTTTATAAATTTACTGACCATTCTCCATATTGCCATTAAAGTTATATTCCCAATGGATGGGAAAAAAAAAACTACATAAGTGCAAATCAGAAAGTGAGCTGACTACCATCATTCATGGATAAAAATTATATGATTTCTAGTACTTACATAAATAATCTAGAGTTTTGTTTACAGTATGTCTTATAGAACTGAACTTTAACTTTCATTATCAAAACCTAAGGCTAAAAGGAAATTATTTTGGGTTGCAATTATAGGACATAATTAATTGTGTGAAGAACCATATTCTTAGCAGCCTTTGATACACATTTAAGAAACCTTTGATACATATTTAAGTGGCCTTTGATAAATAATTATGTGACCTTTGACACATTTAGGTGGTCATTGTCACAAGTTTAACTCATTATCCCCTGAAAAACAATGGACCCTTCTGTAAATCTATGACTTAGACTCACTAGTCCAAATGTCTTTAGGGATAAATGGGTTAAGTGGCCTTTGATACATATCTAAGTGGCCTTTGATACATATCTAAGTGACCCTTTACACATTTAAGTAGTCACTGATCCAAACTTAAGTGGCCTTGATACATATGTAAGTGACCTCTGATAAACATTTAAGTGGCCTTTGATATACATCAAGTGTTTGTGATCATTGAATTTGAAAATAAGTTTCCTGAACAATAACTTCGTTTTATAAGGACCTGGGTCCTGTTTTATGAAAGTTTCTAAGTCTTAAACTTGGTCTCAGGACCATTCCACTTGCGACAAAGAATTATGACTTGTGACTTATGACCAAATCAAGTCTTGTTTTAGTGACTAGAAAGAGGCAGCACCTAGACCCAGTTATTGTTGTTTGTGTAATAATGTATCTTTGTAAATAAAGCAGGTAAAATATTCATAAACTATTATTCTTTCTATATGTAACAAACCACTTTCAGTAAAAAAAAAAGCATGCTTTCATTTACTCTTAGATTCTAATTGAATTGCTGCCCAATATTTATGAAGCATACATAACATAATTATGCATATTCATGACTTATTCACTGGTTCTAATCAGGTGTTTTTCGAGAACTATTTGGGGTCCAGGTATACATTGGTCTCATACTCAATGTAAAACACTGCAAACTGACCACAGTTCCCCAAATTTTATGACCCAAAATTCCAACTATTGTCCTCTCAGTCTCAACTATTATCATGTAAGAGTATTTTCTTGATTTGTGGAATACAGAGTAACCTCCCATATGCAACAGTTGTCTTTCATTAGAGCAGGTACCTTGCATCGAACAAATTTTCAGTTTAAAATTTGAACAGCCTGATGAAGCCAGTACACCTTGAGGTGAATTCATTTTACCCAGGTCTATAAAGTCCCTTAAAGGTGTATAAGAATTTTATTTGGCAGAAAAAAAAAATTGTCTATAAAGAGGAGATAACTCAGCAAACGGGAGATAAATCCTGTAATCAGCAAGCATGAAATAAATGATGGAAATACCAGAATATATAATTCTACTTTTAGATATTTGAAGGAACAAATAAAAATGGAGTGACCTGGTTGTACATATCTGGGATGTGAATCCATAGTGGTGAAAAATAAGGAAAATGTAATCATTTTTAGGGTTTTATTGGGGACAAATACAGATTTAACATTACAGCAAAATTTTCAAAAAGGAGGAAGTCCTCCAATTAGAGGAAAATTCCCATCCCTGATATACATCTATTGAAGACTTAATAATATCTTACTCATTTTCATAAATTATGAAATGTATCAGTATTTAATCTCATCAGTTTTTTTTTAAATTCATACAGCAACTGCTTTGAAGAATACATGTACACATTTTCTGAGGTCGGTCATTCAAGTCATATGAACCTTGATGTAATAACATGCTTTAAAATATATTGTCAATGAATTTAGCATTTTTTTCTCAAATGATGGTAAATTTCAAAATGTAAACATTGCTCTGCCTTAATTAAGCCAGTTTCTCAGGTGTCCATGGGCATACTGATACATGTACCAATGTAGTTAATATTTATAGGTAGACAGGAGAGGTATTTTATAGCATCCACCAGACAAAAGCGATCTCTGACCAGCTGCAGGGATTTTCCACACTCTTTTGGGAATGGGGCCTGGGCCTTTTGAACTAGGGATTTTAGCAACATTTTACTGAAATTGGGAAATCTGGAAATACACAAACAAAAAAACTATGTGAAAATACAAGAATCTCTACAAATTCATTATCATTTGACTGAGAAAATTTCAAACTGGTAAAAATGCATTGTTTTTGCATTGGGAATTTGGGCCATATTTTGGTGCTGTGTGATAGTGTGGAAAACACCAGAGCTGTAATTATATGAATGTTAACCCCAGATAAATTTTTAGATTTAATTTTTTTAACCAAAAGTAAATATATTTGATTAATTTAACTAAGATCTACTTGAAACACAAACGTCAATGAGTGGCAAAACTCTACCAAGTTTATATTTACATGTATATGATTCCCTGTTAATCCAAGCCAAACGGAAATTCCTGTGTACATGCTAAATTGATTCAGAATTAGATTATGAAAAAAAACAACAACACATGACCTTTCTTGAAAAGTACTTGTAGACATTAGTAATCATGGTAACCATTTTCTTCTCTTGAATTAGAACTGCAAATGAATTATAAAGTCTAGACAAAAGACAGATAGACAGACAAAAAAAACCAAGCCTCTTGATGTTTTATCTCCGCAACATCTATATTTAGGTCTTGCAACTTTTTGATAAATGTTAAAACAGGTCTTTTTAGACAATGATGTACTAACCAGCACATATATAAAGCTATTCTCGATTATCAGCCATACATACTGGTACGGTACCTATCCTCTGATGAAAATCAAGGTTTTTACCAAATATCTCCAGTACAACTGATCAAATTACTTTGAAATTTTGCACCATAATAGGTTACCTTTAGAAGCAATATAATCTGACAAGTGTTTTACGAAAATACGAAACAAAAAGTGAATTTAGCTCATTTTACAAACTCAACCTGAATGCTGTATTAATCATGACTGCAAGAGACCTATTCTTTGACAGTAGAAGTATTTATGCTGAGCTAGTGATGTCATTTCCCTCCCGATACTAAAAAGAAAATGTTGGATAGTATGATAGAAAGATGAGTGATTACACAGTTGTACTGGAAGTGGAATTATTAGTCGTAATTTTTGCAATATGTTTTATTTATTAATTAAAAGCAGATAAAGTATCTTAAAAAATTTGGAAAATATTGTTCATTCACACGTAAAAAGAAAGTGTCCAACTATTGGTACATGTACATGTACCATCTGTACAATACAGTAAGTTGTAACATAATCAATTTATGAATACAATTTTTTTTGCTATGAGTACTTTTGTTATAGAGAGTACAGCTCGAATGGCAAAGCAAATTTAATGATAAGAAATTACCCAAAATGCAATACTATAGTCTCATTTACTTTCTCCATGAACACTGAAAAAGTCATCTTCTAAAAAAGTTTGATGAGGTACTTAACTACTATACTAGTAAACTTTTTGCAGACTCAGTCCATGGTAACACCAGAACTGCTTATTACGTTCTAAATATCTGATGTCATAATTTAACTGTTACATCATTTTGCAGGAAAGGTGTTGCCCTACCATAACCAGATAGATTCTCAATGAATGGTTTTTCCTGCAAGCGTAAAAGAAGGAGCTGCACTCTCTTTCAAGGCATTGCCTTAGACTAGTTCATATTATTTCATTATTACACGGATGTTGTTCCACATAATGACTTATTTATGAAACGTTTTTGGGAAAAGCCACTTTGGGGATTTGGTGGGACACATGCATGTGAAGTTTACCACTGTAATGCCTATACAAATCTAACAGTAACAATTATTCTTGTAGTTGTACAAATAGTTCCGCTTCAAACAATGTTTATGTCTATGATTACAGTTATGGACTTGATACTTTCAGTATTCACTGAATCAGTTAAGACTTCAATTACTGGAGATCATAACACTGACTGTACGTTTACACGACTCGAGTATATCCGACCGTCGCCTGTGTTGGTTGCCTACTAGCTACTTTCTCAGTCTCGTAGTAGGTTGTAAGTTACGAAATTGCGTTAGCATTTACCACTGAAATATAACGTTCATTACTAATATTACACTTTTCTATCATCATCAAGTACATTCAAAAAAAGAATGTCTCGTTGCGATTTTCTCGAACTAACAAAGAAACGACATACACGAAAAAAAAAAACACTCCTGCAACATGAAAGCACCATCCTAACTTCCAAGACAGGATACGGGATGAAAGGATAATGTTCCCATTGTCAAACGTTTCATTATGCCCCATTTAACGTAAACGTTTAACACAAACAATAATTTTCATTCCAAAAACCTCACTTAAGACCTCCGTACATTCCAACAGACACTTGAGGTCAAACTTTTATGAATGTTTACAACAGTAGCCTACCTCTCTCCAAATTCTTTTCCTCTTTTTTCCAATATGGCTACGCCTACGCATGCGCTATGACTGTGAGACTAACAGCTCTATCAAACTAAGTATGATACATGCAGATGGACACATAATATCTTGTCCGTCAAAATTATATTTTTAAAATCTCTTTATTTCATTTTCTTATATACAGATGGGCATTTTTCTTTGTGTGGGACAACTTTCAAAACTTTTGTCGTATGTTCAATTACGTCACCGGAAATTGAATTCTGCACCAAATATGTCTGAAGAGGCAATTGGGTAATTTATAAAAACCTAATATGCATAAAACCGCAGGTGGATTATAAAGGTTCGACATAATATATGTTTAGAAAATAAATATTAGAAGCACTCCCATTTTCCATTTCTACTCATGCGAAATAAGTTTATTCATCAGATAAAAATAAATAAGTTTATTCAACAGATAATATTTTCAAGTTAGAGTCGTATTTTCATGAATATTATCCCAATTTCCTAAATCAATTTTCGGAAGATTTATTGTTATCACGTGATCTAGTCAGTAGTCATATAACTGTGATAAACTCAACAATAAACCGAAGTATTTCCCTAAAAAAAAACAATAAACAAAGAAATAAATAAATAAAGCATCTCAAAATTACACAAAAAACATCTAGATATTTCATACAGTTTCCGTTCTTCTTTCTGGGACCATTTAGCATATCATGGATGGAGAAAGCTAGTTTCAGGATATTGTTTTCGGTCACCTGCTTCTCCACATCATACATTTTCATTTTTGCAAACAATTAAAAAAAAACTGCGAGTTAAATTGTCGTTCCCCAAGATGTTTAAAATCTTGCAGAACTATGAAGGACAATAAAATTAATAAAAAGCTGTCACCAAAAGAAACAATTAAAGAAATACAGAACAACAAAGAATACTCGAAACAAAACAAAAATCTTACAACAAACTAAATAAATTAGAAATATCCAAAACAAAAGAACATAGTCAGAACTATGAAGCGCAGAAAAAAAGAAACTGACAAAGGGGGTGGGGGTGGGGGTGAAAGAGACAACTATAGAAAAATGAAAAACAAAATGAGATTTCAAAAACATCCAAATAAAGTTCCCAATCATCGTTCTTCTAAAACAAGAAAATTCCACTATATTTAAAAGCAAAATTGGAAAATCAAGAGCCTTGAAAATATTAAAAGGAAAATTTCCCAAATCGGCCAGAAAAAGATAGACGTGCCGTTGTTGTAGTATAGATTCCCCTCGCAGTGTTTACTCCTGAAAAAACGGGCCCGGGTTAGATCCCCTCGGAAAATGGCCCTAGCATAGAATTCCTCCTATGAAGAGTCAACTTGGGCCCAACCCCCAGGAAAAAGCGCCCCGGTATAGAATTTCCCTTAAATTGACTCCCCTTGTTACATTTTAGTTATCTATGCGTTTCCGGTACTATTAATAGAAATCTATCAATCCATATGGACCAAAGACTAACAGATCAACTTAAATTTGAGGTTAAGAATAAACTAATTGAAATTTGTTTAATCTGGTATTAAAATTCATTACATACACCCAAGTCTTTGTCGATTTATTTAATTAATATATTAAGTTGGGAATAAGTCAATATCTTTGGAAACAAAAATTTCCGATTTTAGCCTAAATGTTCAATTTCCTTGGTCAGTTCATAAACGAAAAAATATTTAATCAAAAGTATCCTGCTTTTTATGTACATTATATTAATTTTATTTTCGAGAAAATTTAAAGCTGATAGCGTTACTCTATTTTATTTGACTTGTTACAGAAAATATTTTACATCGGTTGATACATATTATTAATCAAATTTAAATTGGTGCTGCGTGGATACCTGTGACCTGTAAGAATATCCTAATATATCCATATATATAGACTGCATTATGTCAAGCAATATTTAAAAGCACGTCTCGTTTCTATTTCGAAATCCGGAAACAAATTCCAGTGTGGTTTGACTTTGTGTAAAGGGGAAATAATATGCTGGGACGCTTTTTCTCCACAAAGGGGGAAGTCTATACCAGACCCTTTTTTCCGGGGGATTGCAAGGGGAATGTATATGCTACAACACTGTGATTGCTACATATTTATCCCGCAGATCCACTCAAACTTCAATTTAAAAAAGCCAACTAGTCTGGCGGACATTCATGAAATGATAAAGACAAAAAAAATTAAATGTTCCAATGCCGCCCTGACTGTTATAAATACAGTGACAGCTTCTGTCAGCGGGGATAAATAGAAAACACAATGTGTAAGACAAAATATGCAAATACTTGGGTTTATACAATACAGGCGAGACGAATTTCTAGTGGAAACAGATCAACCCCCCCCCCCAAAAAATGCGAAATCAATCGTCTGGTATTCATTTGCGCGAAAATGGATCCTACCAACTGAATAACAGTTTCTGAAGAAATTCATCTTGTTATTTTGGCTACTTCAGATAATTTCGAGTGACCCTGGCTTTTATATCTATCATTTTCTCGAAAGTTATATTTTCATTTTTTTTCGTAATCTGACTGTAGAGACCATTTTAAAAACCATTAATTGTCATTTTATCTAAGATTTCATTCAGAGATCAATCTTCTTTTCTCGCAACATTTAAAATACGATCGGGTGATGAGCCTGCATTTTTTCACCAAGTCAGAATAGTTCATATTTTCTAGCTGTTAATAGATGGACTGATTGAATCATTTATGTATCTATACTAGATTTCGTTACAAACCGACGCACAAATCTGCTCATTGATTGGCCGGTAAATTTTATACATAATGGCCAAAACTTTTAGCGCATTCGCGTTTTAAAATCAGATTTAAAAAGAAAATAATTAGAAATTGGCCAAAAGACTCAGAATTGTCTATAATTTAATTATTAATTTGGTATTGAGTATTTCTTAGGAACTCATGATTTTCTGACCTTGTAAACACTATTAAATGCATTTTTCATATATTTTTTACGATTATAAATCGGTTCTCTCACAAGAAGTTAAACTTTTTTAAATTGCAAGAAGATCAAATCACAAAACATTACAACAATATAAACAGATCAAATGTACATAATTCTGAGTCTTTCAGCACCTATTTGATCAGAATTCTTCTAAAGACATCTACAACATATTAATTTGGAAAATGTAGATTTTTATGAATATTGTGAAGACGTCTTTTTGCGGAATACTGTAGCGTTGTATCATGATAGTTGGATAAAACTACGTCGCGTAATGAATTTTTCGACGTTACATAATTTACTCCAGTTTCCTGCGCCTCAATAATTCCAAAATGTATATATCTCAGGAGCTCACTCCTGAACCCCCATAACCGTCGCCTATTTTAACTTCAATTTCAGCGTAACTTAATCTATCAATGAAATATTTTTTTTAAAAATAGAGTGGTAATAATTTAGTGTGTGGAGGTTGCTAGGCCGAAATTCTGCTACAATTTTAAGTTAAGTTACTATTTTTTTGTTTTGCTGAATGAACCTTCTGTTGAGAAGGATAATTAATTAGCGGATTGTCAGGCGTATTTTCGCGTCTGGAAACAGGAAAATGCGTCTACAGACTTCCAAATTTCATTTTTTCTGAAAGATGCGTAAATTCGATCCCAATACGAAATATTGCTTTACAAATAATCCAACACTTAGTATTATATGCAGGGACCAGGGAGAGATTCGGACAGAAGAGCAACGAATTGAGATCCCTACTGTATAGCTGACAAAATAGGTCTAAAATATTTATTTTTTATATTAAAAATCCGTAAAATTAATAACAAACCCGAAATTATCGCGCCTCGAACCCCCTCCAAGCATTGAAATCGTATCTGGAAACTTCCGAATTTTATATTTTTTTAAGGTGCATATCTCCATAGTCTTTTTAAATGAATTATTACTTCACAATTCATCCAACGATTGAAAAAAAAAAAAAAATAATAATAATAAAAAAGCAAGCGAGGCTTGCATTGTATATCAATCGAGTATAATTGTATTACTCTCACACACAGCCTGTTGAACAAATTCTCGACCCGCATCCTAGAGCACTGTGAGGGTCAAAAGCACGCCCCTAGCCGAAAATCCTGCGCCCGCCTATGATAACCCCTTCCTGAAGTACATTTAACATCAGTCTATTTATAGGATGCATTCAAAGCACATGTATCTGTTTTCTATGTATTTTCCTGCAATATATAAAAATGTGTACATGTAATTCTTTAATTATAAAGTTCCACAAGAGGTTTGCTCATAATGTTAAGCGTTATTATATTCAAATTTTGGAATATGTATCATGTTTCCACTTTTTAGTAAAACACCTGGTAATTCAAAACAAAAACAAAAAAACATTTTAACTTGAGCAAAATATACAGATAAAATAATTTTTGATTTACCAAGGGTTTTACCAAAAAGTGGAAACATGATAATTATCATGTTTCCGCTTTTTGGTAAAACCCCTGGTAAATCAAAAAGTGGAAACATGATACATGACAACACTGTCGGAAGCAAATTGAAAGTGGGGGGGGGGGGGGCTAAACCAACTTAAAACACACACACGCCAGAAACATCTAGGCGCAAAGCCTTAATTTTCAACACCTATTTATATCTTTGCCCAAAAAAGTGGGGGCTAAGCCCCCCCCCTAGCCCCCCCGGTTCCGACGCCTATGCATGCCATAGGCTACGTATACAGACCACAGGTAGGCCTACTTGTTTCTATCAATAGGATGGTTCGTCGGATGGATTGATGGGGTTTTAACGTGGTGGGTTTTTTCTTGACACCTTAATAGAAAAGTGATATTAAAAGCCTATGTCGATAGGCGTTAACTATCGTTAACAGAATGTATGTGGATCGTCAGCGCTCATTGGAACTGAGTCGACATACACAGGGGTAATTTTTCAATGGGATAATGTAAGGAGCATTGGAAAAGGGGGGGGGGGTATTAAGACGCGGAACCAGATCCAGAAGTGGTTACCGAGCTGGATAGATTACACGATCAATATGTACTGGTCCCAGCCGACAAAGCTTAAAATAATAGTTTTTATTTGTAAGGCATATTACTATAATTGTTTATTAGAAGAACACAGGACCTCGAATTTTACTGTCTCGTCCGAAAGACAGGAAACCAACATGCCGCCGGCCGGATTCGAACTCACGACCTCACGATCCAGAGTCGAGCGCGCTACCGACTGAGCCAGGCCGGTTCAGAAATTAAAAGAAACAACAGAATCAAACACACACGCTTCATACTTGACATTTTACTTACTATAGCCACAGACGGAAAATTAACAATTAAGCTTTACGACAAATGCGACGATTTCCGCCTTACCATCTTTTTCCACATTTAAGTTGTAATATCCCACTATCACCCGCATATGGAGTTTATATTTCACAAATGATCCGATATGCCAGGGCGTGTTCAACAAATGAACATTTCATATACAGAGGTAAACTACTCACTGACAACTTATTGACACAGGGATACGCTTTTAATGTCAACTTTCAGCAAATTTTACGGTCGGTATATTACTATAATATTCTTGTTTGCGATTACTCTGTTTCACTAAATGAAATGTTGAGTTGCCTGTTCGATGGCGGTTGTTGAGACGTCTGTGATGAGGATTCGTTCCTCACGTATTTCATTTGGATTTGACTGTGGACCCACGGCGGATGTGACCGGTCGACAGGATGGCACCGGATCCCACCTCCTGATTTCCAGAGGTCAATGTTTGTCCATTTTTACCAGATTTGTACCTATATCATAGACATCTTCAAGTTTTGTACTTTGGTATCTGATATTTTTTATATTTATATAAAGCTGATTTTTTTCAAAATAGTTCAGGAATGCCATCCCAAATAATATATTAAAAACCCAAGAAAATACACCCAGAGCTTAACTTAAAATTCAACTTAATTAAAATAACAATCACGATGAAAGTTTGGCAAAAGACACAGACTCCTTCCGGACACCTGGTCCTATCCCGTTTGGCATTCGCAATTGTTCTTCACGTAGAGACCATTTGTATATCTAATTTGTATATTCTAATGTACTTGGATTTTCAATTATCCATTGGTACTTCTTCATTTTTACTTCAATACTGTTCTTACATAAGAAAGTGATATATATATATATATATATATGTAAATCAGAATTATGTATTTCAGAAATACATAAAAATCTGTTATGTTTGTACATGTTTGGCCTTCACATTGGCTGCACACAAGTGTGCAATGTAACGCAAGTTTCAAGTATCCACAGGCCCTGCCACATGCACCCTTGCAACCTCGCGATACAAGTCTATGAAGACTGTTTATCAGTTTCAACTGGAACCTTCTTGTTTTGAATTCCCCGCACTAATACTGTAGGATTCAATTGATGTACTTCCTTCTACTGTACACTAAGATATGTTCGGAAGAGTGTTTTGTTTTGCTGCTACGCTTATTGGGGGCAATGACTCCAACTTGAATGGAGACGACTGCGATCTTACTATTTGTATGTGAATACGACACTGGACCTGACCTTATTTTCACAAAAATATAGGAACATAAGAATTTTTATGCCTGTGTATATGTCTTATTTGTGATTATACGTTTAGATTTATTATTTGACCTTGTCTGATGCTACTTTCTCTTTAGAAAATCTATTGAATCTAACTAATTGACAGAAACGATCGTCTTGAGAATTATAACTATGGTATTATGTTTATAATATTCATTGTACATCAATCTTTTTAGTAAAAAAAGAAAAAAAACCCGAAATAACATTGGTGGGAAAACACAGTTAATGCTCTCTTAATGAATGATAACTAATTAATAACTAATAATTAACTATTTATTAATTATATAATGTTTGTATAGTAAAGCCTACAACTAAGGTTTTGGTCGTAATCTCTGTCAACGTCTCGACTTTTGTCAGTTTCTGGCAAAATCTACTGTGGATTTTGTTTTTTATGAGGTATCGGTGTTTTAGTGCTGACATAGAAAAAATACTATTCGCGGTGAAAATACTTTTTTAAAAATGGATATAAATATAAGGATTATATTTTTGCGAAATGTTTCCTTTTTCTTTGTGTTTTTATATACAATCTGTGGGTTACACGACCACGTGTTTTGGGACTTCTTTTTAGACGTTGACAGATATTGTTGAGGAGTGCAAGGACCGACAGTTCTGTGTAAGAGATTGGTGCGGATGACCTCTCCTAGCTCTAATGTTAAACCAATGAAAACGCGTCTTACAAAATTGAATAGAAAAGATAATTAATTTATTACAGTCAGGGGGAAGCTTCTAAAATGTTGAAGTCACCATGGTTTCCATTGATGACGAACAAAAAGGAAGTTTAAGAAAAACTAAAACGTTTAAGAGATAGAACATATAATATAACTTGTCATTATCCTTGTCGTGTCTTCTGTTAAAGTTTATTTCAACTTTCAATTAGAGTAGGTAGATGTTACAAAAGAACACTGGAAAATTTATTTCTAGGCTTCACATATTAAAAACTTGCAATTTTAAAATCATTATCGTCATTATTTACTATCATTATCATTCTATGCAAGGATCTTCCTTTTTATGTCAAATGAGATAAGTGACTTATCAAATTACCTTTTTTTTTGTACATTTCCATATAAAATTTTGAAAAAAATGTACCGAAAATTCAAACACTCATAATTTCTTCCCCAAAGCGGATTTTGGATATGTGGTTCTACTCATTATTCTGCTTTTTTTATACAAAGTTTGCGTTTATACCATTTTTTCCGGGTTATACCTAAATTTAATCTTCAAAGACTGGACCCGGTTGCACAACACATCGTTAAATTGAACGTACTGTTAGCCCATTGGTTTAACATTGGTTAACTTCACGTTAACGCTAACAACCTGTTGTGCAACTGGGTCCTGACTATTTCATTTATGTAATATCATAAACTGGACTCTGAAGACCGATAGGATGGGCGTTAAGATATGCGTTAACAATATTAGCGAAATATGCGTGAACAATATTAGCGAGATATGCGTGAACATTATTAGCGAGATATGCATGTACAATATTAGCGAGATATGCGTGACAATATTAGCGAAATGTGCGTGAACAATATTAGCGAGATATGCGTGTACAATATTAGCGAAATATGCGTGAACAATATTAGCGAAATATGCGTGAACAATATTAGCGAGATATGCGTGAACAATATTAGCGAAATGTGCGTGAACAATATTAGCGAGATATGCGTGTACAATATTAGCGAAATATGCGTGAACAATATTAGCGAAATATGCGTGAACAATATTAGCGAGATATGCGTGAACAATATTAGCGAAATATGCATGAACAATATTAGCGAGATATGCGTGAACAATATTAGCGAGATATGCGTGTACAATATTAGCGAGATATGCGTGAACAATATTAGCGAAATATGCATGAACAATATTAGCGAGATATGCGTGAACAATATTAGCGAGATATGCGTGTACAATATTAGCGAGATATGCGTGAACATTATTAGCGAGATATGCATGTACAATATTACCGAGATATGCGTGACAATATTAGCGAAATGTGCGTGAACAATATTAGCGAGATATGCGTGTACAATATTAGCGAGATATGCGTGAACAATATTAGCGAAATGTGCGTGAACAATATAAGCGAGATATGCGTGAACAATATTAGCGAAATATGCGTGAACAATATTAGCGAGATATGCGTGAACATTATTAGCGAGATATGCATGTACAATATTAGCGAGATATGCGTGTCAATATTAGCGAAATGTGCGTGAACAATATTAGCGAGATATGCGTGTACAATATTAGCGAAATATGCGTGAACAATATTAGCGAGATATGCGTGAACAATATTAGCGAAATATGCATGAACAATATTAGCGAAATATGCGTGAACAATATTAGCGAGATATGCGTGTACAATATTAGCGAGATATGCGTGAACATTATTAGCGAGATATGCATGTACAATATTAGCGAGATATGCGTGACAATATTAGCGAAATGTGCGTGAACAATATTAGCGAGATATGCGTGTACAATATTAGCGAGATATGCGTGAACAATATTAGCGAAATGTGCGTGAACAATATTAGCGAGATATGCGTGAACAATATTAGCGAAATATGCGTGAACAATATTAGCGAGATATGCGTGAACAATATTAGCGAAATATGCATGAACAATATTAGCGAGATATGCGTGAACAATATTAGCGAGATATGCGTGTACAATATTAGCGAGGCAAAAGATGTCAGACATTCGGCGTTTTGAAATGCATAAAACTAAATGTGAATAACATTGAAATTTGATTTAATTTGGAGCACAACTGATGAAGTCTTGAGCATTATAACTTTGGTATTAAATGTATATTTATAATATTTGTACTTATAGAAAGAAACTTGACGTAATGTTGTAAAAGGGCAAACACCAAGACAAACAGACCAGATGCAATGTATCTCTATCTTCATTTGCAGGGACGGGAAGGTAAGGTGTGTGGAAATTGCAATATTTTTGTGGATCTTCTTTTTCGTCTACAGATAGGAGGGATTTTGTCTTCAGGAAGGGAGGGAGAAAGATAATCATAATATTGCCGTTTATTGTCTCAAAAGCTGAGATATTCATTTTACAATGTGTGCTCTTAGACGGATTTGGCAACACATTTAGATTCATTATTTGGCATTGTATGATACCATTTTATTTCGGAACTACATGTACATGTATATGCATTGTATTTGTATTGATTTCTAGCTCATCTGATGAAGTCTTATCGACAGGAACGATAGTCTAGAGCATTTTCTTTGACTTCTTTTGTAAAACTATAACTTTGGCACTGTTCATGATATTTATTCATTTCCAATGTTGGTAAATTGATAATGAGTGCTATGCACGGCTACATTTGAAAATGTACAGATTTTCAATTTAACAAAATTGGTAATAAAAGCGATATTATATTTCTACAATTTCAGATATTGCTGTTTCTTTTTTTGAACTGAAATAGTGTACAAGAAATACAATTTTTTTTTACCCATACACGTTTTTGCAAATTTCGGTGTATTTCACATTCATTATTGTTTTCTTTTGGCAAGTTCTCAGCGATAATGGTCATTATGTCAAAAGTTATATTTTTTCACTTTGTGCAGAGGACGCTGACTCCTTCCGGACACCTGTTCATATCCCGTTTGGGATTCGCAATTGTTCTTCATGTTGAGACCATTTACATATCTAATAAATTGTCGTATTCCAATGGACTTGGGAGTTTCGATAAATCATTGATACTTCTTCATATTCACTTAGTAGTGTGTTGATGGGTATTCAAGACAATGTATTATTTACAGTTTCCTGTAACGCAATATTGTTTTCTTCACAACTTGTAGTGTGCTGAACACGATTGTTCACGTCAAATCTTCTAATTTCCATTGTTCTGAACACTGGTTTTGTATCAAAACTATTATCTTTTGACTATGACACGGGGTCACGTGTTGGACATCAGATAAAATTTTGTATTTTTCATCCCTGAAAAATAAATATATGGTTTCCCCAATTTATCTATATCCGTCTCTTTTCTTTATACATTACTTTGTCCACTCGCATTGTAATACTTCAATGTCTTTCTTTCTTTTTTCATTTGGTCACGTAACCACTATGAAAAATATTAGTGTTGTACACTCTCAGAATTTGCTTATAAATTAATCCTAGAAAGACCTGTAGCGTGCTTGTCAATTTCAGTGGCGTGGGTAGCAAATCAAAAGTAGGGGGCAAAATTGTTTTATGAAAATGTTTTCCCTGGTTTAAAATTGGTTTTCATTTGTACAGTATTTACAGCCTGCTTAATACGTTTATGATGAGAGGGGAACAATTCAATCAACCATAGCAAAAGCTCTTTTACACATTTTGGACAAGAAACACATAACTCAGAGGAAGCAATAATTGTTTTAACAGAAATTTTATTAGCCATTGAGAGCATGTACGTGTATCTGCTCTGATTCAAAGTTATACAGAATACACTAAATCTTGACTTTGCAAACACCTATCACCCCACATACTCCCTGTCCACTCAAAACTATTGGTAGCAAGAAAGTAAAGCACAGTATGCAAATAAAAAGAATACAAACTTGTTTCAAGATAAAGGTAATTCAACAGCTGATATAAAGTAAATTTTATAGAGAAATACAGAAACTTTTCGTATCATTTTTAAAGTAATTTTAAAAGATATTAATTCATACAAATTAAAAGAAGATAGATTATGCTATATCTTTTGGCATAAAATGTTAAGTGGATCATTTATATGCTATGTAGCTGTCCAGTTTTTCCTCTGGGACCAAAATAAAGTGAAAAAAAGAAAACTATAAAACAAAATTGTTATTGCAATATGTTTTTGTAGATCTGAACTATTATATTTACTATATACTTATCAGTATAAATATCGATTTGTTCTGTGAAGTAATAACATCAGATTTACCTTTGAGAAACAAGCTTGCTACATCTGCATCGATATGAAACAATATCATTTAGGACGTATGATTTTAACAGGTCAAATGAAACTTGTAAAAACAAACAAATTTAGTTTTACTTCCTATCAGCAACAAATGACATGATGAGCTTTATGATATGTATAGGTAAGGTAAAGTAGCCTGTCAACTCTGATATGATCAAATTTAGACACATGTGCCAGTTTATCTTGGTAGACCTATATTACCAACACATTCTTAGCAATTACAGTATTTTTATACCTGAAGCTAATTCTTACACCATAAAAGGTGCTCCTCCAATGAAATTCACAAAAAAATCATGTATTCCTTTCTCTATCAGAATATTTATCTATTAACTGTGAATAATAATTACTACATTTTTGGTAGTGAAATATAATGATTTATCAATCAAACAAATTTGTTATTTTTAATTGTTATTTGTTCAAAGTGTGAAAAATAACACTCCATGCAAAATCAATGTAATTTGTGTTATTTTCATTCAGCCAATCAAAATATATATATAATTTTTGCAATGTTTTGAAAGTGCGTCTCCAGTTAAGAAATGTGGGGATGAAAACTGTGAAAATATGATCCAAGACACTGTGACATTTATTAATGTAACTTATATAAAATCACACTGTAAGAAATCAAATAACAGGCTTTATATTTATTCATCTATACTGTTTAAAGTTGATGTTATTTCGCCTCCTGCTACGTAATAATTAAAACATATCGGTGAAAAAGTACTTTTGTAATCTAATTCTGATAAAGAGGTTGTAAAATTATATTTTGAAGAAAATCAGTATTGTGTAACTCCACTAAATCAAGAACATACAACTCTACTGTTTGTTACTCAAGTAGATCTATGCATACAATACTATTTCACATGTCTCTATCAACCAAATATAGACGGCTACTATGAATACTCATCTCTATGGATTCCATCTTAGATCTAAATACAAAATTCTGCTGTATTAAATATTGTGGAATTAAATATAGATACTGTAGAATCAGAACATTTCATTGTGGTTATAATTTCGTTCATTCCGTTGGTTTTGTTTACCCTATATTGAAGTTTTACATACCGGGTAAATTACATCTTGTAATGATAACCGGTTCTTTTACATGAAGGTTTTTTTATTTCAACGAAATTTAATGTCAAAAAATTTGTTTTGTTTTTTAATCAACAAAATTTTAACCCCACAAAATCTTCTGATACTATGGTAATACAGTCAACAGATTGGTATATCACTGGCAATGATACTCAATATATTTCTGACAATTATACAAATACTATGTATACCTGTGTTAATGATATTTCTATACCTGTGACAATGATACTTGTTATGTATTAAGAACTGATGATTAAATGTCATGTTATTGCTATATAAGCCATACACGGTCAGTTTTAGTAAAATTAGGATTCACTTTTCTTCATAAGTATGCAGTTGATCTAAAAACATAAAACTTCAAATAATTTCAAAAACTGAATAAATAAAACTATACAAGAATTGTACACATATTTTAAAACAACATCTTTAGTTATTGATATTTTAATTTTGAAAGATTTAGAAATCTATCAAATTTTTTTTTTTGAAAAATATGCGCTGTTAATTTCTAAAAAGTTTTTAACCTTTGCATTATCATACTAAATTTTATATTAAAATGGCATTGAAATACGTCTTTTTTCCCAATCCTAATTCTTTTTAGCAAATATCTGACTAAGTATCAACTTGTGTTACTTGACAACTGATGACAACAAAACTCAAATTTGATTTTACTAAACATTTTTCATATATATATATATATATATATAAATATAATTTTGTTATTAAATAAAATCATAATTAGATACATCAGTGTAAAATGATTGTTTAAACTTCAATGAAAGTTAAAATTCACCAAAACTTAATGTTTAAATATCTTGTTCTTTACCTTTCCAAAAAGGTTCTATCTGAAAAAATTAAAAATAGATTTCTTGATATGTTCCACAGTATACATATAAACTCTGAATTTTTTTCTATTATGTCAAACATATATTTAAATTTAATTTAAATGACTATATGAAAAGCAAAGAATTAATATTTCTTTTATAATCACTGTTCATTATTGGACAAAATAATAAAATCAAAATGTTCTCTATATAGCATAGAATGAAGAATACAGAGAGATGACCTATCAACCAAACTAAAATTCAAGATGCTAGTATTCCTTTCGTCAGCCATGGCATATTATTTTCCCAACATATTTCAAGAATCAACAAATAACAAAAAAATTAACAATAAAATGTATATATAAAGATTAAGAATTTTACCATAAACATTTTGAAATAAATTGTACATTTATTATCCATTGAATACACATTGTAATGAAAAAACTGAAATATACATCATTTTGCTCTCAGAAATTTTATATCCAAATTAAACATTCATACATGCACAAACCCACACATGCATGCACACACACACACACATGGACAAACTCGCACACATATTTTGACATTAGTAAGAGGATTAAAATATACAGAAATTCAAAAATGATCTTACTTGCTAGAAAAAAATGTTCTTGCCTTAGAACAACTAAAGAAAGATGTTTTCTTCTTATATTTGTTTTCAAACAAATCATTTAAAGTACACATAAAATATTTCTAATATGCAGAATGAACATTTTTGAATAATTTGAGGGTCCTATACAAATTGACATTATGACACTGAATGTCTGGAAAATATTTTCATTTGGAATGCACTTAATTAAGGCAGGTAGATAAAAATGACATATCACCATTTAAATTTCATTTTGATTCAAGATATTCCAGCTGGTTTCACACAAATAAAAGTGAATTAACTATTTCTGTGAAATACTTCATTTATTACAAACATGTGCAAATTTCTCGTTAAAATGTTTCAATCTTTGATGTACTAATCAATGATCTTACACAAAAATAACCCCAAAATTGAAGAACTAATTGGAATTTGTTGTAGAATTACCAACAAATCTGTAAAAACAGGTATTATGCACCAGTTACTCGTTTAACATACCACTGAAAACATATGACATCACATAGTGATATCACCAACATTATCCAGAGATAAAAAGATCATGGCACCGTATTAAGGATCACTTGCATAACTGACTTCTCTGAGTTATAACAATCACCGGATATACAATACAGTACAAGTAATAGTTCTGTGTCATAAGAAGGTGCCCATTGCTTCATTAAGAAACAATCAATCTGACATGTAATTAAAGCACATGGATATATACTAGTAAAAAGATGTTAACAATACAGAAATTACTGAGAAAAAAAGTCCACAATACTCCCATTATTGTAGTGAAAAGAACAGAGAGCTAACAGATAAATACATTGTATTATCTATTCTTAGCAAAAATATTTACCTGAGAAGAATTTGAAAAACAAATGGACCCCATGTTTTTGAGATTTGCATTTCCTAAAATTTAAATAAATTTAAAAAGGTTGTTATAAACCGATTTTAAAACTGTATCAAATGTTTGGCCCAAAGATATTATGTGGATCTTTTCAATTTGAGTCCATTAATTATCTAAATATTTGAATAACAAAAATCTATGACATTTGACATGCAGGAAGCTTCAGACTCTGCATCTTAACTCATTCATCCTAGAGACACATTTGGACTGGGCTGAGTCATTAATTTACAGAAGTACAGAAGAGTCCATTGTTTTTCAGGGGTTGATGAGTTAAACAAAATATAATTAGTGTAGGCTTAACCACCCTGCATAAAAACATTTCAACTCAATGTGATGCAGAGGTCAGGTCTTGTTACTAAACCTCTTTTCAGGTTTATGAAAATAAGATCAAGTAAAAATGAACCACAGATTCAAAGGAAAACTGAAAAAATTGATTAACTTCTACAGAAAGACTAGAAATACTACATTAAATGAGAGTCCAGTATTGTTAATATTGAGGAAATCAATTAGAATCAAGCTTCAATTTAATTTGAAAATATTTACTTGTTAACAAATGTCTGTATACTTAAAAGTTTGCACTAATTTACTGATGCAAAAGAAAATGAATAAAAATACACCTGAACTTTCATAAAAAAGTGGAATCTTGAATATCAAAAGTTCACAATAGACAAAGATTGAGCTAAAATATATCTTGAAGGTAACCTTCTATCAAAGACGACTAGAATAATTCTGTGAAAATTGACCTTAATGCCTTAAATCTATGCGCATATACATCAGTTATATTTACTTCAATGCTATGTACCAGCGAGAGAGGGGGAAAATACTTTGGTATCAAGTATTGACATATAAATAGAGCAATATTTACAGTGTCCATTTTAAACTACATTTTTCTTCACAGATTATGGGTCCGTGTATTGTAAAATTTCAATGAAAACCATACTGATGAAAGGAATTAGGTTCATCATCCATAAAACTAATATGGTCACTAAACCTGATAATCAAATGAAGCATGTTTAGCTGTCAACTACTACCTAAAGACATTGACTGGTCTTAGCCATTGTTTTTCAGGGGTTGATGAGTTAAAACATAAATAATTAGGTATCTATGTCAAATACATAGTGCAGTAAAGATCACTTTCCCATAAGTGATATAAAATCTGTAACAGAAATTACTACTGGTTATCACACAAATACAGGAATCATGTTCAGTATTTTTTGTGCTAAGAATTAAAAAAAAAATCTCATGTCTGTAATTCAAATATTGCATGTATATGCATGTACAAGCTACTCATATATACCTTCCTTTGAAATGAAAAAAAAATATCAACAAAATTCAAAGATATCAAGAAATGTTTCTCTTGCATTTTTTATCACCCGAAAACTGCATGTTCATAGCTTAAACATCATTCATGCTAGAGGTGGCCGAAGACCTTAGCTTAAAGATTAGTTCATAAAAAATGTTTTGGGTTTTTTTTTTGGCCTCATTTCAAATTTCAAAGTAAGAATATCTTTTTTAAAATATTTTGGTCACTGAATTGCAAACCATGGTTTTTTAATGTTTCACTTCAGAAATGCTGTAAGTGGAGTATTTTCAAATAAAAAAATTAACTTTAAAAAAAAAACAACTTGAGCAGAAACGCCATACTTTGAGCATTTTTTATCAAATATAACATCAAATACCAAAATAGACAACAATACTGACCAGTTTTTATTATCTCCATATCTGAGAAAAAGTATGAATCCGTCATTGTGTGACAGGAATCTCACTTCTTCACAGCTTGGTTCTACTTAGGATATGAATGCAAGGTCTGTACCTACTATCGTAACTCATTTACCTCTAGAGACACATTTGGACTATTCTTGATTTACAGAAGATGAGTTATATCTAGGGCAGGAATGCTTGTTCATTAAGCTGTTTATATTGCAATTTATACAGTAAGCCCTGAAAATCATATTCAGGATATTAGCATTCTACTTACTCGGGAATCATTAATCAACTGTTAGGGAACAACAATTAACATTAATGCAAAAAATTGTTTTCAATCATATGATCAAGGTCAAATAAACTATTCTGACCATTAACATGGTCCGTTATGGTCTTGCTGTTGCCCAGTTATCATAAAGGTACTACAGAATAGCATCTCATAGTTTATAATTACTGTATCTAATGACACATCTGTATTTCTCTCTCACATGCATGTTTTATCTCACACAATCCATCTCTTGCAGACACCAATCCTATCTCTCTTTCTTTCTCTTGCACACACACACACACACACACACACACACAACCTCCCTCTTGCTCACTGTCTCATTTTTATATCAATTAATCTCACTATCTCCCATTTTTTATATCAATTTATCTCACACAGATCTCGTTTTGATCTCATAAATACTATCTTTCTCGAAGTACAGCACATACTCATTCTTTCTCAGTTCATAAGCAAAGAAAATCAAGTTACATCATTGTTACGTGTATCACTATAGCATCAGTCACTATGGAAACATCATTTACATAATCATTTATTCAAATTAATCACAGACTTGATCAGTTGGAAGCTGCAGCTGCTAGGGGTCTTTCATCCACAATGCCATTTTCAAATGGATTCTTTGTAAGCATTCGCAAGGTACTACAGCATTTGTTGCAAACTCTTTCTGGCGTCATCAGATTTTGATGTGGAATCGGGGTGAAGTTATCAGTACACTTACTACAAAACACATTCCCACAGTTCCTGAAATATAACAGAAATATAACAGCATTCAGTGAAAAAGTAAAATTTATTTAAAATGCTTGTGGATTTGAGACTCCAGTTGAGTTAAAATTCTTGTGACCTGTGTAATTTTTAAGTTTGTGAGAATGTAAACACCAGCTGAGTTAATATTCTCAGACCCCAGTAAATCTTTGAACTTGTGGTAGTGCACTCAAGTTGAATTAAAATTCTCAAATCCAGGTAACTTTTAAGTTTGTGGATATAGACTAAAACTGATTTAAAATTCTCAAACCTGAGTAACTTTTAATTTTGTGGATGTGGGCTCAAATTGAGTTAAAATTCTCAGACCTAAGTAACTTTTAACTTTGTGGATATAGACACAAAGCGAGTTCAAATTCTCAGACTTGTGTAATTGTTAAGATTATTGGGTTGGGCCGAAATAAGGATGTACCTGCAGTGATGTTTCCTAATAATAAGACTAAAGGCAACTTCACACTCTGCACAATGAGTTACAGCATGATCTGGAATCCAACGAATCAATCGTGATTCATTCTCATCTATCTGTTCCCAGCTCACATCTGATGCTGCATTACTTCCTAGGGAGTGTAAATCTCCATTTCCATTAAAGTCGTTAGACGGATACTGGAAAATAACAAACATTTCTAATTTAAGTACACTGGAAATTGAAAGTAAAAAAAAAAGGCTAGATACCAGATAATGAAAATGGTCACATGTTGTAAGTGTAGTCCTTAGACCTGATCTAACACTTATGATCTATTGCTCGAAATTGAATTTGAATGTTGAATAGTGGTTTACACCACACTCAACAATTTTTCAGTTATATGGTGGCAGCCAGTTTTAATGGAGGAGAGAACCTGGTTACAATGTACCGAGGAATAAATCATCATGGTTTAAATGGTAATGTTCTAATATGTCAGTCAAAGAGGCCACCTTATTGGCATGGTACGAACATATATTAATAAACTGAATCAGACTGGTTCAAATTAATAATTCTAAGCAAATCCTTTCCAAAGAATTTCAAACAATAAATTAAAATTCAAGTTCTCAGCCTCATATATTGTAAACTTACAGTATTATCTTTATCCAGCGCACATTTTCCAGCTCCACTACATGCTGAGGCATGTTGTAATATTGTTGCATTTGCAATGGCTAAATGAGATTGCAGAAGTTGTATTTGTCTCTCATACTCTGCCTGAATCTGTAGCATTCGTTGTTGTACCGGATCCATGAATGTTGTCAAGCCGTCAATGTCCAAATGCCGTCCAAGTCCATTAAATTTCTGCTGGATAGGAGTATCTGTTGACTGCAAAAGCATGACATGAGGTAATGTGAAAACATTTATATTTCTGGGTTTAAATTTTTGTTGTTTTCCTTCAAAAATGTTGTCATTAACTCTTGTCAATTTTGAGATATCTTATTGTTTAATCATTCAAGCAATAGATTTCATCATGAACAGATTTTTCATTTTAATTAGTTACCAATGAAAATAATGAAATTAAATCTTCAACGAAACATTGTGATTTTACAGTTTTAACAAAAAAACTTGATATTGCATTATATTCAACATCAACAGTACAGGAATTTAAACCAAACAAAAATTAACAATTATTTCATCATAAATAGATGTATAAAAAGGAGTCAATTTTTTGTAATACATATATGTAGCTACAAATAGAGTTTGTGGACTCAAGCTCATGTAATGTTTTTTTTATTTAAGATGGGAACATACAGAATTTTTGCTGCAACTGATTATTTTTTAATATTCTATGCATACATTTGTTAACAAGCATTTTGAGAGTACTGATTAACTAATACTTATACCCCACTTGTGAAAGTATTTATAAGTGAATGGAGAGCAATTACAAAACTTACACCAAAACCTAAAACAGATGGACCAAAAACACACACAAGTTATACCATACTTTGTGAATTTATGCCAAAGTTCATCTGTCACAATATTAAAGTGATTTACAAAAGTGTTATGTTTCTGAAGATATTAATTTTGCAGTATTTATGGAAATCTAACAGCAGTTGTACTTTTTAAGCCAATCACACATATTATATGATGCAAGTGACTGATACCAAGAACATAAAAAACAGAAATTCATACTATTCATTTTCTACAAGGCTAGCTTCAAACAACTTGTGATTAGCACTAAATAATTTGAAAAAAAAAAAATTATTTTTAAATCAACAAAACTCAATTTATTAATTTCTAAAAACGAAATGAAATCTATCATCTTACTTTGTATTCTGTGCCCGGTGTTGGGGGACATGTGGAATTTGGAGTCCTGGAGCTAGCAGGAGTTGGGTATAGTCTAGTTGGTGAAAAAGAACCATTTGTAGCACCAGTCATTTTACTGCAACCGTTAGCTCTACACGTAAGTCGTAGTGGGGTAGTCTGATACAGCAAGGACTGTAATTTCAAAATACTCTCTGTGGTGTTATCTAGGTGAACTTGCGAACTAGAAATATCACTTGTACTTGTACTTATGCTAGAACTACTTTCCAGTGATTTCAATTTTCCTATGGTCATTTTCTCTTGAACCAGGTCCAAACCGTTGTGTATTTTGTTACTTGGTTTAAAGTCACGTTTTAATTTTTTGCCAACATCAGAATCTTCTTCAGTTATTGTGTCCGTAGAACATTCTATTGATAAGTCATGGGAAGTAGATTCAAGTGTCCGATCACAGTTTGTACTATTGTCATTTGATAAATCACTATTTCCTTCCATTTCACTACAACTTTGGGTATGGCCATTTTCTGATCTAGGTTCTCTGCATTTGTCCTCTGTATCACAGTTATTGAGTCCATTTGTCATTTTCATATCATCTTCACTATTCTCGATTAAGTTTTCCTTCTCCCCATTAACTAAAGCATCTTTACTTACATTTAGTGTACAGCCATCAGATCCAGTATTACTACACACTTCTGTTTCTACCTTGTCCTGGTTTTCTTGTGTATCATTTTGATCATTTTCAGACATCACCTTCCCATCTTTGGATAAAGCTGAAGGAATGTTGGTGGCACCAATAATCTGCTCGGTCTCTTTGGATAAGTGACTAGGATCAAACGTATCCAAAGCAATACTGGGATCACTCTTTCTCCTGCTGGGACTGCTGATAGGTTCCTGAGCCACTAGGTTTTCACATGACCGCGTCTTATGCAGATTACATCCAGTTTGTTCTGGCTCCAGGATTTGTTTTTCTGAACATGTCACTTCCTCTGGGCTTGTGGCCGATGTGTTGTTTGATAGGTAAACTGACGTCCACAACACAAGACTTTTCACATGAGACTGTGGGAAAAGTACCTGCAGAAAAAATAATGTTCTTTTAAGTTCTTATAATCATAATCCACAATTAATGAAAAATAACAACAGGCCAAATTAATTACTAAAAGTGAACAGGGAACTAACAATTTAAATTAACAAAGTGTTTATCTTTAAGTACAATGAAGCAGGTTCTTTTTAAAAACTAGCACCAAGAAAATTAAACTTTATCTTAATAAATTTAACAATCTGTTTCTTAGTACAATGAACCAGATTCTTTTTAAAAGCTAGCACCTAGAAAATTTAAACTTTATATTATTAAATTTAAAAAAGTGTCTATTTTCAAGTACAATGAACCCGGTTCTTTTTAAAAGCTAGCACCAAGCTAATTTAAACTTTATCTTATTCATTTTACAACAATTGAAACAAGTTAAACAATTTATACTAATGTCTCTCGTTACATCCAATTATGATATTTCGGGTGCTTACGGTGGAAGGAAACAAGAGTACCCACA
The DNA here is from genome assembly GCA_030159075.1 of Atrina japonica. Lineage (NCBI taxonomy): Eukaryota > Metazoa > Mollusca > Bivalvia > Pterioida > Pinnidae > Atrina > Atrina japonica. Next base: position 154,428 of record BROG01000459.1, on the reverse strand, counting down.
GAAACTCTATATGTCTGAGTCAGTGACCGCCTTACCATCTCAAATACTACCTTGACTAATGCAAGAATCAAACTTGGGTCGCATTGATGAAGAACAGGTATGCTAACCACTGCACTACTCTGATTAACTATTTCTACTATATGCGAACTTGCAGGAGCAGAAACCTGTTTTTTTATTTCACCAAACAAAACTCCTGTTATTATTTTCATTTTCTTCTATAAGCTATATAAAGTGCTCATTCGCAGATTGTCAGGTATCAGATCCAAAATATTTTCAACCATAAAATCATGTATATGGTTTTTAATCAGTAAATGGAAGGTAATTGTATTTTCAAATTATACAATTATTAAGTGAATGGTGAGAAATTACAAAACATTAACCAAAACTTGAACCAGAGAGACTGGTGGAAGGCAGACTCAACTGGAATAGTGTGAATCACAGAGAGCCCCGCTGCATACATTCGTTAAAGAGATCAGAAAAATATTGGTGTTTGGTGTTCTTTCACTTGATCAAGATATATCCCATATACGTCTTACATAAAACTTAGATAAATTTTGCTGATAAATGTAGAATAGAGAAGTTGATAGGGAAAAACAAAGTCAAGGGCAGTTTCTCCCACAAACTTGATCAAGGTATTGCCAATATATAAACCTTCCAAATCAATCTGGTTGGTATCAAGAAGTTGATAGGGAAAAACAAAGTCAAGGGCAGTAACTCCAACCAAATTTTTCAGATTGGGGTCTTGATCAAGGTATTGCCCAAGTATACTTTCCATATAAATTTGGTTTAAATCGGTTGAGAAATATATAATTGAGTGCGCTAACGAGAAGTGGATATGAAAAAACTAAGTAAAGAACAGTAACTCCGACAAAAATATTCCGATACAGCCGTTTTTTAATTTGATCAAGATATTGCCCTTACACAAATTTGGTTGAAATGTAGAATGTCATCTGATGTGGAGCCCTAACTAGAGTCCCCTAAATATCATGTGAGTTAGCACCACTAAATCACATCCATTATTAAAATGTTAGCCAATGCCGATTACCTGTTGTTCTATTGTAGGACAATACAGATGGTTATGGAACTGCTTATTTTTAGGATGAAGAAGTGACCATACAGAGGCTGTATGCTTGTCAAGCTCTTCTTTTTGTCGTTCTTGCACGTTGTTACATAGAAATGTCCCAAACAGTCCTGAATATGCATGCTGCACCAGTTTAATCTGCAATGTCAATTAGAAAATCTAGAAATGTCATACACAAAATATACAAATATACAAAGTTGACCCAATTAAACAGCCAATCAAATTTCAATGTGCCCATCATTTGTAGTCCAAGTATATATTGGTCTCATAATTAATGCTAGCATAAATATCATGGTCATTCTATATGTTTAAAATGTCAATGCATTACAAAAATGATACATGAGTATATGAAGTTTAACATAAATATTCACACACAGTATAACTTGACAATTTTGAGACCCTAAATTAAAAGGTCACCTCTGTTACAAGGACACTTTAATGGTTTCCCTTGGATGACCTCTTCATACTGGTGAGACTGTATTGCTCTGTATAAGGTAAATAATGAAGAAAATTTAACAATGCTTACAAGAAATGCTTCATTGAACTGAAATGCACATGGAAACTGTCTTTGTAACTGATACACACAGTCCAACCACTGCAGGTATATAGGAGATCGTTCATTTGTGTCCTCTGTATATACACCATTCCCACAACGATCAGCAAACTTGTGACCAAAGGATAACCATTCACGCTCCACCAGAACCTGGAAACCCTGTAATAAACATGTACATGCTTAAACAAGTAGTGATACTGTGTAGACTTTGTGAATGAAATAACACATGCTTGAAAAGACCACCAACTCCTAGTTCCGTTAGTCATCAAATATATAATAATAATATTAAGCTGATTTTATCAAAACAGTTTGATTATTATTCTTATGAACTCCATTTCGTGCTACTTCATTGGTCAGTGAAGCTGAAAATTCCCATGTGCTTTCACATTTCACTGTATGTTTTTATATGACGTTACATAGTTTTGTTGACAGACTTCCATGCACTTGTTGAAATTTACTGTTTACATAATTTGTTATATAGAAACAAGAGTCTGGAATTGCTCCTTTCAAATACAAAAAACATCAAAAGTATTGTTTCACTACTTTTGGCAATAAATTGGTATTGGAAATGGTCTACTGATATGTTCGTCAATTTGCCATTCAAGGAAATGGACAAATTCCCAGACACAAGAATATAGAGGGATACTAGGTGTACAAAACACATTGTCCAATTACACTATGTGGTGCTCATCTTATCATCACCCTTACCTCATTTTGTACAGAAATCAATCAAATGATTTCCTTATCTTAAAATACTATACTGGATATTTTTGCCCCCAATTATTTTTGTCCTTTTACAAAAGAAAACATATTCACTGTGTCTTAAATTTGCCCTGAATCACCATAGTCTCATGGAGTATATCTGTGCTTCAATTATTTAGCTTGAAAATTTCACTTTCATTTTAAATTTGCCATCTCATCTAAGGGCAAAAACGGCGAAAATTTCTAGGTGTAAAGTATACGTTACCTCTATAGTTCTGTAGTAAGGATCAAGCATAAGCTCAGACAAAGACACAATTTGCGGTGTCCTGTCCCAACCATCTGAACAGTGAACCAATACTGGTCGACCTTCCTTGTCAATAGCATTCACAGCTGTACATGCTGATTTGATAATGCTCCCCAAATAAGTCAACCACTTGGTGTTTTCTAATCCTGAGAGCCAACTAAGAAAAAACAAAAGATAGAAATTATGATATAAAATAGAACAGTTTTAAAAGGAAGTGGCACAAAACATATCAGACACAAACAACTAAGGGGTATATAAAAGGCTAACCATTTTTAATACTTCCATCAAAATCAAATCTCTAATTTCTTCTACATGTATTACAAAATCTAACCATATTTTTTAAAGTTGAGTTTAGATCAATATTTCCTTTGAAATTATGCAACATAGATTAATTAAAGGTAAGAATTTTAGATAGATTGTATAAATTCACTGCTGATAAGAGTGTGGTGTCTCAATTTATAAGTCAGCGATATTATACAATTGTAATCCGATATTTGGAGTGACATCATCATAATTCATATTTACATCACATAGCAACTGTTTGGTCATGTGAGATTGTATTAGGAATATGAACTACAGATTCTGTGATGGAACTGGTAAAGATTTCTTTTGATTTGAAGTAAGGTCAAGGTTAAAAACACTGAATTGGTTGTAAGTTGAAATACATGAAAATCCTAGGTGGGGTAATGGTAAAAAGGTAATTCCTTACTCATTCAAAATATGTATGTCAAATATAAATATCTGAATTTTCTTACATATTAAATGATCTAAAAGTTATCGGAATTTTTTACATTATAAAAGAAGTACAATGAAATATAGACTGTCCATCTGAAAAATACCTGGCTTGATCGGGAACTGAGCTGCATAAAGTTCTCAATGCAATAAATGACTTCCTGACTGTGTGAATATTTGCCAAGTTCATAAACTGTATTTCACAGCTTGAATAATACTCTGAAAGACAGGAGTAAAAACAACATCAAAATGATGTTAATACAGCTTGCATAATACTCTGAAAGACAGGAGTAAACACAACATCAAAATGATGTTAATACAGCTTGCATAATACTCTGAAAGACAGGAGTAAACAGAACATCAAAATGATGTTAATACAGCTTGAATAATACTCTGAAAGACAGGTGTAAAAACAACATCAAAATGACATTAACACAGCTTGCATAATACTCTGAAAGACAGGAGTAAAAACAACATCAAAATGATGTTAATACAGCTTGCATAATACTCTGAAAGACAGGAGTAAAAACAACATCAAAATGATGTTAATACAGCTTGAATAATACTCTGAAAGACAGGAGTAAAAACAACATCAAAATGATGTTAATACAGCTTGAATAATACTCTGAAAGACAGGAGTAAAAACAACATCAAAATGATGTTAATACAGCTTGAATAATACTCTGAAAGACAGGTGTAAAAACAACATCAAAATGATGTTAATACAGCTTGAATAATACTCTGAAAGACAGGTGTAAAAACAACATCAAAATGACGTTAACACAGCTTGAATAATACTCTGAAAGACAGGTGTAAAAGTGACATCAAAATGACATTAACACAGCTTGAATAATACTCTGAAAGACAGGAGTAAAAGCGACATCAAAATGATGTTAACACAGCTTGCATAATACTCTGAAAGACAGGAGTAAAAACGACATCAAAATGACTTTCACACAGCTTGAATAATACTCTGAAAGACAGGAGTAAAAACAACATCAAAATGACATTAACACAGCTTGAATAATACTCTGAAAGACAGGAGTAAAAACAACATCAAAATGACATTAATACAGCTTGCATAATACTCTGAAAGACAGGAGTAAAAATAACATCAAAATGATGTTAATACATGGAGTAAAAACAACATCAAAATGATGTTAATACAGCTTGAATAATACTCTGAAAGACAGGAGTAAAAACAACATCAAAATGACATTAACACAAGTTATTCTATTTAAGTTTGAACCCTACCCTACAAAATCTAACAGAATCTTAAGATTGTTCCCATTAGAATTCTGAATCACTTTGTGTAATGGTCATTCCTTAATTGGTTTGAACATGAAATTGACACAGCTGTTGTTTCTATATCAATTACAAAAATGTCTGTCAATTTTAAAAGTTATATGTAAAATTTTGTCAATTCCACGAACTACATGTAATTCCAACAAACCTCAGCTCCAGTTGATTTATCTAATATCACTATTGAACAGAATCCTAAGTGTCCTGTTTTTAGGAATTGACCTCACAATTATTTTTAAATAAAAAAACTGTACTTATAATTTGAATGGAATTCTTTAACTTGTTATATAATCAGTTTCATCTTACTTTGGTATTATGTCTAAGATATTCTTAAAAGTCACTAACCACACTGTATTTCACATTATACTGTACTTCATTGTTTTGTATGTGACAGCAATCATTGTTTATGTGCCTTATATAAACCAAGATTAACAAGGCATCACAAGTGATACTAAACTCCTCGCAATGGAAATATTGTGTATAATACCTGTAGAGTGATGACAATAATATTTCTATGAAATAATCAAAAGGCATTAACTCTGTAAATAAAGGAGCGCGGGTTACGAAAAGCGAACTCATCCAAGATATAACCATGGTAAAACACTTGTATCAAGTTTCGAGAAATTCTGTTCAGAAATAAACATGTAAAATTATTAGAGCGCTGACAAGAATGTGTAATATTCATACGTACGTACCAGCCTAATCCTATATCCCTTCCAAACTTTGTGAGGGGATAATAACATCCACAACACAGTACAGTTCCTAAATAAAGTTTTTTGTTTTGGATTTCATAGTCTTTGTTTATGTGAAAAATGTAATGACTCTGACCCATAAAATAACATTATAAAGAGTGTCTTTTAAAAATGCAATGTCATAAGCATTTGTTAGGTACATTTTGTAAAATATTTTAATACAATATTCATTGCATAGTTAAACTTGATACAAAAATCCAAAGGTATCAAAGAGTAAAAACACATACCTTGACATTCAACACCACCTCCTTTGACTCGGTTGCCAAATGCTGCTACATAAGATCTACAATCCATCAACAGCATTTTCTTGTCCGAGTCCTCGGTTACATCTAAAACAATAGAATCAATTCAGTTACATGTATACACATTTTGATTAGTTAATTTCAATTATAACACAACACAATAAAGATTTTATGTCATTTGTCCACAGAGGACTATTACAAGGTGTCAAACCTCAATAAACCAAAATTTCTACTTTTTTTTTAAGCTACCATAAATTCAATGAACAATTTTTCAGTTATATGGTGGCAGCCAGTTATTGATGGTTGAGGAGAGAACCCTGTAGTAATGTACCTGAGATGAGATTACCAGCCTTTCACAAGAAATCAGGCAAACTTTCTCACGAAATCAGCTTAGGTACCAGCCATACTCGAACCTGCGCTTGACTAAAGGTGAAAGATGTCATGGTTTAAAACATGATGATCTAGCCAATGGCACAGAGACTTGAATTCCTTCATAAAGTCTAATAATAAATTGTATTATATATCTTGACCCTGAAGGCTTGTAGACTTTGTCTAAATAAAAACTGCAATGGTCCAGTTTAAAACATCTAGTGTAAGCTCAGAAACTTGACAAATATTTATTTGAATATTGTGAACTTCTGTAAAATCAAAACTTTTTGTTTGATATTGTTATATTAGTGAGTATCCAAAATCGACTAATTCAAATCCAAGATGGAAATTTGTACTTGAATGATGGACAATAGAATACAGTAAAACCTGCTATAGCGGGCACCTCTATATAAGGATCACCTGTCTATAAAGGTCAGTTTTGAAAAGTCCCTTGACTGCATACTTCAACTAAATTGAACCTGTGTATAAGGGTCACCTGCACATAAAGGTCAATATTCTCTGGTCCCTTGGGTGGCCCCTATATACAGGTTTTACTGTATTTCATAATGACCAGACCACCACCTGTGATGAAAATATACATGTAACTTTATATTAATCAGGGACAGAAATTAAACTCTGCAATCAAGGAGCCATCTGGGTTCATATGTAAGGATTTTTTTGGAGCCTAGCTACATGTCTGGAAACCCTATAACATGCTATTTAAAAACCTCACTACAAAAACTTATTTTAAAGTAGTTCATACACTAGCTACATGTAGCAAGGTATACTCAGTTTATAAGAATATCAGTTGAAATTTGTGAAAGTGAAAGATATACTCCAAATGTCCAGTAGCAACATGGGCTAACACACTGTGAAATCTACTAGCCTATCTCAGTTTTTACATGAGCTACTAGGCCCCTGTTAATGCCTGTATACAAAAAAATTATCCACATATGCCTCTATTTTTTATTTTATACATCAAATGCTGAGCTGAAACTGATAAAACCATGCATCAAAAAAATATATACAAAAGCGTGGATTTATTTACATGTAAAACACACAATTAGGTGTTAGGCTTCAAAATCAACAAAAAAATTAATTTACCCCCCCCCACCCCCCCAAGAAATAACTTTACAGTACATACACTTACATAGTGTACATATGATACTCAATACAGTGATGGTAATGAATGTCAGTGATATGAGGGCTACCAAGATAGAGTTTTAGATATAATTTTAACAACAGTATGGGAAACACTAGTCTAGGGACAAAAATTACCTCCATTCTGTGAACTAGATTCGGATCCACTAGCATCATCAGTCAGGGAGGAGTGTTTCTGGTATGATCCTGGATCTTGAGCACATGCATGGACAATGGCTTCCAGTAGGTTTTCATCCTGTGTGTTTCTCCAGCTCAGCCATCCTAATTCTGGCTGACTACATCTTACCAACACTGAGCCATTCCTCTGATCCCTATTGAATAATGAATATATAAAATTATCTTTTTATTTGTAATAAATCTGAAAATGATTTAGCTACCTGAAACTGATCCTGGTAACAATTATTAATTGAAATTACAAGGTCATAAGGTCACAAGATTACCAGTATTTCACACACAAGGTAACTCTGTACATAGTTATACATGTTAGATTACATATCACTTATGGCTTTTTCTATAGTAAGTATTTTTCCCAATATGACACAAATTCATGTTAAAATTCCCAATTGTATTGCCAATGGCATTTTCCCAATATGGACAGAAAAAGGCCTGTCACTAATTTGGGGGATTTTGATGATAGTGTACAGATACATGTTCCCAGTAAAACATGAATAGTACTAACACATACAAAGCCATTCTAATACAGTCAAACTTGTAAATAAAGACCACTCAGGGGGAAATTACAAAAATGGTCTTTATAGACAGGTGGTCTTTATATAAAGGGTCACACGAGATATTATGAAATCCAAAGGATCAGAGGTGACTTATTTCCAACTACATATTTCTTCCCTGGTTAGATGTTCCATTTAGTAATACATTGTAATATTACAACCATTTTCTTGCCTCCAAAATTCTGGGTCCAGGAAAATTGGGAAAATATAATTTTTTTTGCATATTTTGGGGAAAATACAAGCCATTTTTGCATTGGAAAGGGTCCTGTAACCGGACCCAAAATAGGCATAGGAAAATCCCTGTACTAATACATGTACAACATATAAATAATGAGAAAAAGAAATAATTCAATGTTTTAAATAATTTTAATTAATTTATGATGAAATTGTATTAAGTACATCGATACTACGCCATGATACAGCACATTATTTAAACTGGAACAAATCTTATTAAACTCAGTGATCTGTGTTGTTAAGTCACATGAAAGTGTAAGAATAGAAAGAAAAATGTAGACAGATGAATTTTATTTCATTTTCATTTTATTAGACACAATCTAATGCTACGAGCGCCTGTGATTTTACTCTGGATTGAGATGTTTACTCACTTTTCAAGTGATGTTCGATAAGATAGGATGTAAGATAATTTTTTATTTTTTTATTTGATTTTTTGTTTTACGCCATACTCAACGATCTTTCAGTCATATAATGGTGTCCATTTTTATTGGTGGAGGAGAAATCCCAGTTACCCGGGTAAAGTCCACCGACCTTCCGCAATGTAAGATAATTTCCCAATTGCATTCCTGAATATGAGAAAACAAAACATGAATCGTTCAGCGATGATATTTAAATGCTCCTGTTTGTAAGGACACCTTGTCACAAAGCGTGTCCTTTTTGAATATTTTCTTTTTTAGTCTTAGTCTTTCCCTGATTAAGTAATCATCACCAGAAACTTGGGTCAATAACTGACGATTGAAAACAAAACATCTATCAGTCAGCGAAGATGTTAGTTCTTGGATGTAAAAACACCCTGTCAAAAAGCATGCCCGAGTGCCTAATTACCACCCAGGGCATTAAATGACACCTTCAGGTGTGTTGTGACTGTCAAAATGTTGTGTATTGCGCTGTGTTGTTGGTCAGTTCTTGCAATATCTTGCGAGAATTATCTTCCGAGTGATCTCCCTTCCACCAATAAGCAGTCACTATACGTAAGTCAGATAAATACTGGCGCGCAAACTAAAGTGGTCGCCGGACATGTAACTCAGGTGGTCGCTATATAAGGGGCAAATATGTAGTAATTCTCAAGGGGTGGTCCAAATATGGTCATTATGGATAGGATGTCATTATATAAGGGCAATCGCTAAGGCACGTTTGAATTTAATTAAAACACAGTCAGATTTGGTTCATCTTACAACTGACTCTTGAATCCAAGTGCAGCCACAGAAGTATAAACAATTTAACTGGCACATATTTCTAACCCAAATATGAGACCCAGTGGTGTAACACAGACATATGTGGGCTCTAGTTCATATCTCTATCTTACACTCTATTGTGAAATTATATATCTTTAAGATAAACCTGTGCATGTCATTGCAGAAGTTACATGTCTAACAAGCTATTGATCAATGATACAGCAATAGAGTGTAATTTGCTTATATGGAACACTTGCATCCAAAATATTCTCTCCATTTACATTGTAAAAGAAATATGCTGCATTGCTCTGTTTAATTCACTAGGACACTAACAAATTTTACTCATGACAACTTGTTTCACCTTTATATCTATGGAATTACATTTGGGGAAAAAAATATTTATGAGAGGGTACAGAATACCACAGGCTAAGGTTTACAGATCAACTGTCAAAAACCTGGCCTTTCTGCAGTACAGTACTCAGTAGAGTAAATGCTGTCATGTTTATATTTGAAAGAGTTGCCCACTGACGTCCTGTTGATTATACATAAGCTCTATTTGTCATCGGGATCTGGTTTGACTTGGAAATAATCCCACTCGAAAGTAACTTGAATAAGTCAAGCCCTCTCTGTTTCCGATTCCCGAGGAATGAAGTGATCGTAGTGAGCAGAATATAATGACCACTTGATATTCGCTGCCATTTGCAATTTATACTGATAGCACTAAACACCTAACAGGACACACTATTATGAAATAGCTGCAGGTTTTTTATAAACTAGATATAATATTACATCAATGTTCAAATCTTATTTGTATTAGATAATTGTATATTCTGATAAAGAATATTAAGTTTGTTTATTAGAGGTATTGGTGTTTGATTCAAGTAAATAGCATGTTGTTTGGGTCATAAGAAGGACATTTATAGAATAATAATTTTTTAACCAAACCGAACCAAAATTCAGAATATACAAACCGAACCGAAATCAGGAATATACCAACAGCACCCCTACTCGGTACTTTCTCTCTACCATTTTGTTCTCTTCCCAACACATGTAAACACAAATATGAAGCACACATGTGACTGTAAGTTACTGTTAAATGAGCAAATGAAAGTCCCTTTACCTCCATACTACAGATGGGAATCTTCTCAGAGCTCTAAATCCTGCAGAACTTTTCAAATCATCATCTGATACAGCTGATGGTACAATGTGATACTCTGGGTACGTTGGACTTACACTGTAAAACAGAAAGTAGTTTGTTAGTGCTAACCAACTGAAGCAATAAAAAATAAGGCCATTCAAAATTAATTATCTGCTCCTCGGATGGCAAATTTTGGAAAATTTGGCATGGTAGGTCAGGGTTTTTATTGAATGTTTTTATTTCAAATATAATATGAGTAGGTTCTCATATTTTCTTTTCATGGATTATTGTCATAAATAACTTCAATTATATATGACATTTTCTTTTGATATATGCACACATCATTGTTCAAATGTGTCCAAAGTGTCCAAAGTTGGACTTTATTCAAAGACTCCATGGAACTGTCCTTTGATCAACAAAAGAAATGACAATAAGTATACATTTACACTGTCTCATCTTTATATTTGATGATTTTATACCAGTACTGTAAACTTGTCAAATGGAGGGAATTAATTTTCTTTCTAATTTATGGATTTATAAAACAATAAAAACAAACCATTATCATTTATGGCATAGGCTAAAATTTCAGAGTCAAGGGATTGTCCGAGAACCAGATATTTTTTTTATTTGGCCTAATATTTTATTCAAATTAATATATGTATATAATAGCAAGGAATGCATAATTCACACAGATACCATGGTAACCTTTCAAAAGCCAAGGTCAAGGATATTTGTTTTTGTTTATAAAACTAATAACCTTGACCTTGGCTTTTGAAGGGTTACTTTCTGATATTACTTGTCTTTAATATTTGTCTTTGTTTATCTATGTTTGTTTCTTTATTGTTGTTTAACGTCCCACTCAAGAATCTTTCACTCATATGGAGACATCACCAAATGCTGATGAAGGGGTTCAAATATTGGCCTATGCTCGGCACTTATGGCCATTGAGCAGTGAGGGTTCTTTAACGTGCCGACACCTACTGTGACACGGGACCTCGGTTTTACTGTCTCATCCACAGGACAGGAAACCAACCTGTCGCCAGCTGGACTCGACTTCGTGACCAAGAGTCGAGCATGCTACCAAATGAGCCAGGCTGGCTCTTTGTTATCTATGTATTACAGACAAATACTTAACTGATACAAGGAAGTGAAAATAATTACATACGACAGAATGGCTCCAGATTTGTGATTTAGGCTTGTATTTTCCTTCATAAGCATGATAAATGCTCTTTCTCATCATTGTGCTTCCTAATTATAACTTTGGTGTATACTATTCTTAACCCTTTTACCCCTAAGTATCTACATGGTATGCTCTTTTGTACTGTTTAGACCAATTTATTATGACCTGTAGGGTTGAAAGGCTGAATTGTGGGCAAAAATCTTTGAAATGATGCTATAAATATTTTTACTCGGTGATTAGCAATAATTTTATCAAAACAGTTACACTGAATCATACTGAACATACATTTGTAGCTTTCAATGAGTCTACGCTCTTGTTAAATCTTTCCGCTACAAAGCTCAAGTGCAGTCTGATGATGTGGACAGAAACTTTACAAAAGTAATTATTTACAAAAAAATAATTTACAATTATCAAGCTTTCCTACGTGCAATGCTAAGTTACTTGTTTAATACATGTAGTAACCACAGCTGTAGAATCATATAGTCAAAAATGTGACAAGATTGTATTCCTACAAATGCAATTTGAAATGCATTGGATTGTAAACGGACTCAAGGAATGCTAACGCCTCCACAGCACCTGGTCCCACCTCTGGGTATTTCAGAGGTCTGTGTTTGTTCAATATTCACCAAGTTTATATGGTCTTATGAACCTCCTTGAAGTATCTTAAATTTTTATTTTCTTTGACAATTAAGGTATAAGCCCTAAATTTTCAATGTATATTCCCTGATTGAAAAAGAATGTTTAACCCTTTTACCACCAAGTACCTTAATGATATGGTCATTTTTATTGTACCAGACCAGTCTATTATGATCTGAAGGGTTGACAGGGTCAAATCAGTGTAAAAAAATCTAGGTTTTTTAATGCAAAAGGTAAATGTACTGAATGGTGATAGAACATGAAAGGTATTCATTAACATTCAAAGTCAAATTTATAATACATCAATTATCTTTGGGTCAGGGATCATAGAAATGTTAAAAATAAAACCAGGGAATAAATTTACATTCCCAAACAAACACTGTTAAAAGAAGACAGACACTATACCATATAACATATTCAAAACTACCAAAGGTCACAAAGAAACAAATGACACCATCTGTTTTGCATTTGGAAACTGACATTTTTTCTTTCTATATAATGATCTAAAACAACATAACAATAACCTATTACTGACATGCTTCACTTATAACTGTCAGGATACGTCATGTCATAACCTCTTCCATTGCAAAATAAGCTATGACCCACTGTGGACCAAGGTTAAAAAAGGAAACAATAATATTCTCATAACACTATACCAAAAACATCCACCTAATTTGCATGTAAAAATAAAATCAGAATCCCATGGTATAGAATTATTGACATCTGTATTCTTCAATTTCTTGGAGAAAAATTAATTATGAATATGCAGTGAATTACCTGTAACAACTTACATTTTGTACTACAGGGCAAAAAATTCTTTTAATTCCTATGATTAATATAACTATTTCTTATTGTACAAAACACATCTGACAGCCACCCACTCACTCCATCTAGACTTTTTCTACAAAAACTTCCTGTTAAAATTTATAACATATCAAGGACAAACTGCACATGCAAAACATGAGATTGAAGCTTACCAGAAATCACAAAAATTTACATTTGTGTACACAAAAACTTAAAAAAACCTTGGAGGGATTTTCATTAATCTGTTCAGGGGCAGAACAACAAACAAGCGATGAACATCTAAAAGGCAGACATTTAGTCTGGTACTCAACAATTTGCTAGTACTGTAATTTATCTACAAGGCAGGTGTAAAAGGGACACAGATAGGAATGATTACAAATAGATCACCTAGAACTTGTGGTCCTCGGAAAATTAATGTCAATACCTGTGCTCAAGTTCACTACAGGTGTTTTGTCTGACACATCCTAGACAAATTATATATAAGGTCAAATGAGATATACATAAATACCAGAACAAGACGTTAATTAGCAGATAAAATACTAGTGTAATGTCACTGCCTGACCATTTACTATACAAATAATTGAAAGATGAATCACTGATAACTGGATGATATAATAGGATAATGTGATAATATTAACCTGGGCACAGATTGATATTTGAGTATACAACACTGACTGTACAACACAGATTGGTGTTTATAGTAAACACTGACTGTACAACACAGATTGGTTTTTATAGTAAACACTGACTGTACAACACAGATTGGTGTTACAGTCAACACTGACTGTACAACACAGATTAGTGTTACAGTAAACACTGACTGCACAAAACAGATCGGTGTTTATAGTAAACAATGACTGTACAACACAGATCAGTGTTTATAGTAAACACTGACTGTACAACACAGATCGGTGTTTATAGTAAACACTGACTGTACAACACAAATTAGTGTTACAGTAAACACTGACTGCACAAAACAGATCAGTGTATATAGTATACAATGACTGTACAACACAGATCTGTGTTTATAGTATACACTGACTGTACAACACAGATTGGTGTTTAAAGTATACACAGACTGTAATACAGACATTGGTATTTTAGTATACACTGACTGCACAACACAGATTGGTATTTTAGTATACACTGACTGTAAAACAGAGATTGGTATTTTAGTATACACTGACTGTACAACACAGATTGGTATTTTAGTATACACTGATTGTACAACACAGATTGATATTTTAGTATACACAGACTGTAAAACAGAGATTGGTATTTTAGTATACACTGACTGTAAAATAGAGATTGGTATTTTAGTATACACTGACTGTAAAACAGAGATTGGTATTTTAGTATACACTGACTGTACAGCACAGATTGGTATTTTAGTATACACTGACTGTAATACAGACATTGGTATTTTAGTAAACACAGACTATTCAGTACAACACAGATTGGTATTTCAGTATACACTGACTGTAAAACAGAGATTGGTATTTCAGTATACACTGGTATTTCAGTATACAATGATTACACAGTACAAATTGGTGTTTATAGTACAGGTATTTATCTACTGAAGTGAAATGTCCTGTATATTGGATTGCTCAGTTACCTGCCTACAGGTTAATTACAGGTGGTCTAGTGTTCAGTCAGGATCACATCTATGTATAGTACAGATATGTATATTCTGATCTGTATCTGTATAGCTGTTTTTTTTTAATACCGATAAACAATGAACATCACCACAAGTACTTTTACTTATACAGTGACATCAACAGCTACCATGTCATGCTAAGTGCTGCATACAATGACACTCAACTCCTTTTTAATGTCTTGTCAAAACAACCATGATTGTCTTTTCTTTTGCCAAGTGCTTGGCAGAGGAAATGTTATATCTTGTTTTAAAGAAGTCTTATGATGTATCAATGACCTTGTCTGGGATTGAAGCTAGCCTAAATCCCATAGTTTTGAGGAGAGTGCTCTATTCACTGTGGCATCATGAGAGGTGATGTTCCATGCTAGAAAATATCTTGGTAAGTCCAAGATATTCTTGTCTTGAGGAACTTAATTACTTAATTTTCAAAGAAAAGTTTGACTTCAGTTATTTCTGTGGTGCAAAATTTTCATGATTTCAGTAGTTAAAGGTCATATCTTTTAATTTGCAATTTATTGATGCCGATATATTTCATGAAACTGAATTTCATTATACTAAAAGCTTGACCTTAAATCAATACACTATCACTCGTCACTTGTTTGGGCTCTTGAGATTTTTCTCGCAACTCCTTTACTCTGGTGTAGAATTCTAATATTGATCTTAGATTTGGCTTTAGTAAATGCCCATCAAACACATAATTTTTTTTACAAATTGTAGGGACATGTCTGCTATGATAACAAGAAACAACTGACAATAAGAATTCATTCACGAAAATAGGTATGGCAGAAGGTACCAAGTTTACATGAACGTTAATAAACAGGGAGGTGATTTTGGTCGATCCAATGTTTTTATATTTTGCATTTTCAATTTTTTTTATCATTATCGCGAAACATTGAAAATACCAGTTAAACGGTAGATTAACCATTAAGTTCTTGACATGAACTTTGTAGACGATAGCAATTCTTGATAGCAGTACAGGAGGGTTAAACAGTTTTGCTTACAGTTATGAAGTGAGGGTAATTATCAGGTGCTTTTAGTAACCAGACACACATATTTCAAATCATCTAGAAGGAACTGAACTTCTACCAGTACATGAACTACAATTTATGAATATTACCATCATCTATAATATAAATTATTACAATGATCATATATCATCTATCAGACATAACATTATATAATGTCACCGAACCACTGTAAAATTTATATATAAATAGTATCTTCCTGCGATGGCTCAGGCCGTCAGGGTACGGCATGATTTTATCACAGCAAATATAGAAAGTTATCTTTCTATAAAAATAAAATCAATATCATACTACATAACATATATGTAAAAATAAAAACATGTACATGTATAGCAAATTTATTTTCAACACACTTCATTCACTTTTTTGTGCACAGCTGTCTTCCCATTTACATGTAGGTAAATGGTTGCTATAGATATCACATCCAAGTGGGATTTGATAGAAAATCTGAGATTGGTTAATATATTGCGTGACAATTTGGCCCTGTCTGGTAAATTCAGGATCTACATGTAGTGTGAACTATTGTCCATTTGCCTCACTATCTCATTCAAACAAAATTGAAATTATTTATGTCGTGATTTTTCAATGAATCCCATTAGCCTACCCCAGATATCAATCAGAACCAATACTTGTCGAGTACAAATAACGTACATCAGATTGACGACAGCTTATGATCCTTATCTTAAACAAGCTTAAGTTTAAATCTGGGATTTATGTAGGGATAATTCAGACAGGAGAGTCAACTTTATTCTTGGTGTAAATACATTCACACGATTAAAGTCTTTACAAATTTTAAGTACTGTCAGTTACACACAAAGCAAACTCCAGAAGTTGGATATAACTGAATTCTATCAGGTTATACTTTAGTCCTGCATAATACAGTGGAACCCATTTTGAGAGACCACCCATTCTGCCACTGAAATTAGTCTCTGAAGACAGGTGGTCTATTAAAAGAGGTTTTAATTTACAGAGATATTTAACTGATAGTTTTCAAATTGTGGTCTAAAAAAACAGTAAATACAGGACTTTATCTGTAGATAATGCATGGACACTTCAAAGCAGTTCAGTAACTGTTTCAGTCATTCTGATCAATACACTGTATTACACCTGCATTTGTTGAAGACTCTCCTATCAATTTTTGTTTTTTATAGACCGGTAAACAGGGCACAAAACTTAAGTTCTGTCAATCACTTATATGTAAATTTGACATTTTGTCTTTAATTTCTATGTAAACTGGAACTTGAAATCCAATTTTTGTTTATCTATACACATTCCTTTTTTATTTAGGAATTCTTTAATCATGCATCATATAGGCTTGGTTCAGATTTTTGCTTCTGCATTATTGATTCAGGTGATATTTATTCCAACTGACCAATTACATGTCTCCAACAGGACCTTAACAGTCATCCTTTTGGCCTCTTTATTCTCAACCTTACTTTTTGGCCCCTTTATTCTTAACCTTACCCTAGAGATGCTTCATACCAAATTCCAAGATAAGTGGACAACTGGGTTTTTACTTTATTTTTTGTTTGTCTATCTTTTTGTTTTACATCCCGCAAAGAATTTTGGCCTGTACTAAGGACCGACGCCAATGCAATTAAGGTTCTTTTATGTGCCACGCTTTCCGCGACATGGGACCTTAAATAAGACTCATCCAAAAGACCCATAAATTTCACTTTGTATGTCAAGCAGTTCGTGTTGTATGACCCAGTCTGGGAATAGAACCTGGGCGTATTGCTTGCGAGTCAAACACTCTACCAACAGACCACCACAAGCGGTAACCGGTTTTTAAAATTAAGTTGAAAATGTTGTAAAATTTACATACAGCACATGACGAGCATCCACATAATGCATGCTGCATGGTGACAGACCTCATTAGGTCAATTGAGTGAGCTTCATGAAATACTTGTCTACAGTAAACTACACTATCAACTGGCGCTATATCTTACTGACAAATATTTCCAGAAAATTTTATGTCAGGATAAAAAGAGGTATATTTATATATATACCTGAAATCTTCATTGATGTAGGTAATCCTCCAAGTTTTCCTGGCTTTTAGGTCAAATTTTAACCTTTCAACTTCTTTTCCAAAGCTGTAACTAAAGTTTTTGTCTGCAACAGAAAAAATACATATCAAGTTATCACAAAAAATAATTTGCTTCATCGAAGTCTCTAGAAGTAGAAAGGCATTTTTTTTCTTATCTTTCATTCCAAACAAGAGATATTCTGGATCAATCAAAGGGAAAAAGACATAGAATATCCAAAGGCAGTTCACATAATGCCAACATACTTTAATCCCCGTAATTAACCTGACCAAAGAGATTTGTTTATGAAGAACATCTAAAAAAAACCAAATAATAATACCGGTAATAACCACCAAGACATTTCTTAAAAATCTTATGATATACATATAACATGCATATGCTAATAAGATAATATACATGGTAACATTTAAAGTACATGTAAAATCAACACATATTTACATTTTCTTTATACTAAGGAAGGTGCCACATGACTGGCATTTTGTTTTTTATTAACAATGCTTGCTCCATACAAAGAATTTTTCATGCCATGGTTTTGTCCTTGAAATGGGAATCTAGAAAAGTTGTGTTGCTTTGTTTCTTTAATATTGCTAATGGCCTTTTAAAAACTGACAAAAATCTATCAAAACTAATCATAATGATTGATTTAGATAATTTGCAGTTAAATACAGTTGTTTACTGTATAGCTGCTTTTATTTCAGGATATTCACGGTCAAAGAAAATACGGAGAATTTAAATACCTAGGAATATAATACCTTATGCTAATGAAGTATCAGAAAGATAATATGTTAGCAATCAAAATTTTAAAAGTCAATACAAATCAAAATGTATTTATATATAACCAGACATCATATACATAAATCACAAAATGTTATATTATATTAGCTTTACTTCAACTTATATTATACTTCTGTTTTGGAAACAGTCTTACGGAAAATTTGATCCCCATGAATAAATTTCTTTCATAAAATGCGAAAATTTTCCCCTATGAAATTAAACAATTATACAGTACCTTGCATACACAGCTGATAACAAGCTTGGTGTTCTGTGGGGCCCGGATTTCTGTCTACACACCAAGCACAGAATGGAAATGCAAACACCTCATTTAGCTGTTTAGGTTGTGATATTTTAGCACAAATTCTCTTGAACCAATCTTGACATGAGTCATTGTTACTGAAACCACACCTGAAAATAAAAAGGGATACAGATGGATTTTACAACCAATTAACAATACCATTTTAAGTACTTTTACATCAGTCCTGAAAAACAAGAATAATCTAACCTAATCTGACCTTGTTCTTATGTACATACAGTCAAACTTGCCCATAAAGGCAACTCAAGAGAACAGGCAAAAGTACGGTAGCTATTATAGACATTTGGTCTTTTTAAAGAGGTTTATTCATTATAAAAAAGTTAACAAAGGTATATGACTTTTATAAGCAGGTGCCATATTATACAGGTGGCCTTTAATGCAAGTTTGACTGTACATGTAAAAGTTCAAAAAGTACACCATTAATACACACACAAAAAATATTATGTTGTGAGACCTATGCCCCAGAGAATCATTCCCAAAGTACATACACTAGTAGTCAAAGTCCCATAAATCTGGTAAGTATTGCTGAATGTTAGTCACAATGGAACTCGTCCAAAATCTCGCACACAGAAAGCAACATACCAAAAAAAGAACCTCAAACATTGGATAGAAACCAAAAATGTTGAACACAGAACATACAAAATGTTCTCCTTGATCTTCAAACTTGGGGGCATTTAAACCAATATATGGGTAAAAAATCTGAATTAAATATCTTCATGGTACCTGTGTTTCAGTGCAGGACAAATTCACTTGCCCAGCCCCCGGGGCAACCTCAATTTTTGCTAGGGGAAGTTGAAAAATATGAACAGCTAGCTCGTGGGCAAGCTAAAAAACAGTTAAGTGTTTTACTTCTGCAAATGTTGAGGAAAATGATGATCAAATAAATGATTGGATGACAGTAATTAACACTCAAGATTATTAGTTGTGTATATGCATATAGTTGGGTCTGACATTTTGCATGTGCATTGTTTGCCATGTAATAGCTTAGTGGTCTGAGCAAGTTGAAAATGACTTTCAGCTTGCCCTGGACCAACTGACTGCAAAATTATTTGTCCAGCCCTGTGTTTGATAGTTTTTTATGTCACTCATGAAATTTGTAGGTCATACATGTAATGATGTATATCAAATCTATGAAAACAATATACAATTTACAATGACAGGCTAACTTTTGTAGGTCATATATGTATATCAAATCTATGAAAACAATATATAATTTACAATGACAGGCCAACTTTTGTAGGTCATATATGTATATCAAATCTATGAAAACAATATATAATGTACAATGATGTGCCGGTAACAGGATATCCCTTCCAGTATATTTTGACCTGGATCCTTACTGCAACTAGGTACAATGTATAAAGTTTGCAACTAACAATTATATCTTGTGGTAAAAGTTTGTTACAATTTTTATATTTTGACATTTATTGTGATATAAGTTAGGCCAATTACCTATGTTGTAAGCAATAAATTAACTAGTTAAAAATATTAACACTGGTTTTGTTATTAAGAGTGTTTAAAAGTTGGGCATACAAACACCACCTCTCCCTTTAAAAATTATCTCAGAAACAAAAAAATGGAAGGATGAGATGACAGATTGACCTACACATACTGACATAGGGCATGTCCTTGTACAACATGTATAGACTTAATCCTGACATAAAAGTGATGCAATATAGACTACCACAATAATGTGTAAAGCTACACCGAACAAACAAATACACGGATGACTCAGATTTTATTGACTGGAAAAGGTGACTGAAATATGGGCATGTTTTATCTCTAAAAACTTGCAGATGGGAACTTACGATCTGAACACATACATACACATATTTACCAATAGATCATCAATTTAGATAATAATGTAAAGTGCATAGGAAGTTTTAATTTAGAATTTTAAAGAAATTTCAATTTCAATACATAACATTATATGAAATGTAGATTGATACTGCATATGGTATACAAGTCTGTCAGTACAGGAATTAGAGCATTTAAATCTGTGGGAAAGAACCTACAGATATCTGTGTATGTTACACTTGACAGAGTACGCAACAAGGAATATATCAAATAACTTTAATGTGTTACAACTTTATTTTTTAACTAACAACTTATTGAAGACAAACCTTTAATTCTAGTTTTTAACAATGGAGATACAACAGTATTTAAGCTATATATGTACATGTATCATGATCAAGTCATTTCATGTAATTCAATTTCATTTTATAATCATCATATTTGGTCACAGTGCAGAGAGTTCACTATCTACATTACAAGTACAATTGTCTATATGTATACCTATATACAAGATGGAGTTTATTACATTTCCTGTTAACAGATTGGAAGGTGTCAATATTTCCCAGTACTATTGTCAGATGTTACATGTACAAGTTTATCTGCAAGTGACAAAATGTCAATCAGATATTGTGAACAATGTTTTAATAACTATTAACTACATGTAAATACACATACAATGATACATGCTTATGTATGTAACATAATCACAACATACATGTGAGGCTCTCAAACTACTTTCAGAACATTGGGAATGAGGTCCTTTTAATGTGAATGCAAGTCTCAAAAACTACTTGTCCTGGTAAATGTGAATGCATGCAAAGGTCTAAAACTACTGGTACTTTCAGAACTTGGGAATGAGGTCCTTTCCATTGGGAAAACAACCAGTGGAAATATTTTAGTATTCTACATGTATAGTGGGTTATCTAATAGTCACAATGTTGTTTAACCCTTCCAACACAACAGACCATAATAGATCAGTCTAAGAGCATACCATTTAGGTACTTTGGGGACAAAGGGTTAATTGAAATGGTATCAGAACAATAACAAATTTATCAAAGAAAGTCCTGTTAGAGTTGTGAAAAAACAAACATTGAAATAAATTCAATCATGATGTAAAAATTATACTGGAGAAGTCAAGCTACATAAACACGATGTACATTATAAATACACATGCTGTCGAAGACTTGATCTACAGAACTCAACCGAGCATTGAATCAAGGTATGGATGACGCTTGCATGAGTACAGCGCAACCATCTACAATCTATACTAGTTTATATTACTGCTGGCTGCTGTCCTATGTATGATAAAAAAAAACAAACAACGAGATGTATGTTTTTTATCATCTAAAACATATTCTCAGGTTTTTAATCTGTAAATCAATAAAATCATTGACAGTGAAAATCTTTATCTTAAGGACAAAATAACATCTTCCTTATGGAACACTAATATTGCCTAAAAGTACAAGATTTTATCAATGAGATAAATAGCCTACATCCACGATTTTAATTCTGTAAGTACGAAATGTACATGTATATTGCTGAAATTGTCAACTGTGATATTCTTAGTTCTGAAGTAAAAATTCATTTTAGAAGACAATAATTTTTTTTACACTTTAAAGTTTACATGTAATTTGTAAAATTTATGTGCTTATCAATGCTAAGAGGAGAATTACAGTGAAACTTCCCCATAAGATTACCTACATGTATGTTTACAAATTACCTCACATTTCAGACCATAAACATGATAATTATTCAATCTCTATAGAATTTCTCAATATATTGTACAAGTAAATATCAACTAAGAACTGACCCTCACTTAAGAGATCACCTCGCTAATCAGACCACTTTGAGTCAGTCAGTTGGGCATACATGTTATCATGTACAGATAAAAATACTGAACTTTACACATCTGGGCCCAAAGTCACCAAATTTCCTCAATACTCAAGCTCAACTTTTATTTCATTATTCTGACTATGAAATTATTTATAAAACTTTTGGATTTAAGTGATTAGGAAACATATTATCATTTTTAATCATTTACATACAAATTTTTGCGTGACACTTATGATTTTCCTGTAAAAAACGAATAAATACATTGAGTACAGTACTCAAGATTTGAGAACGTACTCAAACATTTCTTTTTTAATATTTCTAAAGTTTTTAATCAAATGAGCGATAATTTTGATCATTATTTACAGTTATATGCTGTCATTATATATAAGCATGTCCAGTTACAAAATAAAATTTGTATGTTTTACCTTAAAATCATGAAAAGTTAGTTGAGCTTGAGTACTGAGTAAATTTGGTGACTTCAGGCCCTGAACACTGTCTGGTTACGCTAGACCTATATAATATGGATTAACTGTAATTTGTAAAAGTACATATTGAGGTTATAAATTAGTCTGGGATTTAGATGCTTGGTTCAGTCAATAACTGAGAGATCAAAGAAACCATGTTTCACCACTTACTACATGTATATATCACATGTACAAGACTTCATGCAGGTATGTTTTAACTTTGAACGCTGGTTTAGAGATCTTAAGATCTTTAACGTAATAACCATGAACATATACACATGTACATACTTCTAAAGCAACATAAACTGACTTCTTTTAATTGTTATTCTCTCAATTTGAAATACTAAGGTTGCATCATACACTCAGACTGTTATAAATCTATAAAGAGTTTGACTATATTACACAAATATATATACACTATGTATATAAAACAATTTGTCATCTACATAATGAATATAACATGTAGGTGATGAAAAATGTGTTTATGATTAAAGTACCTCATACCCGTACAGGAATTTTCCACCCTATGATTATACAGGGCCAAAATAAGGTCCCATTCCCAATGCAAAAAACAGACATTCACCCCCCTCCCCAATTTGTCCACAAGTCAAATGACAATGAATTTAAAGACATTCTTGTATTTTAAAAGTTTTGAGTACATATATTTCTACATTTCCCAATTTCAATAAAATGTTTCTGAAATTCCCAATTTAAATGACCCAGGGCCCATTCCCAAAAAGAGTGTGGGGAATCCCTGCAGTAGTAGATCTGTATAGGAGCAATTGTTAGGCTATTTCACATGTATCTGTTCTAGTATGTAAATCCAAATCTAAATCTGTCACAGAAATGTGGTCTCTCAAGACAAGTGACCTCTCAAAAGAGGTTTCATTTAAGGGATTATTTAACCAAGTGGTTTTCAGAGTGTGGTCTTAAGAGACAGGTGGTCTTTCAAGACAGGTTTCACTGTATTCAGTCTCAAGACCAGTGCCAGTATATTATACAAAAGAACATCTTTTTGTCAGTACTTGTAATGGAATGAATGGGCTGAATGAGTTAAAGGCACTCTTTCAAGACAGGTTCCAATGTATTCACATCTGTTCATTTGTGAATATCATTATAAACAATAATACAATCCCCTTAGAGGTAGAACACAGAGTGATTTTTAAAGGAAATACAGATTCATCTCATTATCTAATCAGCATTATGTAACACTGTTAAATATATGATCATTTTAAGTGCTATAGAAGGATTTTGCTACACAATATACCTTCACCAGTAAGTGGTTGATTACCCTTCAGGAAAAGCACTTACATGTAATCTATATAAGGAAGTTTTGTTGGTTATCTAAATGTAGTCATAAAGAAAAGTTCATAGACAATAGCCTTATCAATATGCATGTAATGTCTGACATTTCAATATACTACAGGTCATGGTTGTCAACTTAAAATATAAAAATCTGATAGAGATATTGACGGAATCAATTTCAGGTTCTTACTGGTTATATAATCATTGTAGTCTATTATTCAGTTGGTCTTCACTCTGAACACTGGTTTAATTTTAACTGTCAAACTGCTTTTTCTAATACAAAACTACATGTATTTACATGTATGGCAAATTTTGTTCAAATTTGTTTCAATTACATGTATACAAGTACAAATATGAAAATGTACAATATTAAAAAGGTGTAAATGAAGCTACATGAACAGTAGTTTTGTAGAATATACTAAAGTTGTCATGATAATCAATCATCAGTCGGAAAGGCAGTCGATTCTAGACAATCAATTTGAGATTTCATAACTGATTATAATCGGTTTTGTATTTCTAATATTATCTCGATTTCAAACAAACTTTTGTTACTGTCATTCAACCAGTGCCGATACAACCGTTCTCGCCATGTTAAATGTTACTTACATGTACAACGTACCTACTGATTCATGAAAACTGAATCATGTAAAAAATCTGTATTTTCGTCCATAATCAAGTTTTATTGGAAATGACACTGCATACTAAGAATTTATCATTAATAATATCATTATACAGTGAGCTACATTTTGAGATTTTGCAAAATAACATAAGTAGATTCCGATTCGATTATAAGTCGATCAATGATCGGTTTGGCTCAACCAATGCTGATTTTCAACCAATTTGACAACACTAGATTACACCATGATCAAGTTTACAAGTACATGTACTGGGAAACAATCAAGTTCTGAAATATTTACAAAGATCTAACGTGAACAACATCAATTTATGAAATATGAAATCATCTTGATGTGGCTAATCATTCAGGGTTTCCCTAGCCTGTTGCACAAATCCTGTGTAATTGTCAAGACAAAATAGCAAATGACCACTAGATGAAAATCAACTGTAGTTGTCTCAACTCATAGTGGACACATGATTAACTCCTCATTGTTTGGTAATTAATTTTATTGACATTCTGCGCCACACTCAACAGTGTTTCAGTTATACATGTATGGTGGTGGCCAGTTTTTAATGGTGGAGGAGAGAACCCAGTTACAATATACCCGAGAAGAGACCAGCAGGCTTTCGTAAGTAATCTGGCAAACTTTCTCACAAAATCTGCTTAAATTCTAGCCGTCTCAAACCTGTGTTGACAAAAGGTGAGAGACTTCATGTTTTAAAGCGTGATGCTCTAACCACTCGGCCATGGTACCCATTTCGCAATAAAAAGACTATGTCATAATTGTAGCATAATGATTACACAAAGAAAACATATGTTTATACCTAAAGAATCAGTGACATACGCCCCCCTCCCCCAATTTCCAAATGACAATTAATTTCATTTGAGAACTGAAGGGGTCCATTGAATCCCTATAATAAAGGGAAAACCCTTATCATACATGTACAATGTATGCTGTCAATACTGGATCTTGATCATACAATACTAACTAAGAGTCAATGTTATGTGACCATCAACAGGCAACAAAATAACAGAAATTGTCGTAACCCATTTACAGGACACACTAAAAAGAATGACCGCAACCGGCTGGTTACAATAGCAATAATGAAGACTTAAAAATGATTCATCGAGAACAAAAAGAAGGTTACATGATTTATATTTGTGGAAACCTCCACTTAACCTAAATGATTGCTCCCATGTTATTTTGTGGTCTGATTAAAATATCACATATCTGTCTGTATTATCATCTGATAAATGTATTGATTTGTGATTTTTTAACTTGTACATCTTATGTTGTAATAACACACTCAGATGCTAATCCGGCATCAATTTCATTGTATTTATATGTAAATGGCAATATGAAAACATGTGTGCACAGTTTAATCCAACATAAACAGCATTAAGACCAGAATGAGAGTACATAATGTAAATGTTAATATTAGTAGTGTAACAATATATCAATACAATGATATAGCAGGATATTATTTCTGTACAAACGGAGCATCAATATAGAAAAATTGATATTTTTCAGAAAAACAAAATACGAAATTATGTTGGTTCCTTTATAAGAATTTCAGTGTCTGATGGTGTCACCAAGCATTATATTAACAAATTGCATGTATCTTTTGTCTAAAATGCATGCAATTTACCAAGGTACAAGATGTAATTGATATATAATTTGTAGACCTGCATTCATTGTTTCTGTGTTTCACACTATTATTTCCCATGTTACACTGAAAATTCCTAAAAATATTAAAAATTTTGACACATAGATATGCTTTTCATTTATCATGATACACTTTTGAGTCATGATACACAGTCTTAGTTAATATACTGTATCACTGGATTGTTAACATTCCAACCATCTCACTGTCAGACAGAACTTGTTGTCTAAGTATTAAACTAAAAATTGTATATGTACACATGTATATAACACTTCATGTTGTAACATAAGTATACATGTATATAACACTTCATGTTGTAAAATAAGTATACATGTATATAACACTTCATGTTGTAACATAAGTATACATGTATATAACACTTCATGTTGTAACATAGGTATATATTCATGTTGTAACATAAGTATACATGTATGTAACACTTCATGTTGTAACATAAGTATACATGTATGTAACACTTCATGTTGTAACATAAGTATACATGTATGTAACACTTCATGTTGTAACATAAGTATACATGTATATAACACTTCATGTTGTAACATAAGTATACATGTATATAACACTTCATGTTGTAACATAAGTATACATGTATATAACACTTCATGTTGTAACATAAGTATACATGTATATAACACTTCATGTTGTAACATAAGTATACATGTATATAACACTTCATGTTGTAACATAAGTATACATGTATATAACACTTCATGTTGTAACATAAGTATACATGTATATAACACTTCATGTTGTAACATAAGTATACATGTATATAACACTTCATGTTGTAACATAAGTATACATGTATGTAAAACTTCATGTTGTAACAAGAGTTTTCTGAGGACAACGTAGCTCACCAATCCCCCATATTTAAGAACCAGCATTTTCATCATGAATGACATGATTGCATTAATACAAATTGTATACAGTAAAACCTGCTTTAGCAAACACCTGTGTATAAAGACCACCTGGTCACAAAGACTGTTTTTTGCTGTCCCCAATTGTACCATTTGTGTACAAATCAATCTCTATAAAAAGACCACCTCCCTATAAAGACTGATTTTGTTGTGTCCCTAAGGGGGTCTTTATATACAAGTTTCACATTTACTTTAGTAATTGATTAGTTGACCTTATAATGATTTTCATGAATAAAAGTTGAAGTCACAAAAATGTTAAAATTATTTATTATATCCAAAAAGTTTCACATTTCACTGCGCTAATTGATACGTGCTTTATACCAAATAACAGCATCCTACTACACATACTGAATGATTTATAATGCTTTCCAAAACTTACCCCAAAATAATAACCTTTGATCTTAATAAATAAAAGTTTAAGTCACAAAACATGTTAAAATTAACAGTGTCCTACATGTACTACACATATTGAATGATTTATAGTGCTGTCCAAAACTTAACCCAAAACATTTAACCTTTGATTTTCATAAATAAAAGTTTAAAGTCACAAAACAAGTCAAAATTTGAATTTATTCCAAAAAAGTTTTGTATTTTTCTCCACTAATTGATACTTTACTCCTAAAGAGTCCTTAATATCAAATAACAGCGTCATACTAAACATATTGAATGATTTATAGTGCTTTCCAACACTTGCCCCAAAACATTAACCTGGCAACACGGACACCAGGGTAACTAATAAACCCCCTTTTCTTTAAATAGGTGATCTAATAAATGAAAGAAGATAAAGAAAATGTATCTGTTCAGTGTTCATACTTCATATATATATATATATATATATATATATATATATATATACAGTACAATGTTTATACCTTAGAACTTCGATGAGTCGAAGTTCAAGGGACCGTCTAAAAAGTTCGAAACATCCCTGGATCATGAATGGTGATCGAGAAATCTAAAATTTACTCCTAACGACATGCCACACAAATCTAATCAAATCTATTGTACGTGACTTTTAACTGTATAGGTGCTGGGATCAAGTTTAGAATCGAATCCACTAAAATCATTTACGGACTTATTTAATGTAGATACAGTGTATTTATTTTGTACTCAGAGAATAAATCCAAACATTCTGCAGAAAAATGTAATCCAAGCGCCTATACGATAAAACAACGTTGACTCAGAGTTAAGAAAAAAACAGAGAAGCTAAAATATTTTGTCACCAATTTAATTATCAATTGTAAACGAAAGTCAATAGATGTATCATGCAGCACTAGTCTATCACATTAAAATTTTTTTTTCACATCAAATTGCCGATACCCGTTCATTTCATGTTGACGTTACAAGTGACACTTTGAGTTTGAGTAGAAAATGTTTACTGTATATTATCGGGTTCATTTCATTTTTTTTTACAAATCGGTAACTTATCATGACCCATACGAGATGGTAAACAACCAACACAAAAATTTGCATATTTGAGTCTGACACTAGTCGAAACAATCAATAATCTATTAGCGTCTGCTTATTACTTTTAATTACTTAAATCATGTTGTTATTTTTTATACTGTCCTGTTATCAATAAACACGTGTCCATTGTTCAACGTAGTCGGATAGGTGTGAAAATCGCCTTGGTAATTTACATCTTGTAACAGGTTTCGAAAACTGAATTTGAATTTTCGGGTTTTTACAGCGATGGGACTGCCAGTTTTGTTCGACACATCGAGAAATTCGACTCATGAAAGTTCGATTTATAAATTGATTTTCAGTAAGGATATTAATGAAATAAATCGGGACGTAAAAAGTTCGAAACAACGAGAAATTCGACTCATTGAAGTTCGACTCATCGAAGTTCTACTGTATATATATATATATATGTATATATATACATATATATTATATACCGTATTTGTCCTTGAAAGGGTGCCTACTCTTATAAGGGCACCCCTGGATATTTTTTTCAAGTAGATCTACTGACTGTTTGAAAGAATTTTACCTTTTTTTTTTTAATTTTTAATAAGTTTAGATTACCGCCTGACATCATCATACGTTTTCCTTTTTGGTGCAATAAATATCAACTGCAGTTCAAAATTGCAAAAGAAAACCTTAATTTGACATTGTAAGCAAATTTTACAATTCTACGGTGATATCTTTGATTTCGCCATTGACGTTCATCAACAAACAAAATGAAACCAGTCATAGTTACATTTTTTTTCTTTTGTTAAATACCTGTCAAATAAAATGTATTCACTATCGAAAGATAATACTTATCGCAATTTTTTCTGCAAAGAAATATGAAACTTGTTTACTCTGTAACTTTATAAAACTGAATTTGGGTTCGGGATTTCAAGCGAAGCGTTGTCAATCAAACTTCCCATTTTGTCTACTGCTGTCATTTTAAACCGTCCGCAAATACCAAAATCTCGCATTATACCAGTTATACACTTTTAATATCAGAGATGTATTAAATCAAAGAAATTGTCCAAATTGTCGGTTTCAATAAGGAAGCATCTGTGTAAGGCTCACTCATACTCATAATGCCTGTTTCCTGATCTCGCAGTTCAAATGGTAAATCTTAATTTGACAGTAACAAATTTTACAACACTGTTTCTTTTCCACTTTAGGATGTAGTCATGATTACATTTTTAGTAATTAAGTCAGTAAAAACAGCTATAAACACTGTAGATAACGTTGCATAGTGGAGCATTTTACCATTTTTTGCAATGTAATCAAAATATGCTTCATGAAAGAAAAAGATGTCAAAATAAGGGCGCCGTGTACTCCAATTACCCACGCCCGGCGCTCTTTTTAGGTCAAATACAGTATATATGTTTAGGATGTAGTCATGTACCTAATGCTAATACTTAAAATAAATATCTAAATTATCTTGGTATAAAGTGAAAGTAAATATTACATCATTGAAGTGTGTAGTGTGCAAATGAATGTATGTCTATACCTAAACAGTTTTACACAACCTTGGTATAAAGTGAAAGTAAATATTACATCATTCAAAATGTAGTATGCCAATGAATGTATGTCTATACCTAGACAGTTTTACACAACTTTGGTATAAAGTGAAAGTAAATATTGCATCATTCAAATGTGTAGTGTGAAAAATAATGTATGTCTATACCTAAACAGTTTTACACAGCTTTGGTATAATGTGAAAGTAAATGGAATTATTACATAATTCAAGTGTGTAGAGTGCAAATAAATGTATACATACATGTATACATTGTACTTATAGAAAATAAACACCAGCTTGGTATAAAGTGAAAGTTAATATCAAAATTATGTAAGTCAAGTGTGTTGTGTGTAAAAACTTAAACTCTATTAACTAGAAATAAAGTGAAAGTAAATGCAAAAATACATCATCCAAGTGTGGAAATTTAAAAATGCATGTACTTAACACTTCCTTGATACAAAATGAAAGTAAATGAAATATTACATCATCCAATTGTGTAAATTCAAGAATGCATGTACTTATCACTTCCTTGATACAAAGTGAAAGTTAACATAAATATTACATCATCCCAGTATGTACAGTGACTAAATTCATGTATATAATTCTTTAACACTATCTTAATCTTACCTGGCCACAGTAGCATCTTTGCAATAAACATGCAAATAGAAAATTTCTCTGCATTCTACATTTTCTACCAGTCCAAGAGGCACATTGATGAATGAATCCTTACATCTGATTAGTAGCCGGAAATTGGAAAGCGCAATAACTCCATCAGTGGTACGACCCAAAAATTCTACTGCCTCACCACAAAGCAATGGAAATGGGACCAACAGGGACTCGTCCTCACATACCAAGGACTTCTTGGGAAACAGATCTGACTTGTGTATACACTCTAAACTTGCAGGCTCATCAGCATATGCCTAAATAATAATAACAATAATAATAATAAAAATGATAATAATAATAATAATAATAGTGGTATTGTTTTATTGGTGTTTAACTCCAAACATATATTAATAATATAACATAAATTGCAGTAGTACAGTGATGGGATATTTTTCAATGATGCAGAAGAAAACTCAGATACAATGTAACAGTACTAACGTACTGTACCAGGAATAGACCACCTCTCACCCCCTGCAAGTTAAAAGGATCAAGAGTGCTTGTTCCATGTCAATATGATATTACACATTGTACATGTATGTGCATGCAAAGGGGGGGGGGGGAGAGAGTTTGTTTGTGTTTTATTAACTTGTGTATTTTCATATAATTATAGTACACATGTAAGATTTTTCAAGTCTTTATGTTTAAAACATATCTACACTGTAACGCTTTGACATATTTCTGACTGATAGTGTTTCTATGTGTATTGCGCAACACAGCAATGAAGATTATTTATTTCATAAATTACTAAGTTCAGTGTGTACGATCCACTAAGTGCCAACTACATATACCACATTAATTGTAATTTTTACAATGAGAAATGATAGGGGTACATGTATTTACTGAGATATAAAGGTTAAACGTTATCCAGTATCACTAGTACAGAACTAACAAACATACGTGTACAGTGTATCAAGGTCCATGTATATAAATTTATATACATGTAACAATAATGGTCAATTATCGGAGATCCCTAATGACAAATGTACAAAAGTTAAAAAAAAGTAACGTGCGTGTTTAATAACTCTTCAACCCTAAAAAACAATATGAGTGAACCACTTACATATCCACAGATAATAAACCACAGTAAAACCTAAGTTGCCAATGGTTCAACTCCCTACTAGTCATTCAACACAATACTTCACAGCAAAAATATATAGAACATTGACATCAAGTCAAATAAAGGGTAGCACATCCTGTTTACTGTATCGGGACTTTATACAGCATCAAGTCATGACTGGTTGGACACATATCAACACTATGATATACTGATACTAACCTCCTATAGCTGTTGATGTCAGCTACAAATGTATATCTTAACCTGCTGGTGTAATCGAACAAAAGAGGATTCAAGACAAACAGTGTCTTATGATTCAATAATTTTTATCATGCATTTGTACATGTACATAACTACATTGTTTGTAGACACATGAAAAAAAAATATAGCAGGAGTCCACATCTTAGGAATATTACAAATGTACATTAATTGTATGTAGACACATGAAAAAGTTAACAGTAGTCCACATCTTAGGAATATTACAAATGTACATGTTTGTACATATGTATGTAGACACATGAAAAAGTTAACAGTAGTCCACATCTTAGGAATATTACAAATGTACATTATTTGTATGTAGAAACATGAAAAAAAGTTAACAGGAGTCCACATCTTAGGAATATTACAAATGTACATTATTTGTATGTAGAAACATGAAAAAAAGTTAACAGGAGTCCACATCTTAGGAATATTACAAAGGCACATTACAATTGACACAACACCAACAGACATCTAGACAGATGAAACTTGTGATATACAATATTCTATGTATCTAGTCAATGTTTACAGAACACTTGTTCATGTACATGTATGTTCAAGTTTACTATAAGCATGTTTATCAGAAAGATCTTTAAAATTTCACTTATAATAATATAAATAATCAACCGAGTTATTGACATTATTGTCAGTTGTACAGGACATGATACAATTAGTAATCCGTTGTAAACACCATAACTAAGCAAATCATGTTGGCTATTTTCATGAAAAGCAGTGCAACCTGTCAGTTTCTTTCTCTTCTATTCAGAAAAAAAAATTGCTGATTTCTATCTACACTAAAAAAAATCACCAATACCTCTTTGCTGGCTACTTCAATTTACATTATAACCTATCTCCTACATACTCTAAAAACCATTGGAAAGGCTGGCTGAGTGTCACTCAAGAGTAAACAATAATTCCAAAACTACATATATTGATGTAATGACAAACCAGTAATTTTTCTTTTCCATAATAATAAATGACCCTGCTATATGAGTATGAAAACTTTAACACATTACACATGATGATACAGATTCAGCAAAACTGGGAAGATATCTAATATAGTCTACTCACCAGTAAATTGGGGGGGATATAGTCCTAATCATGACTTATTTTACTAGGGAAAACAACTTTAATCAAGTTAACTGTAAATTCCACATGGAAATCATTTCTTTCAATTTTTCCTTTTAATAACAATTCATTGTATACATGTACATTTCTTTAAAATGTAATTACAAGTACTTTGTGCATGTAATTAAACTGTAAAAACTACAAACATAAACTACCATAGTAGGTTAAGAACAGTACAATACATGTGCAACATAACCTGTTCAGTATTCAACATGACATTGTTTTTGTTACATGTAGATGCCATTAATACTGTTGACCCATAAACAAAGACTAATTAATACAAGCAAGTGTTTATGAACCTCTACCTTCCATATATCATAAAACAATGAATGGGTCAAGATGTCCATTGTGTAACCAACAGACAGTCCACAATTTGTATAACATTAGAAAATCACTTAAGGCATATTGTACAGTTAAATCAGGTACACTTTGTTGTAACTATAGGAAAATTACAGCTTTATATACCTGAAATGGTAACTGATACTAATGAAATGAATTCATGTATATTGTAGTGTAGGCATACATACATGTATACAGAAGTATGAAAGAAGGGAAAGTAAAAAATAATTTTACTATTCAATTCATTATACATTTAAATATGATTAAAGAGACTGATTTTAAAAATATTTCTTCTTCATACATAAATACAAAAGGATCAAGAACACATGTGATTAACATCATGCCCGAAAGTTTTAAAAATGCCTGAATCAGGCAAGTTTTGTACTAGGGATCTTATAATAATATGCAAGTCTTGAATTAGTTCAATTCTACAGTACAGTCATTTACATGTATGTTTTTTTAGTTCAATTCTACAGTACATTCATTTACATGTATGTTTTTTGCCAATACATTTTCTTACACAGGCCCTTTGGAATGGATATCATATTGGGAGGGGGCGACAGAAAAGGACAGTATTTCATTGACTTAATACAGCTTTCAATATGCATATTATATTAAACAGAGTTCAAGAATTCTTTGAGTATGAATTGAAGAATAAAGAATAACAAAATTGATTTGGTAAACATGACAGTTTTAGCCAATAGGGTTGAAGTCAGTACAGAGGCAAACCACATTTATCAAATAAGTTGATTCATTTTGGCAGCCATGCAAATTACCATACACCGTATATATATTTTTTAATGTCTGTAGACAGGCTAGGGAGAAGACAATATTGAT
Organism: Atrina japonica; assembly: GCA_030159075.1. Classification (NCBI taxonomy): domain Eukaryota; kingdom Metazoa; phylum Mollusca; class Bivalvia; order Pterioida; family Pinnidae; genus Atrina; species Atrina japonica. Next base: position 119,660 of record BROG01000459.1, on the reverse strand, counting down.
TTTACCTTCTTTACAAGATAAATGAACTTACCATTTTCAGATGCATTTGGCATATAAGCTGATGATCACACCTGCCTTCTCTTTACCTCCAAGACAATGCTTTCTCAATTTTTGTCACTTTAATTCACACAAAAATCCTGTAAGAAATCAAAAGATCAATTTCTATCAGTTCTCAGGGTAAGGCAAGCAACAACATCAACAGCCTCTCCAAATACTGAAATAGTAAAATACATGTAACTTCACAAAACGAAACTAATCTGAAAGTAATTTTATATTTAGTCTAAATGGAAAACCTGGCAGAATTCCAATACACGTTTACCTGTGACAATTGATTGTAAAAAGAATTCAATTTGGTACAAATGAATGAACTATTTTACATGTCCCTGTGTTAAAATACAATGCATACATTGTAGTACTGCAGTGATGCATGTTGTTAAATATTAATTTAAGAATCAGATATATGTCATGTGATAATTACATTTTGTACACGAAAATTCTTTAAAGAAATAAAATCCCAGGTAAACTGTCTAAGTAAGCAAAAATTTTTTAGTTAGTTCTGAGAAAACATTACTTTTAAAGAGTGATCACTGTTAATTCATATGAACAAGGAAGAATCTTGAAAATTCCAAACTGAGCCAGTTAAAATGCTTTGTGGGTAAGGGAACATATATCCCATTCACCCCCCTTCCAATGTGAAAATCTATACAGAGTTAAGACCTCTGTATTTCCTACATGTGCAAATACATGTACATGTAGTGTTTATATAATGGGTGTACATATAATGTTTGTGTCTTGACACCTATCTTAACTTATTGAATTTAATTCAATATTGTGCTATCTAGCCACAACAAGCTACAAATATACATGTAAGATGGATCTACAATAACATGTATAGATATGTTTGAGACAGAAAAAAATAACACAAAAATTCAAGGCCATGGTAATCTAACTTCTACAATTACAGATGACAATACTACATCATGTACATGATATTTTGTGACAACTTCAATCTATTACATGTATGTAGTGAATGTACATACATGTATACATGTATCAAATAAAAATGAGAATTGAAAAAAATCTGAAATAAAAGGTACAATTTATCCATTCCTTTCTCTTATTCACCAGGGTGTAATTTTTCAAAGCTTTGCCTTCGGATTCTGAACTATAAACAAAAGTAGTTTTAAAACATTCTATTTGCATATGATTATAGCAGTATAGTTTATTACATGTAAATGTATTGTTTAGATTTTTATGACACATATAGGTTTACAATTACAATAAGAGGTAAAGATATACAGGTACATGTGCATGTATTTTATATTTTCTTTCTAATGAGAAACCTTTTAAATGTAAAAAATAAAATAAAAGAAGATACAAGTACAGTAAAACCTGCTTAAGCAACCACCTGTGTATAAAGACCACCTGGTTACAAAGACCATTTTTGCTGTCCCCAATCATACCATTTGTGTACAAACCAACCTCTATATAAAGACCATCTTCCTATAAAGACGGGTTTTGTTGTGTCCTTAAGGGGGGACTTTATATACCGGTTTCACTGTAGATTTTTACACATATAACTTCTATATAAATACCCGATGTTACAGAAGAACCTGTCTTGAAATACCATTCTCATCAAGAACCACAGGTCCTCTGAGACCACATTTTGAAAACCTCTTAGTTAAATAATACTTTAAATAAAACCTCTTTTGAGAGACCACATTTCAGTGGAAGATGGGGTGGTCTCTAAACACTGGATCCACTGTACTACATTTAATGGTACAGTAAGAAGTTCAATACATACATGTATTTAACAGGGGATCAAAATTCTTTTTAGATACTCAAGTCCGGGACTTGGAGAGCAAATTTCTGGCAAGTCTAATTGAGAAATTTCAAAGTCCATGCTGAATTTTGTTGATAAGTAATACTGTAAAATTAAATGAATGCAGATGAAGCAAGTCCCTTGGTCTGAACCCAATTTAACCAAGTCCTGGACTTCAGACTTTGGGAATCTTTAACCCCTGTAGTATTGACGCTAACACACAAGAGTTGGACCTACATGTGTTTAGTAAGACTGGTACATGTACATACAATGTCATGAAAGTCTACCTGCCTTGTAAAACCAAATTCAGAAAAACCAATTAACAGTAGTTATTCCTTTCAAACTGAATGTAATACATCTTTTGAGATATCACAACACCTACACATCCCTTTCAACAGTTTTTGGAGGAGAAAAATTATGTAAAGTAGCGAGCAAAAAGGTATAGCTGAATTTGTGTGTAAATCGAAATCGGCAATCGGCAATTTTTTGTCTAAAAAGAGAAAGTAGCAGCTAGCCGAAAACTTACATGTAACTTTTCATGAAAATAACTAAATAACTTCTACTGAAAGGCTATATGGTATGTGTATCTTTAAAGACCATATTTACAGACATACAATGTAAATGTATGACAGACAGGGAATTTGATGGGTCTTGACAGCTTGCAGTGGTCGAGTTTGTGCAGTGGTCGAGTTTGATTTCAGAGTACATGTACTAACTGGGTCATATCTTAGACTTAAAAAAGTAGTGCCGACTTTTCTTAATCTTATGCAAAACATCACTGACAGGTCTTTCAAATAAGAGTAACATATGCATATATGATGTAAAACTGAGGTTCTGAACATGTGTCATGGCATGTAAAATAATGACCTTCACAGCATGGGCATCATCAGTCCATAGCACAGGTCAAAATTTTGAGACACTTCACCTAAAGGTTGTGATATCGCCATGTACATGTAAGTGAAACATAGAGTAGAATTCAAAGCTCACATCACAGCAAAATTTTAAAATCCCTCAAATAAAATTGACCTTAACCAATCTTCTTTACCACAACATTGATCCATGGTAGATTAAGTCCAACCAGGGTAATTTTTTTTTGCAACATACAGTGGAATCTGTCTTGAAAAGTCACAAATTGAAAACCACTTGGTTAAATGATTTTTTTTTAGATAAAACTTCTTTTGAGAGACCACCTATCTTGAGAGACCAGATTTCAGTGGCTAATTGGGTAGTCTCTCAAGACAGGTTTTACTGTATAAAATAACAATCTATAGCATGAAATGTGCTTGGAATCATAAGACATATATACAGTGAAACTTGTTACATAATGACCTCCTTTATAGGAAGGTAGTCTTTATATAGAGGTTGATTTGTTCACAAATTCTACTATTGGGGACAGCAAATAACAAAAACAAATGTATGTCATGCAAATTTTGTTGATGTACATACATGAGTATTAGAAGCAGGTAAGCCTGGCCCTTGCACCTTGAAACGTGAGAATTTACTCAAGTCTGAGAATATTCTCAACTTGGCCTGCTCAGCCAATCAGATTTCAGGATTAACCAAAGTTGAGTAAAACTTTTAGACTTAGGTAATTCTTAAGTTTTATGATGCCAGACCCTGACCTCAAGCAATCTTCTTATCTAGATGCGGACATGATACATGTAGCATAAGTTTTTTCGTCAACTTCAATTCATTGAGGTGAGCTAAATTTCTTGGAGGGAAGTAAACAACAATAAACAAAATATAAAGTCTAAAGATATATTTGTAGCATACTTCTGTGTGAATGACACAATAAGAGGTAAGATATGTACATAATTATCAGGTACATGTATGATAAAGACACATTTTTATCTATTTACATTTACAATGTAGAACTAATGCTCTAACCAATTGTGAATGTATTAGCAGTCCTCTTGTCAAATACAAGTACATTTAGCTATTTATAGTAGTAAATAATGTACATCATACTACATGTATTTAATTAGAACTTTCCGTTTCCAGGTTGTCTACAAGTAAGAGTCATACATGTACATTGTATAGCCATCAGTTTTCTTTGTTGGGGTCGCCGTGGTTAAGTGATTAGAGCATCACTCTTTAAACTATGAAGTCTCTCACCTCGTATCAGCATAAGGTTCAAACCAAGCTGGAGCATTACCAGTAGCTGATTTTGTGATAAAGTTTGCAAGTTTACTTGCAGAAGGCAGGTGGTCTCTTCCCGGGTACATCATGTCAGTACATTGTAATGAGGTTTTCTCCTCCATCATTAATCAAAGTACTGAAAGTACTGTTACGAGTTGATGGTAATCGTCAAGTTTTAATGAGGCATACCAGCCTGATAACCTCTGAAACTTTCAATGAGGGAGATCTCCCCTTAAGCTATGACAGCTGAGGGGGAGATTTTGCACAGACAACATTTTCAGCATAAATATATAACCTGTACATGTACACTATATACATTACAAAACACCAATGAGAGTTAATAGATATACTTAACTTCTTCAGTTCATTTTTATATTGTAGACAAGCTGTTTTCAATACTCAAGAGTTTGGACAATACCCATAACATGTCATATTTTGATTTTTTTTTTTTTTTATGTATTTCATTTAAACTTTTATTTACAGTAACTAATTTTACTTTTATCATTCACCTACATTTAATTCAGATTTTACAACTTTTATACACTATATAGTGTTACATGTATCATCATTTTAACACATCTTGAAATTATGAGGTATAATATACTCAGTATACTGGAAACATATACATTGTGTACACATGCTTGAAATATATTGCAGATTAATTTCAATGAAGGGTACCACTGTCTTGATGTAAATTTTGAATTTATTGTCACAATATGACATCAGCCTTTTTACTGAGAAAACGCATGTTATTTCCAGAATTTACAAATTAGCAATCAAAGTACTGAAATGGATTGTTATTTTGGCAAAATAGTCATGGGATTCAAACTACTTCTATCTAACATATATGAAATGAAAATAAATCAAATTAATGTAGATCTTAAAACAAAAATTAAAAAAAACTTTAATTTCCAGCCTCTAAATAAATTCAAAATTGATATTCTAAATTTTATTTGTTGTATCTTCCGCACCAACTTTGAATATTGTCTGTTGTGCATTTACACTCATTTCAAAATAAAACGTGAGCAATTTAGGTGCCTACTTAAATTTAAACCAAACATGGCACTGGGAACAGGTAAAATTACTTTTTCATAGCGAAAAATGGATGTGATTTAAAGTATATTTTAGGGCTTTAAATATCGATTGTAAACAATCCTATTTAGGGCTATTACATATACTCTGCCTTGACTAAATAAACAACCAAATAATGTTATCTATCTTGTATTAATTAATATAAATAACTGTACAGGGTGAAACAGACAGTTTAACCCATGTTTATTGTTAAAAAAATAATTTTTCATCAACATAATTTGGGCCTAAAGTTGCGATGAATCAAAACGATTTAATCATTTATCACCAATTATATAGTGGAATTCCATATTTGTAAATAAATCGATGACGTTTGGTTAAAACTAACTACAAATCATATTGTATGATTTCGAAAGGTAGAATTAAGTAGAATCATGTGATTCACAGTTTTTACCATTTATATATATCGCATGTGAGTAGCCTATAGGTCGAATTTTTACAATGACTTTCAATTACTTTTTATTTTGGTAAAATTACATTTATTATTATTATAGGGGCAGGCATTTGGCCTAATGTGAGTACTGATGGCTTATTTATTATGCAACAAACTACATAGATCAGTGATATGATTATAAAACCTTGTGTTTATAAACATCGTTTAATCGATATCAAATTTCTATGCGACAGGACAGTATTGTACCCTTACACTTTACTTTCCATCAATAGCCTTAAATCTCTAGGTCAATACGTGTGCATGTAAAACATTTTCACAAATTCAAAAACTGCCGAGAGTTTCTCATCAGTTAAGATCACATGAATGAGGAATGATGCAACTTCTATGTCCAACTTCACAGCCAGATCTTGAGAATTGTAAACAGTCCGGTCAATCGCTTTTAACGTCAATTCTGTCACAAGTGTAAAATGTTAATACATAATTGAAAAAGTAACATTCTACAGCAAATTTATGATATCTTTAAACTCATAAAGGACACAGAACTTACTTTTAATAGCATATATATTATTTCAACAAGTTTTGAAGACCTACAAATGTATATTTTTCAGTGAATTGTTACTTTATTTTCGTCAATTTAAAAAGCAAAAATATAAGAATAAAAGTGTAATTTGGAAATTTCAATCTTGAAGTTAAGTTTATGTTGCTGAAGTGCACATACATGTAATTTTCTGTCAATATAATGTGTTATTAACCCCATACTGCTGTGACTTGTTCCCAATAAACAACTTACAATAACATTAAAAACTGGCTGCCACCACATAAGTGATAACTGAAAATTTTTGAGTGTGGCACAAAATGATAAACACCTGTCAAACAACAAAAGTTTTCTTTGTTAAGTACATGTACTTTCACCCATTTACCCCTTAAGACACATGAACTAGTCCAAGAATAAATCATTAATTTACAGAAGAGTCCATTGTATTTTGGGGTTTATGAGTTACAGATAGTTTCATATTGCATGTCTCTTGGAATGGATCTACAATACATTACATATCTTACAATAACCAAAAAATTCAATTAACTGCTTTTTCTTTAGAATTCATGACACCACCCCACTTACATTTGTACATATACATGCATTTTGAGTCCTTGGGGAATTAATAATACTCACTCATTCTGGCTCAGAAAAGAAACATTAATATTGCTGTTTTAAGTAATTCATAGAAAACTCTAGAAATCAAATTTCAGCAAAATTTTTGCACAAAAACATTTCTTCAACTATATACAAGTAAAACACTTTAATGCATCATTGTGAATGCAAGGGGAGATAATTGAGGAAATCATGCAAAATCATGCAAAAATTAATGAAAGTGACAAGGTCTGAAGACCTCAAAAACGCGTCAATAATTAATATTCTAATTTCTATGAAAACAGAAACTTGAATCATAAATCCATGTAGATCACTCAGAAACAATTCATTTTTTTCAATTCATGTAGAGATTCTGGAGAAGAAGATTTTTAAAGAGAGTATCTTTTGGGACCTATTCTGCCCCACCCTGGATCCACCCCTGAGCCAATCTGGCTGAAAACTATGAACTTGGTAAAGGACCTTGAGCACTTCCTTCCTGTAAAGTTTCGTCAAGTTCCTGTGGTAGTTTTGAAACAAAAGCTGATAGTGTGAAAAATGCACCCCTGCACCCCTCTTTTTTTACAGTCTTAATTCATAAGAAGTTCTAGAAATTAAATTTCTGCAAAATTCTTGCACAAAAACACATTAAATGAATGCATCACAGTGAATGCAAGGGGAGATATTTGAAGAAATCATGCAAGAATTAAGGAAAAGGACAAAGCCTGAAAAGACTTCAAAAATGCGTGTCAAAAATTAATATTCCAATTTCTATGAAAAATATAAACTTGAATCATACATGTCCATCCATGTAGATCACTCAGAAACAATCTGTTTTTCAATTCATGCAGGGGTTCTGGAGAAGAAGATTTTTAAAGAGAGGTACTTTTTGGGACCTATTCTGCCCCGACCTGGATCCACCCCTGGGCCAATCCGGCTGAAAACTACAAAAGTGATAAAGGACCTAGAGCACTTGCGTTCTGTCAAGTTTCATTAAAATCCCTTAGTGGTTTCAGAGAAGAAGTCGAAAATGTGAAAAGTTTATGGATGAAATACATATGTGAAATATCAAAGCTCTATTCCTCAAGGTTTAAAACATACAGCCAAGGTTAAAGTTTTTGAAAAGTAGTTCAAAGTCCAAAATCAAGGTCACTAGGTCAAAAGTCAAGGTACCAAATGAAAGCTCTCATCATATGGAATCAATATATAAATATCAGAGCCCAGTCCCTTGCAGTCAAAAAGTTATAGGTCAGGTTGAAGTTTTGTCTATGGATGCCACCACAGACAACAACCACAACGGCGATGCTGGGAGTATGGCATTAGCTCTCCAGAGTTTTGTCCTGGCAAGCTAAAAATCGAAAGAGAAATGCACCATTGATCAGTGAAAAGTCTACGTCTCTGAACAAACTGAAAAAATAAAATTTGTAGAATACATGCATAATTTAATATCAATTTTGATGATCTAATTCAATGAAAATCCTTTTTCTGTTTTTAATTTTGTAGTAAAATCAGCTAAACCTTTTGTTACTCTTTCATACTATTGGTCTTATTTTTATTTTCACACTATAATTAACAATACAACATTGTATGTCTACTTTCATTTCTGCTTTAGATTTCCAAGAATTTATTGAATAATTGATAACATGCCAATATTCATTTGTTACTTTCAATTTGATAAAGAGTTATATGTTGTATAATGTTGATAAAACAGTTTACCCCTGTCAGCATGACTTCCTGTGTCACATATGGCTAATAGTAATAATGGCAGCATTAAAACTAAATCACTGAGAAATAGATTTTCAAGCAAAAAATACTTTGTACACAATACACATACTATTAATAACAAACAATTAAAATTATAAGTTGGTTAGATTTTCATCAAATATCATGTACAATGAATTCACACTGGTATGGAAATTAAAGCACATTATATTTATCTTCTAAAATAGTCACATTTGTCATTGTCCTTGACCTACGATGGCAAGAGTTTATCCATAACTTATCAACTCCTGAGAAACAATGAACTCTTCTATAAATCAATAACGGGCAAGTCCAAATGTGTCTTTAGGGTAGAATGAGTTAAACTTACTGTCAAGATTTGGGGCAAATTTATTGACATAACGGTCCTTCGTATTTTTTTTAGTTTCATAGTTATTTGTTATTGCTAATGTAGTCCTCCATACATTCTATCGGAAGATTGTACTTTTACCATATAATTCGTATGTAGTTTAGGTTCGGAAACTTTCTTGTATTACGGGAGTACTTGTATTGTTATTGACGGTTTTTATGTAATGTTTTTGTTGCTTGGTGCTTTTCGTTTTTTGTTTGGGTATATGTGTGTGTGTGTATTTGAAATAAAACGAGTAGTTAAGAATGAGATTGGGTGTCGTAAGGATGTGCCGGTGTGCAGTTTAAAAGATGTATAGAGAAGAAAAGACAATTTTGCTGGGTGCGAAAATTCCAAAGAGCTGAAGTGTATGATTTGACAAAACTAAAAGCTGTGTGCATTTTTGAAACGTTTAGCTGTGTGATACGTTTATGTGGAATAGCAGTAAGTTGAATTTTATTTTATTTGGAAATTGTTTTCGAGTTGTTATATTTCTGTAATGGCGCAGTGTTTTGAATTACGGGTTTTAGTACTTTATATGTAATTTGTTACGTTTCATCGGAATGTGCGTCAATATAACTCATATCAGTTTTGAGAGAACATTCAGGTCGTTTTCAAATTTGACATATGCATTACCTGTAAACTTGATATAGAGATGACAAATATCTACACGTTTGTGTACTACAAGTGATGTGTACGATCGTATGAATCCAGAATTTATATTGTGCGTGACTTTTCAAATTCATGTGTATGGAAGCTGGGAATAGACTATTACAAAACCATGCAGTAATTGTTGTACTTTGTGGAACAATTGAACTTTAAACTTTGTTACCAGTGTATTTGTTATTTGTTGGATTGAAAGTGAGGCTGAGGAGATGCATTTAATAATTGTTTGATTTATGTATATTTGTAAATAAATATATTTGTTACTTGTCTAACTTAATTTGTTTTTTTTCTAAATGTTCACAAACTGTCCTGATTGTGACAATACTGGAATGTATTATTTAACCCTTCTGTGAATATTGGAAATAACAAATATGGAGTTTCACTGAAATTGGTGAAAGACTTGGTCTCACTGGTGATAAACTATTAAGTTTGTAATGCAACAGAATAAAGAAATCCAGCAGTCTGAGCGTCCAAATGCAGTGAGAGAGATCTAGACGGCGGGAAAGAGAGTATGAGGAGTTAGAAAATAAAATGTAATTGGAACGAATCAATTTAGTCAATTTCTTACATGGTGCTAAGTATGCTAAGCTGTGACATGTGCATTGATGCTTATTTACAACGGTTTGAAAGGTTTGCTGAAAATGCAGCCTGGGAAAACAAAATGTATCAATCTTATGTACAGCCCTGCAAGTTTATTCACGCCTGGATGCGCTTGTACGATAAATTAAAACTAGCTTTGCTTCGTGATTTCAACTAACCGAAGAAGGATTTCACGATAAAATTTCGTAATATCCGTCGCAATTTGTCGGCTATCTCGATTAAACTCGCTAACCACAAACGTTCGAAGGACTGAAAGATTTATTATTGAACAATTCATTGTCAGTAGTAGCAAAACGCTCGCGATGTTTATCAAAGAACGTCATCCTAAGGACGTACATGAAATGACACTACTTGCTGACCAATTTATAGAAGCCGCACGGTTTCTCATCATTTACAAAAGAGCTTAGCCCACATTGCTCTAAAATTGAGCACAGATAGATCAATCCTCGTTTGCAAAACATACAGCGTAATCACAGCTACGTACGCAAAATATACAACGTGGTAATACGCAAACTAACGCACAACGTAATTTGGGGACATATTGCGAGGGACTGTTTTTATAGGGTGCGACAACAGGCAGGTTATAGAGCTGCTGCTCTACTCAGTAATGGTTACGACGGTCGGTCTGAAAAGAATGTTTCCGATTTCAACCGCGAGAGTATAACTGCTAATCGACCAGCTCCCAGTGTTTCGCAAAATGTTAACAAAAATGTTGCTTCCGGTAACGCTGAAATCATTTCGGTTCGCTTTGCGTGTTGTCAAATTGTCTCCGTGGTAACTTTACATTGTGGTCACATGTTACCAGTCATCGGAGGCGCGTGTCAAGTTTGTCACAAAATGCCTGTCACTAATGGTTATGTAGGTGCCACACTTGTGCAAGTTTTAAGAGATAGTGGGTGTAGTGGAGTGGTAGTGAAACGTGATCTTGTTAGACCAGATCAGTTAACAGGAAAAACTCTTGAGTGTGTTCTTATAGACGGAACAGTTCGCAAAGTTCCAGAGGCGAGTATTGGTATTGATACTCCATATTTTACAGGCAATGTTAAAGCTTTATGCATGGACAACCCTGTCTATGAGCTTATTGTAGGTAATATTGAGAATGCCAGAGATCCAGCTAATCCTGAACCAAAGTGGAAGCAACATTGCATACAAGTAAATGATCAAAAAGTAAGTTATGAGGAAACAACAGAAGTCATGGCTATACAAACTAGAAGTAAAACTAAACAGGAACAAGATGAATGTGAAAGGTTGGAGGTACCTTTAATTCCTGACACTGATATATCAGTAAGTAGTATGCGCAATGACCAAATTCAGGACGTTTCACTTGACACAGGAATAATGCGAAATCAGGTAAGAAAATATTTTCAGGGAAGCAAAATGTAATTGTTGAAAGCGGTATATTATATCGTTTATTCCAGTCGACAACAAAATTTTTAAACAATTTGTTGTTGTACCCACAAAACATAGGACTACCGTTTTAAAACTTGCCCATGACAGTGTGTTATCTGGACACCTTGGGCATTAAGAAAACAACAGATCGGGTGTTGTCGAATTTTTATTGGCCTGGCGTACAGGGCGATGTCGTGCGATTTTGTCAGTCGTGTGACGTTTGTCAGCGTAACAGTGACAAAAGTACCCCTTGGTTCTATGCCTTTAATAGACATATTGATATCGTCGGTCCGATTCATCCTGTTACCGAACGCGGTAATCGGTATATTTTAGTTCTAGTTGACTACAGCACGCGATATCCGGAAGCGGTCGCGCTTAAAAATATTGACACGGAAACGGTGGCTGAAGCGTTGCTTGAAATGTTTACTAGAGTCGGTATTCCGAAAGAGGTTTTATCGGATATGGGTACACAATTTACATCGCGACTCATGAAAGAAGTAGGCACCGTTTATTGTCGATTAGTCAATTGAATACTACACCATATCACCCGGAATGTAACGGTCTTGTCGATTGAACGACCGAAAGACTGGGATCGGTACATCGCGCCATTGCTTTTTGCGTATCGCGAAGTTCCGCAAGAAACCTTTTGAACTTCTCTATGGGAGAACCGTTCGAGAGTCCAATGTCAGTATTACGCGAAATGTGGACAAATGATGTGCAAGACCCAGAAGTCAAAAGCACATATCAATATGTCCTAGATCTTAAAGAGAGACTTTCAGACACATCAGTATTGTTACCTACCGACAGTAACAAGTTGCTAATGCAATGGAAAGCCCGTTTACAATAATAGGTAAACAGGGTATTGCTGATTATAAGATTGACGTTAACGGAAAAATCAAAACGTTTCACGCAAACATGCTAAAGAAATACATCGAACGTGAATCTATTATTGAAACACCCGTGAGTGTAACTCTCGCGTCATGTGCTGTGATAGAACCAGATTTAGATAATGGCATACCGGTACTTGACAATTTTCCAATTGAAACACTTCCGTTACAAGCTACCGAGACATTTCGCGACGTACATATAAGTGAACAGCTGAATGATTCACAGAGAAATGAGTTGCACGATCTTTTGAAAGAGTTTAGCGACACATTGTCGGATCTACCGAAGCGTACGAATCTCGCGACACACGAAATTAATTTAACGACTTCTGATCCTATCCGTAGTAAACCGTACCAGATACCATTCGCTTTACGCGATACAGTACGTGACGAGATACGTAAAATGATTGAAATGGATATCATCGAACCTTCAGAAGCACCGTATGCAAGTTCCATTGTTATTGCTAAGAAATCTGACGGAACTAATCGCATTTGCATAGATTTCAGAAAACTGAACGCGGTAACGATCTTTGACGCTGAACCTATGCCGGATCCCGAGGAGATTTTTAGTAAGATCAGTCAGTGTAAATATTTTTCAAAAATAGACCTTTGCAAAGGTTATTGGCAGGTGCCAATGAGAGAACAGGATAAAGATTTAACATCTTTCGTCACTCCTGATGGATTATATCGCTTCAAGGTCATGCCTTTTGGTTTATCGAATGCCGCTGCGACTTTTAACCGTATGATGCGCGTGCTTTTAAGTGATCTCATTCACACCGATAGTTTTATCGACGATATCCTTATTCATACCGAAAACTGGTCAGATCACATATTTGCTTTACGTCAATTACTTGAGCGATTGCGATCTAGCTATCTTACGACGAAACCGTCAAAGTGTTTTATTGGTTACACTACGCTTGACTTTTTGGGACATTCGATTGGCGATGGTGTTATAAAACCCAATGCGGAAAAATTTAGAGGCTATCCGAAGTGCTCCAAGACCTCAAAACCAAAAAGCAAGTTCGTTCTTTTTTGGGTTTAATCGGTTATTACAGGAAATTTGTACCGAATTTTGCCGCTGTCGCAGTCCCGTTGACTGATTTAACTCATGAGAATGTTTGGCCATAGTATGGTGTATTATGAAATTTCAGGTATATTTATATGGCCGTAGCTTTATTTTGGAAACTGACCACCAACCATTGGTATATCTGAACAAATCAAAGGTCACTAATGGTAGGTTGATGCGTTGGGCATTGTTCTTACAGTCGTACAGTTTTAGAATTAATTCTATCTGTTTAAAACCAATTTTGTGTCTTAGAAAAGGGGGGTTATGTCAAGATTTGGGGCAAATTTATTGACATAACGGTCCTTCGTATTTTTTTTTTAGTTTCATAGTTATTTGTTATTGCTAATGTAGTCCTCCATACATTCTATCGGAAGATTGTACTTTTACCATATAATTCGTATGTAGTTTAGGTTCGGAAACTTTCTTGTATTACGGGAGTACTTGTATTGTTATTGACCGGTTTTATGTAATGTTTTTGTTGCTTGAGTGGTCACTGTTATTTTCCCGTGCTTTTCGTTTTTTGTTTGGGTATATGTGTGTGTGTGTATTTGAAATAAAACGAGTAGTTAAGAATGAGATTGGGTGTCGTAAGGATGTGCCGGTGTGCAGTTTAAAAGATGTATAGAGAAGAAAAGACAATTTTGCTGGGTGCGAAAATTCCAAAGAGCTGAAGTGTATGATTTGACAAAACTAAAAGCTGTGTGCATTTTTGAAACGTTTAGCTGTGTGATACGTTTATGTGGAATAGCAGTAAGTTTGAAATTTTATTTTATTTGGAAATTGTTTTCGAGTTGTTATATTTCTGTAATGGCGCAGTGTTTTGAATTACGGGTTTTTAGTACTTTATATGTAATTTGTTACGTTCATCGGAATGTGCGTCAATATAACTCATATCAGTTTTGAGAGAACATTCAGGTCGTTTTCAAATTATTTCACAGGTGGCCGGTGACATATGCATTACCTGTAAACATCTACACGTTTGTGTACTACAAGTGATGTGTACGATACATATTTTGACTTTTCAAATTCATGTGTATGGAAGCTGGGAATCGCCAAAACGACTATTACAAAACCGTGTGATATGCAGTAATTGTTGTAACTACTTTGTGGAACAATTGAACTTTAAACTTTGTTACAGTGTATTTGTTATTTGTTGGATTGAAAGTGAGTGTCTGAGGAGAATGCATTATAATAATTGTTTGATTTATGTATATTTGTAAATAAATATATTTGTTACTTGTCTAACTTAATTTGTTTTTTTCTAAATGTTCACAAAGGGCTGTCCAGAATAACGAACATTGTGACACTTACATTTACTGGTGCATGTGTACATCATACTACAATGTATATGTCAGTCAAAACTGGAGGTCCCATGTCACAGTAGGTGTCGGCACATTAAAGAACCCTCACTGCTCAATGGCCGTAAGTGCTGAGCATAGGCTAAAATTTGAAGCCCTTCACCGGCATTTGGTGACGTCTCCATATGGGTGAAATATTCTTGAGTGGGATGTTGAACGACAACAAACAAAACATGTATATGTATAAAATGTATGTACCGGTAACCTGATACTTACATGTACTGTATCTACATGTACATGTACAGTATTTACAATGTAAGTTTATATTAATAGAACAGGTATCTTGTACAAACTTTAACTTGGTTTATTACATAATGCCATGGCCAGTCACTAAATTTTCATAAATAAAAAACTATATTTATAAACCACCCTAGATTAAAGACCAAATTTACTGCATGAAGATACAGTGATAATCGATATTTATTTTACAAGGTTATTTACTGATACTCAGTTTAACATTTAACTTTTTTTTCCTACCATTTAGTAGACAACTGTTTAGGCTTGTCAGCAAATTTATGAGTACAATGTATTTCTGATCATCCAAGGCCAGACTGATCACATGACCATGATATAAATACATTTGTATATCCATAAAGTTTA
The DNA here is from genome assembly GCA_030159075.1 of Atrina japonica. Taxonomy (NCBI): domain Eukaryota; kingdom Metazoa; phylum Mollusca; class Bivalvia; order Pterioida; family Pinnidae; genus Atrina; species Atrina japonica. Next base: position 104,420 of record BROG01000459.1, on the reverse strand, counting down.
CCTATAGCTATGAATTACAAACTTGAGTCACATACCTTTTAAAGACACAATATTGATTTATTTTTTAAGTTGAATGGCAAACACAGCATAATTTGTCTGACAATTATCTGTCAACCGAAAGTACTGGCCTGTTAAACATGCAATATATGCACAGACATATTGTGCATGCACATGTATAAAATTGAAACAATTGGTCTGTCAAATGATCAATAGTAGGCCTACATATACATGTACACTGTACTTTCATTGTATATTACATGTAGGTCGATATTTTACCACAATTTATTAAGTTACCATCCTTTTTTTGGTAAAATCAGTTTTCACCCCTAAACAGGAGATCCCAGAGGGATCTTGGTGACCACCATTGAATGTTCTTCATTTGATCTATGACAGACTGTTCTTTTCTCTTATGTTGTGGCTCAACAATGAATTTGAACTAAAACCTAAATATCTGTCAAGTGCTTTCTCACAGGATTATAACAATACCAAATATAAACTGCTATAATTCAAGATAGCTAAACCATACCTGACAACCTCTGAAAGTGAAAATGCTGGTCATGACTGGCATTGAGTAAAGCAAAAATTACACGTAATAATAAGTCTCGCTTGTCCCTGCTTTGATATCAAATGTAGCAAAGTGTAGTAAGTGTATATTTCAGGGGTGTGGCAGTACCCCCACATACACTACTGAATGTGTTTTCCCATAACAATGAATAATATATATGGTTTAAGGGTGGGGCTGTGAATGGTTTTTAAGTTATAAGCAAAAATATAAATTTTAGGTGGTGGGGCAGGACCCCCATAAGCACCACTGTATGTGTCTGAGTCTCCCAATAACAATCAATAATATATATTGTTTAAAGGTGGGGCTGTGAACAGTTTTAAGTTATAAGCAAACAAATAAATTTCAGGGGGTGGGGCAGGACCCCAAGGACCTTCCATACACAACTAAATGTGTTTCCCAATAATAATCAATAATATATATGATTTAAGGGTGGGGCTGTGAACGGTTTTTAAGTTATAAGCAAATATATAAATTCCGGGGGTGGGGCAGGACCCAAAGACCTTCCATACACAACTAAATGTGTTTCCCAATAATGATCAATAATATATATTGTTTAAGGGTGGGGCTGTGAACGGTTTTTAAGTTTTCAGCAAAAATATAAATTCCGGGTGGGGCAGGACCCGCATCTGCACCACTAAATGTGTCTCCCCATAACAATCCTACATATATATGGTTTAAGGATGGGATTGTGAACGGTTTTCAAGTTATAAGCAAAAATATATATTTCAGAGTGTGGGGCAGGACCCCCAAGGACTCTTGATGCATCACTGCATGTGTTTCCCAATAACAATCAATAACATATACATGTACATGTATGGTTAAAGGGTGGGGCTGTGAAGGATTTTTAAGTTATACATAAAAATATAAATTCCCAGGGTTGGGGCAGGACACAGATATGCACCACTAAATGTGTCTCTCCATAACAATCCAAAATATGTATGGTTTAAGGGTGGGGCTGTGAACTGTTTTTAAGTTATAAGTAAAAATATATATTTCAGAGGATGGGGCAGGATCCCCAAGGGCCCCCCCATAAACAACTGAATGTTTTTTCCCCAATAACGATCAATAATATATATGGTTATGTATACAATAAGAATTAATGCACTGACATTAAAGAAGACATAATAAAACTTATAAACCTATATAGCTACCGGTAAATACTTAAAAATTCTGAGTCAGGAAGACATTTTGATGATGTCAACAATTTTCATATTGGTACAAAAATGTACAAACAAATACAGACTATACAAAGAATGAATGCTCAGTATGCAGATATACATCATGTATGCAATACATATACATGTACAATTGTAACATACACAGAACTGGGTCTGGCACCATAAAACTTAAAAGAATTACTTACACGTACATGTAAGTCTAAAAATTTTACTAAATTTTGGCAATTCCAGAAATCTGATTGGCTGAGCAGGCCAAGTTAAAAATATTCTCAGACTTGAGTAAATCTCAAGTTTTATGGTGTACCGGTACATGTAGGCCCTGGAGAAAAATATGGGACTAAAAAATGAAGCTCCAACTCTATATGTACCTACAAAACCTATGAACTAGATCTAGAAATAATGAAATTTACAATTGTGATTACCCTAGAGACGCTATTTTGTTTTTACTACATTTGAAGAAATATGTCCTGTGACTTTTAAGAAACCAGGACCATTCAAAAGTTTGTTAATGACGAGTTATCACAAAACTGTAGGACAGTTTAGGTCACCTGTTTGACTCATTCAACATCTGGATATAATACTGTAACATGTACATAGACATTTATACATGTATTTACAAAAAGGTGACCTACAAATGTACATGGCCGAATGGTTAGAACAACATGCTGCAAAATGAGAGGTCTCTCACCTGTTAGTAAGTGTCTCGAGTTTGAGTAACCTCTGTTCTAACCTGGTGACTATACATGTAGCTAGTGGCTTTACTTCAGTTAAAGTGTGTGGACTATTTGTGTTATGGTACAATGCATGTACATGCAATGTATTACCACATAGACAGTAAAATTTAATATACATATGGTATGTACATAATAAGTACATATACTAGCGGAAAAAAGAAACTGTGTAGTTTAGTAATTTCATTTATAGATTCATATACAAAATATTATGTTGCATTCATGTATGTATATCATTATTTAATATAATGCATTGCCATTGTCTTTCAATTCCAACATCAAATTACGGATTATGTCCATTATGGTTGATACATGTATGAACAGCCACTGAAAGTAAGGGGGGTACAAAAGTGTTTCACATGTTTAATAGCATGTATGACCGCCATTTGCAACGATGCATTCTTAACACCTATGACGCATTGAACAAATCGGTTTATGCAGAAATGCCTGAGGAATGTTCCATCATATGCCCAATAAAGAACAATGCAAAGCATCCAATGTAGCAGGGAGGTTTGGCTCTTGACATGGTGACCCCTGATGCATGCGAGAATGAGAACCTAGACCTATTTAACTCAACATGTTATTGCATCCTTTGTACTGAAATGTTTCTGTAGTACATGCATCCTGCTGTATAGTCAAATGTATACAGTAGTACAATGTACAAATGTAGTTGTAACAACATGAGGGATCCATGAATGGTTGCAAATTCCAATTTTCCAGTGAACAAAATGTTTCTGACGGGAAATGCATATTTGTGGTACACGTACATGTAATTATAAGTAAAACCACGACATATAAATATTAACATACATGCACAGATAAATGCAAATGTATCTGTAATCTAACATACATTGTATACAGGTACAATGTACATTGTATCTTATAAAGTAGTACATTTGTAACTGCTCAATCTGATTTTGAATAGTGTTTTATGCCACACTCAACAATTTTTCAGTCTTTTTGCTTGTACATTGTTGTTTAACATCCCACTCAAGAATCTTTCACTCATATGGAGACATCACCAAATGCCAGTGAAGGACTTCAAATTTTTGCCTATGCTTGGCTTTTACGGCCATTGAGCAGTGAACCAACCTGCCGCCAGCTGGACTCGAACTCACAACATCACGATCAAGAGTCAAGCGCGCTACTGACTGAGCCAGGCAGGCTCTATTTCAAAATGTCTGCTACAATGATGAGTCAGAGAAATAACTTTGGTTGTGCACAGCACTGAGTGTCTACTAACTGTGGCACAACAATTATTGTGTGTAGCAGTCTAAGCAGGGCTCTTAGTCTATTTTGGGACTGGGCCAGGGCCTTTCAAATTGGGAAAAAAGCAACATTATAATTTTCAAAAAAAAAATCAGAAATCATCATTAACAGAATCTGTATTTAAGTAGAAGAAACAAACAATTTACAAACAATTTAAAGCAATTCAAAAGTTTCTTTTATTCATTATATATACTGAAAATGAAATAAATTTTGCCGTTTTGCTGTCAGACCTTTCATTTCCTGATTGAAGGCTTAAGGAAATATTACTCCGCCTTGTAAAAATGTTTGACTATCACATTCCTTTTTGGTTCATAATGTGGAGCTTACATTTCATGATCTGTATTTTAAAAAATCATTGCATATTTATATTTCTAAAAATCACCAAATGAAACAACATGTTACCAGACTTGTTTTAAATTATGTTTACCTAGTGACTAGTTTCTGTAAAATATTGAAAACATCATTGTTGAAGACAATGAAAGTGATCTCTGAAATAATGCTAACATATGGGATACTGATACAACTGTAATTGTAAATGTTTATTTAAATATTAAGCAAAATCTTTTTGAATTAAACATGCAAAAGGACTAGTGTTTACGTTACACAAATGACTATAGTAAAATCCATATAATCTTGCAGGGTGGAGTCTTGTCAACCCCCTTTTTTGACCCAGACAAGTTTAAATTTTAGGTAATTAAGCATTACATTATAATTGCACTGACTAGAGTAATGGTCCCTACTTGTCATCATGCATAAGAGTATCCAGTGAGGAATTAAACGTTTTTCCCGTGCAGGTTGTCATAAACGTAAAAATGGGTAGAATCATCCGTATGATAATCAAAAGGTTACTCCGCCTCGACATTTTATGTGAATCGGACAATAAGATTACAAAAAAAATCTGGAAGATACTCATTTATGAAGCAACAGACATCAACTGATTAATCAATCTCCGACATCTATAAATTTATACAGTGCATCATATTCAATGTAATAGCTTAAATAATAGACAGTAAATTATACGTTCAAATAAATGGTATTATAGTACTATATATAGCTAATTTACTACATCAATTCATTGTACCAGGTAAACACAGCTTTCAGTTTTCAGATCGGTGACAGGATTCGGGGAATGAAAACTAGGTCAAGTATTATGGCCTGCGATAATCTGGCGTAGTGTGTATAAACATTGAATACGAAGCAACGTCAACAGAGCCTCAGAGGACATAGGTAACACGGGATGACTTTCCAAAATCAGCAAGAAAATATTTCGTGATTGAGATATTAAAGAAAAGAGAATAGTATTATTTGGAATAAAAATCAGCTAAAGGAAAGAAAGTAGCCTAGCCCTAGACATTTTACTGTAAACTTAAGTGCTGACTTGTAAAGTAAAACCTGAAATTGGACAAACAGCAATGTTTTGTGCAAAATTGTGATACTTACGATTCCTGGTGAAAAACTGAATTTGAATACTGTTGGTTTGTATTTAAACCCAGGATCTATATTAATTTCAAAATGCTGCGATAAAACAAAAGCGTAATTAATAGGCCTAGATGAACACTTCTAATCCCCGGTCTGTGCTAAGATGGCGGTACAAAATGTCAACAGATGGTGACGTCATGCAGTGCGATTATTGTCATATGATAAAGGTCAAGGTCAATGTTTAAATATAGAGCAACCGATTTATGGTATGGATGAATCCCGAGCTCGTAAGACAAGCTACTAACCTGGGTTCCTGGCCCAATCTTGCTTCGTTGTTAGCATCAGTGAGCCAGGATCCCAGGCTAAAAGTGAACTACATACATGTCATTTATGATAATAACATTTATCTTAGATTATTTCCCAAATTGAACATTTAATTTGATCACGGTACTGTAGACGTTTAAAAACAAAATTAGCATTGCTTACATCCACGGAATTACCGGTGAGGAAAATAACGGTCTTTGGTTTTCATATAAATAATGAAAATCGGGTTTAAAACGAACCAGTGAGGGGAGAACGAAGAAAAGGGGTAGCAGGGTTCAAGAAATATAATTAAAATGGCATGCATGAAAACAATGAGGTGCAGAGGAGACACATCGACCTTTATGGACTTAATTCTTACCTAACTATAGCCAATTTGTTTGAAAATAATAATCAGTGAAGTGGGAATTATTTTAACAAAAAAGAACTGAAGTTACTAATGATAAGCAATAGAAATTATGTTTAACGGTACCGTGAGTAATTTTTAAAGAAACATTTTTAAATTTATTTTATGGCTGACATTATATAGACCTACTGGCCTACAACCCTGCTACAAGTGAAATATTATTCACAAAATATTACTGGGAAATGCCCATTTAAGGTATTTTGGCAACATGCCAAGTTAATCAGTGAGCAATTTATACTAGATCATTCTTAACGATGTCATATTTCAATTTAAATCATCCACAATTTCATCATTTTAAGTTATCCTAAGTACAGATTACCTTTGATCTTTGAACCAATCACCTGGAAATTTTGACAAAATATTTCTCCCCAGACCCACAACTTTCTGATGCAAATAATTTCTTCGATTTTATTTGTAATGCTAAAATACCCTAGTCCTACCCTAAATCGCATTTTTCTTATAAAATCCAACAAAATTGAAGTTTTGGCCAATCACAGGCCTTCATAATGATAATGTTACCATGGCAACAGATGTTTTCGTAACATTTACCATAGAATTTGCAATGTCAAAATACCCCTGTATATCAATTTTCAACAAAACCTGAAACAAAATTTTGACCTATCAATGGCCTTTATTTTGTTACCATGGCAAATGACACTTTTCTAACATCTGCCAAAAATATGAAAATACCCGTCAAAATCAAATTTAACCCATGGCAGGCTTTTATTTTGTTACCATGTCACCCAACACCGCTGTACCATCTACCACAATGTTTCATGAAAAATCTATCATCAAAATACCTTTGTATATAAATTTTCAGCATAATTTGACAATATAAAAATCTTTGTGCTTCAAGAGTTATGTCCCCATTATATAGTCATGAACCTTATAAGTGTAAAAAGATCTGTTGGATTTTTATTTCGAAGTGCATCAATGCAATTTTAGCGGATTTTATATTATGACCGAACAACAGGGGATGCTTACTCCTCCATGGCACCTGATCCCACCTCTTGGTTTCCAGAGGTCTCTAGTTGTATTCTCATTTTCATTTATTATTCCACTAGGTCTTGGGTGTTCCCATGTTTGTATTTCCACGCTCTAACCACTACGTCTTGGGTGTTCCCATGTTTGTATTTCCACGCTCTAACCACTAGGTCTTGGGTGTTCCCATGTTTGTATTTCCACGCTCTAACCACTAGGTCTTGGGTGTTTCCATGTTTGTATTTCCACGTTCTAACCACTAGGTCTTGGGTGTTTCCATGTTTGTATTTCCACGCTCTAACCACTAGGTCTTGGGTGTTCCCATGATTGTATTTCCATGATCTGACCACTAGGTCTTGGATGTTCCCAGTTGTATTTCCACACTCTAACCACTAGGTCTTATCACTCGGTCTTGGCCCTTCCCAGTTGTTTTCTCATGTTTTAACCACTCGGTCTCGACCGTTTTCTGTTGTTTTCTCATGCTTCAAACACTCGGTCATGGCCGTTCCCAGTTGTTTTCTCATATTCTAATCACTCGGTCATTGCCATATCCAGTCGTTTTCTCATGTTGTGTTTTCAAGCATTCGTTAATCACTCGGTCTTGGCTCTTCCCAGTTGTTTTCTCATGTTTTAATCACCTAGTCATGGCAGTTCCCAGTAGTTTTCATATATTCTAACCACGAGGTCTTGGGTGTTCCCTTGTTTGTATTTCCACGCTCTAACCACTAGTCTTGGGTGTTCCCAAGTTTTTATTTCCACGCTCCAACCACTAGGTCTTGGGTGTTCCCAAGTTTGTATTTCCACGCTCTAACCACTAGGTCTTGGGTGTTCCCAAGTTTGTATTTCCACGCTCTAACCACTAGGTCTTGGGTGTTCCCAAGTTTGTATTTCCACGCTCTAACCACTAGATCTTTGGTGTTACCAGTTGTATTTCCACGTTTTAAGTTTAACCACTAGGCCTTGGGTGTTACCAGTTGTATTTCCACGCTCTAACCACTAAGTCTTGGATGTTACCAGTTGTATTCCCACGCTCTAACAGCTTGGTCTTGGGTGTTACCAATTGTATTTCCACATTCTAACCACCAGGTCTTGTGTGTTACCAATTGTATTTCCACGTTCTAACCACCAGGTCTTGTGTGTTACCAATTGTATTTCCACGCTCTGACCACTCGGTATTGGGTGTTCCCAGTTGTATTCCCACGCTCTAACCACTCGGTCTTGGGTGTTCCTAGTTGTATTCCCACGCTCTAACCACTAGGTCTTGGGTGTTCCCAGGTGTATTCTCACACTCTAACTACTAGGTCTTGGGTGTTCTCAGATGTATTTCCACGCTCTAACCATTAGGTCTTGGGTGTTCCCAGATGTAGTTCCACGATCTAACCACTAGGTCTTATCACTTGGTTATGGCCATTCCCAGTTGTTTTCTCTGTTTTCTCATGTTTTAACCATTCGGTCATGACCGTAATCTTTTGTTTCCTCATGTTTCAACCACTTGGTCATGGCCGTTCCCAGCTGTTTTCTCATATTGTAATCACTCGGTCATTGCCATATCCAGTTGTTTTTTTTTTCATGTTTTAACCACTCGGTCATGGTCGTTCCTAGTTGTTTCCTCATGTTTTAACCACTCGGTCATGAGTTTCCAGTTGTTTTCTCACGTTCTTATCACTCGGTCATGGCCGTTCCAAGTTGTTCTTTCATGTTCTATTCACCTAGTCATAACCGTTCCCAGTAGTTTTCTCATATTCTAATCACCTAGTCATGGCCGTTCCTAGTAGTTTTCTCATGTTCTTATCACTCTGTCATGGTCGTTCCCATTTGTTTTATCATGCTTTAACCGTTCAGTCATGTTGTTTTCTCATGTTTTAACCACTGGGTCATGACAGTCTCAATTGTTTTCTCATGTTCTTATGACTCGGTCATGTCCGTTCATAGAAGTTTTTACATATTCTTATCACTCAGTCATGGTCATTCCCAGTTGTTTTCTCATATTCTAATCACCTGGTCATGGCTGTTCCCTGTTGTTTTCCCATGCTTTAACCTATCAGTCATGGTCTATCCCGGTTGTTTTATCATTTTTCAACCACTTGGTCATAGCCGTTACCAGTTGTTGTCTCATATTATAATCACTCGTTCATTGCTATATACAGTCGTTTTCTCATGTTGTGTTTTCAACCTTTTGTTAACCAATCGGTCATGACTGTTTCCAGTTGTTTTCTCATAATTTCACCACTCGGTCCTGGCCGTTCCAATTATTTTTTCATGTTCTAATCACTTACTGATGACTGTTCCGATAGCGACTTAACATTTAAACGAGATGATGATGGAGGTTTATATGCAAGGTGGCGTGGTGATTGGATTAGATTAACACATGAACGTAATCCAAAAAAATTATTGGCTATTGGGACATTGAAAAACCACGGCCTCGGATTTCTCGAAGCTTTAGGTGTGAAAGATCCTAAACAAAAGATGTTAACAGTTAGACGTAACATTACGGAAGTCTTTGAAGACATCGAGATGGAAACGAGCGTTAAACGAGTAGACGATGGGATTGAGAGATTATCTGAAAGTATAGAAGATTTAAACCACGAATTGCCCATGAGAGAACTGTTGGGTTTAGATAAAAGTTTAAAGACCATTCGCGGTTCTTTGCGCGTTCAAGAAGCCAAAAAAGTAGAGTTGGAACGCATGTTGTCACAATGGAAAGAAGACCTCGAAAATAATCCCGGCGACAGGGAACGCATCGAGAGGGATATAACCAAAATGCAAAACGAATTAGACGGTGTGAACGAGAGCGTCGAAATTCTAAGGGGAAAATTAAAATCACAACTCACTACCATCAAGGAAACGATTACGGGATTGTTGAACAAGAATACTCCCTTGCGAGAACGAATCGCCGATTTATTCAAAGAACAGGGTATTACCATTATTAGCATTTTAACTGCAATTGGTATGATGGTAGGATTTTTAATTGAATTACTCCTTCCGGGAACGACGACTACAATACCCTCGCCGTCACCACCACCACCTACCGATAAAGGTGGATTAAAAGAATGGATCAAAAGCCACTTGGAGTCGCTCGGAAAATTATTAGCGAGATTGGCCAGTAAATTCGGGGAAGCTTTACCGGGGATCTTGGGATCGATCGTGTCGTGGTTATTGTCTACTTTGGGAAAAGCCGCCGTATTTTTGAGCGAACACCTTTGGCTATTAGCCACGATGATTGTTGGATTCTTATGGGCTAAACTCGACAAAAAGAAAAAATGATACCAACGCTAAAGCGAATATCACTGTTTTTTGATTCTCGTGATCGGAGGTCATTTCTTTTTTAGGTTTTTTAGGTTTGGGAATTTTCGCGGGAGTAAACGTCGTCAGATTCAGCTCTTTGTTCGTTCCGATCTTGGCGTGTTCGGGGGCGACGACGATCTTGTTGTTATAATGATTCGAGTGATTCATGCTGAGACGGAGATCCGATGGCATCATGTATAACTTGGGATAAATCACGAAATCGACCTTACTATTGGCAAATCGAAGCGTGCTTTCGTAGCGGGCGATGTCGCTCGGCAAATCGACGGGACGATTGATGGCGTCTTCCACGTTAGACACGAATTGTTTTGAGCGTCTAGAGACGTAGCTCCCGAACCGACGATGGAACTTCTCGTCTCTGCTTGAGCTCCCAACACGGCCCAAGAGTAAGTTCTGATCGACTCGTCCAATCGCGAAAGACCCGGATTCGTCAAACCGGTCGATCGATCTAACATAACGTAGACCATTTGGTGACGTAGGTGGCAAAAATGCTTCCCTTGATTTTCCAATCGGTCTCGGAGGAGACGTTAAATTCGCGACATAGACGTAGATAAGCCGATTGATCGACGTTATTCGTCGTCTGATTAAAATCCGGATCCGACGGAAGGGGTATCGACATTTCTTTTAAAACGTGTCTGATCTGATAATAGACGTGGAAACGGAAAAACGATCGTCTCATGAGATTACTTTTATCCTCGAGATGTTCGACAGAAACGCCACATCCCGTGGTGGCGCACCACACCGCGAAATTTAGTTGATTTTGCCAAAACCCTTTGATCGGATGTTCATACCAACGGGCCAACATATTGTAATACTTTGGCGTACCGTCCTCGAATGTATCGGCGACGGTATAATCTTTTCCTTTAAAGATATCTTCGAAGGACACGCGAAAATGGGTATCCCCCGAGACGTACAGAGCAAATGACGATAAATTTAAGTGTTTCTTATTCGTAAACATTTTAAATAAAATAAATTCTTTTCAAAATGCTTCACTTCATCACAAAAATCGGCGAACCCGTGAGATTAATCGAGTATATAGACAACACGAATGGGAATTGGCGTGTCAGAATAAAAAAAATCCACTTTTGGAACGGATTGTATAACATTAAAGACGACGTGCAGATCGGCTACGGGAGAGTCGGGCGTGTCAGATATCAGCACGTTCAGGCGGGGCTCTACACCATTCGAGACATACAAAAAATCGTCTCGAAATACGTTAAAAAAATATACGTCAATAAAGCGACGTCCAAAGTTCGGATCGATTTCGAAGATCCTCCTAACGTACTCCAATTACCCGAAGAATTCTATAGGATGTTGGGGTTTACGCAGCCGAGGTCGGTCGTGGGTGGTACCATCATATCGGACAGGGCCATCGACATGACGCCCTTAAAGACGATTAGCGTGTGCTCTAACATCACCAACGATTACGTCGTGAACGGACAGCCTTCGAACGCGCTCGTACACCTTCCGTGTCCGGACGTAAAATTTAGCGAATTATATCACACCACATTCGATGCCGACTTCCTCGACTTAAAACGGGGGATCCTGACCGAAGTGAGACTAGATCTCTACGACGAATTGGGAGAACGGATCGATAACCACGGTTTCGACATTCACGTCTTATTAGAATTTAAAAAAACATAATATAAAATGGCGAGATCGGGATGGCTTTACGAAGATTTAGAAAACGAGGAGTTAAAAGAAGATATTTTAGAAGAGATTAAGGAAGACATGAACCGGGTGATGAAGACTCGAATACCGATGAATACGTTTCAATTCGACGTCAAAAACGGAAAAGTGAGGTCGCACGGATTTCCCGTGTCCGTGGACGGACATCTCATCCGACTCTCGTTGTTGGGAGATATCGACGTGACGCTCATCGTCAACGACGTCGAATAGAAATCGTTTTCGACCGAAAATGGAAAAGTCGCCCCCGTCACTCCGCCGATAGAATTAAAAAGCGGAGACGTCATCACCTTTTCGTCCAATAAAAGCTCTAAAACGGCGGGAAGCATTACGGGATTAATCGCGGTAGCGGTTTAAAAAAAATAACTCTATAAAAAAATGAGTAAAAACATATATCCGTCTTTAGAAGTGAGCGATCCCGCTCAGACCTATCGTTTACAGAGGATAAGCGAGGTAGAACAGACTAGACGAAAGGAAATCGAGACGAGAAGCGGCGTTTACAAAAAATATAAACGAACGGCGACAGCTGGTGAAGGCATCGACGCGGCTCTCGTGACTGCGGGCGTCGTGACGGCGGGAGTTGGATTCGCGATTCCCATCGCGTTGCCCATTCAGATCGTGGGTCTCGTCGTGGGAGGCATCGGACTGGCGATGAAGGGGATCAGAAAATAGATGATGATCAAATCCAACAAACATCTGAAAATAAAAATGTTGGCTGAGAGTAAATTAAATTCCATTACCGATCTGGTGAGTAAATCTCTACAAGACGGTAAAATCAGCGACGACGAATTTTCTCAAGTGTGTAAAGAATTGGAACACTATAGAACGATGAAAAAAGACATCAATCGTAAGGCCGTAGAAAACGTCGTTAAAGAAAAAAAAGATCGAGACGACAATTTACGAAAACAATTGGAACAACTGTTGGGGGGAAAAGACAAACTCGTTTCAAAGTAAGGTTTCTCTGTTCGTTGGACGTTTAATTTATATTTTATAAAAATATAAATTAGTACTTTTTATATTTTATATAATAATAATGATTTCGTTGTTTTCTTTTATCACATGCACCACATACGGTGTACCGAGTGGAATCAAACATCCATCTTCCGCACGATTCACAAAATTTCAGAGGACGAAATTCGCGTTTTTCATATATCTATGATGAATGGGACAAAAGATCGAATCCGAAACGGTCTTCTGAGGACATGGAGAATCGCTTATTCTTCTAGTGTGTATAGGCATCTGACACGTCGTTTTGTCATTGGGCTCTATTCCGATACTATGAAACATTTTAGTTAATAAACTATACATTTTATTAGATAATAGAAAATTTTTAAGTCATTCAATTATTATTATTCATCGTCTGAGGTAGGCTCATAGACAATTTCGTCTAACATCTTATCAAATAGCTTACTTCCCTTAAGTACTTTCCTAACAGCAACAACATCCACAGACGGTTTAATGGATTCGTTTGTAGTTCCTATAAAAACAGAACTAAATGTTAAAATAGTAATAACTTTACAAGCTTTATCTATATAATCTGATGGTTTTAAATCAACCTTTCCTTCTTTTGTTTGTTTCATAAAAGTAGTTTTTATTTCTTCTTGATCCATTTTAAGTTTTGCGTAAATAACAGAAGGGTTCCGGTTCCGAAATTTAAAGATCTCAAGATCATCATAGTTGATTGGCTTCTTTCTACCATTATCTTTAAAAACAGCCTTATATTTCTGGACTTCTTTTCTAATAAATTGTTCAATCTCTTGGATAACTTCCTCAAATTTTTCTTGTTCCTCTTTATGCTTATCATCATGATAAAAAACTAATGATATACTATAGGGTTTATATTTATCACTTACTCCATACGATAATAAAGTGGGAGTTTGTATTCTAAGAGGTTGATAGATGTCGTTTGAATAATTATATACTATATTAGCGAAAGAATTACCGTTCTTACCTTTTCTAGGTTTTTCGACTCTTAACTTATTTAAGTCAAACTGATCGCTATTAATTTTACATGCTTTACCACTCGTACCCATTTTGTTTACTTATATAATTTCTTAAGTAATTTCAATTTTTTATTATAATACCCATGGTCTTCACGGTTCGTCGATTTCTCGGAAGTTGGGAGGTCTACCGTTTCTCGGAACTCGCCGAACGTCGCGGTCCATTGCCACCCAGGTATTCGGCGAGTTCCGAGGTACGATTCAATCCACGGGAATGGAGAGTTTTAGTGGTACAATTGGACCATGGAATGGGAAGTGACGCAGAACTGGTATTATACAACACACAGTCATGGTCCTTCACAGTTGTTTTATGATGTTTTAACCAATAGGTTATGGCAGCTCCCAGATGGTTTCTCAAGTTCCTATCACTCGGTCATGGCCATTCCCAGTCGTTTTCTCATAGTCTAATCACCTGTTCATAACCGTTTCCAGTAGTTTTCCCATGTTCAAATTACTCGGTCATGACTGTTCCCAGTAGTTTTCTCATGTTCCTATCACTCGGCCATGGCCGTTCCCAGTTGTTTTCTCGTGCTTTAACCGCTCAGTCATGGTCGTTTACTTTTGTTTCTCATGTTTCAAACACTCAGTCATGACCTTTCCCAGTTGTTTTTCCGATGTTTTAACCACTCGGTCATGACGTTCCCAGTTGTTTCCTAATGTTTTAACCACTCGGTCATGGTCGTTTTTTAGACTGGAAGTCTATTTTCGTTGACCCTATATTAAAGAAATATCTTTAGGTCACCCAAATCAAGACCAATAATTCATTCATTGGAAACATTATTAGCTACAATAAAGGAGGGTATAACAATATATGTTCCTATATGTAGCATTGGTGTAGACCACCTCAAGATATACTAATAGCTTCATTGTTAGACGACAAAAAGTTTCAGGTATTTGCGGAGAAATTCCCTATAGCCCCCTGCAAGGCATTTCTCCAAACAATTTGTACTTATCGAAGTGAGCATGTCAACGAGGATATGTTTACCTTTACAAATTACTGCGGAGTCAATTGATAAATATGTTTCTGTCTTGGTCCGTTTTGTTTCTGAAATAGTACGACCCTTAACATCAACATTTGTTAGTTTCCCGACTTATTTGGACAATTCCTAGCAATATGACTACGTTGGTCGCATTCAAAACAATTTCCTTGTTTTGGACAATCAGTCCTTTTTAGCTCACCTAGCTATAGCCAGGGTGAGCTTTTGCCATCACTTTGTGTCCGTCTTCCGTCTGTCCGTCGTAAACTTTTCATTCAAAGATCTTCTCCTCTGAAACTACTGAGCCAATTGGAACCAAACTTGGTCACAGTAGTCTTTGGGTGGTCCCCTGTAAAAAGGTTCGCACCTCATTTAAGATGACCGCCAGCAGGGAACATAATTTAACATTGGACCCTATGGGAAAACGCATTTACAGATCTTTTTTTTTCTGGAACTAATATCCCAGTTGCCACCAAACTTGGTCATAATGGTCCTTGGATGGGCCCATTTAAAATGTGACCGACAGGTTCAGGTGCTATCCAAGATGGCCGCCAGCAGGAAACATAGATTAACACTGGACCATATGGGAACACTTTCAAAGATCTTCTCTGAAACTACTGAGACAATTGGAACCAAATTTGGTCACAATAGTTTTTGGATGGTCCCCTGTAAAAAAGGTGTTTAATCAGGTTCGCACCTCATCCAAGATGGCCGCCGACAGGGAACATAATTTAACATTGGACTCTATGGGGAAACGCATTTACAGATCTTTTTCTCTAGAACTACTATCTCAATTGAAACCAAACTTGGTCATAATGGTCCTTGGATGTACCCATTTAAAAATGTGTCCGGCAGGTCCAGGTGCTATCCAAGATGGCCACCAGCAGGAAACATAGATTAACACTGGACCATATGGGAAAACTTTCAAAGATCTTCTCCTCTGAAACTACTGAGCCAAACTTGGTTACAATGGTCCTTGAATGCAGCCATATAAAAAGGTGTTTAGCAGGTTCGCACCTCATCCAAGATGGAAGCCAGCGAGGACCGAAGTTCATCATTAGACCCTATGAAAAAATACATTAAAAAGATCTCTGAAACTACTACAGGGCCAATTTGAACCAAACTTGGTCACAATGGTCCTTAAATGGATCCGTATAAAAAGGTGTCTGACAGGTGGTCCATTTCTCATCCAAGATGGTCGCCAGCAGGGAACACATTTTAACATTGGACCCTTTGGGAAAGTACAAACTTGGTCACAATGCTTCTTGGACCAATTTAAAAGTGTCTGGCAGGTCCAGATCCTATCCAAGATGGCCACCAACAAGAAACTTGCTTTAACATTGGATGGTTTGGGAACACATTCAAAGATCTTCTCCTCTGAAATCAATGGGCCAATTGGAATCAACCTTGGTCAGTATTCCTTGGATGGTCCATTTTGAAAATGGTGTCCAGCAAGCCCACACCTCATCTAAGATGCCTGCCAGAGGGGAACTTAGTTTAATATTGGACCATATTGGAACACTTTCAAAGATCTCCTCCGAATCCACTGGGCTAATTGGAACCAAACCTTGTCACAATAGTCCTTGGGTAGTTTACTTAAAAATGGTGCCTCATAGAGCCAGAAGAGCGATACAGGCTCTTGTGAGCCTCTTGTTCTCATATACATAACTTTTTATTTCTATATCTCTCCTTCTCCTTTTAGAAATACATTTTGAAAACCTAGAACCTTTCCGATGTTGACAATAATTCTTCCCTAAATCCCGTTTCTCTTACATTAAATTAAAAAGTAATAATATCCATTTTTCGCCTGCATATGGTGTTTATATTTGGCAGATGATTCAATATGCTCACAATTAGCATTTTATATACAGACTACAGAGGCAAACTACTTACTGATAATGTTGTCACAAATATATAAGAAATGCGTTTCATGTCAACATTTCGTTAAATTTATAATGAACTCTTTTTGACCGCGGAGGTAAGATACGACTTGAACTTTACCGTGTCATGCGCCACTTGTTGTCAAGGTGACTTAAAAACTGGCCATAACAAAATGTTTCTAACTGGTTGGTAGTGGTTAGTGAATCGTCTTTACCGACTGTGACGAGGATTTATTCCTCATTTATTTCATTTGAAATGACTTTGACTGTGGACTCGCACCATGTGTGACCGGTCAATAGGACTGTAAAATGATGGCTATCTTAGCTTTAGAAGAATTCAGAATTAAATGGTGCTATCAGTGCGAAACATTACTTTAGTATAAGAATATCAGCTGGTACCGAAAAACTTTAACTGAAATTTCGGGTTTTTTTTTAACAAAATATGGATATGATATCAACAATTCAATGCTCTTTAAACAATTTAAGAAGTTGCCCATAGTTTTTCTGGTATTAGAGTATAGTAAAATCCATATAAACTGGCGGGGCAAAGTCTTATGAAGCCTTTTCTTGGCCTGCTGGACAATTTACATTTTAGGTAATACATTGCAATTGCAATGGCAAGAGTAATTGTTCCTACTTGCCATCATACTTACCGTTATCCAGTTGGCAATAAAACGCTTTTCTCGTGAAGTCTGTCTCAACCGAAAAGTGAGTAGAATTGCCATATGATAATTAAAATGTTACTCCCCTCCGCCAAGTTATGTGAATCAGACAATATAAGTATGATAAAATTGTCTTATTCACCCTAGTTCACATCAAATATTGTTATTAACCGCTTGCGATGGGCAAGTGGTAGAGCGTTCGACTCACAAGCGGATGGTTCCGGGTTCGGCGATTCGCATTGTAACGACAAAAACCTAATGCGATCGCCTAAATTTGATTCGGACTGACCAATCATTAGCCAATGATTTTTAAGGACAAGAAATATTGACCAATAATATTGGAAAAAAATATATATCACTTAGTGAAAGTCTGTTTGTTTCTTATTCATAATTTACTTCCTGGTTACTTGATTCATTGTCTTTGTCCATCCGGACTAACTTGAAAAAGTACCCGCTATAAACAACTAAACATGCTCTTGGCTAAACATTAATCCGGACTTAATTGACACTATTGTGAAAGAATAAAAAAAGAAAAGAAACTAATAAAATTGTATGAGACGTATGTTCACAAGTGACAAACAGGAAGCAATCAATACATAACTTTGATCTTGTTGATTTTGGTGACAGATATGCCCATTATGTAGAATAGTTTCTTAAACAACCAAGAATTTTTTGTACTTGAAATTTATTGTAATGTGTTCCTATATACTTGTATTTATCTTTCTAAAATGATCTAAATTCTGTACCATTTTACTTCTGAAACTTATTCTATTTAAAAAATAAAGAAATAATAAATATGTATATCAAATCACCATTAACATTGCAATGGAATTTGAAAATAGTAATTTCTGTGAAAATCTGTCCGTGACACATTTTCCTATAAAATTTTATGCTACATTAAATAAAGACTTACTACAATACAATGTTCTGTGAACATGAATTAAAAAATATTTTGATATTTAAAAAAAAAGTTTTAAATTTACTGGGTGGGGTGTAAATACAAAATTTACAATATGATACCAGTATTCACATTAAATCACACACTGTCATTGAAATAAACAGAGAATGAGACAATATAAGCTACAAGTTCGCACTTACGTGTACTCGGCGACCTACACGTATGTGGATACATGAAGACAAATGTCATTTGCAAAACTGATGACGTGATGCACACATATTCGGGGGGGGAATCCTCTGCTGCACGTACGCGTATACGTTGGTGTGCTAACCTCTCTCATAACTGAAAATACATTGTTTTACAGTTGCATCGACGTTTCGTGAGATGTGTTTGTATCCTGTCTCTCTTTTTCAATCGTTGTAATGTCATTATACACATAAATCTAATTAGGAGGTATGGAGCCATCATATATTCGGTCTTTGAATTTAAACTGTATACGCCCAATATGATTTACATTAATGACGTTCTTTTACAGAATCTCTTTCTTTTACAGATTCTTTTCATCTTTTCTCTATCAGAAAAAAATTGTATTTATTGAAAAATCATTCGATGCATTGTTACCAAAAAAAAAAAAAACAACAAAAAACAAAACAAACAAAAATAAATTAAAAAAATTAAAAAAATCAATTTCGAGTTTTCAACTTTCAATACTTCTACTTGATGTGCAATAACAAATAAGAGCTATGAACAAGACGAACAATCTTATATTCTTATATATCTTGTGTAAATAAGGTCAGGTCCAGTGTGATATGAATGTACAAATAGTCAGGTTGAGGTAATCAATTGTATGTGAATGGTTTCTCAAGCAATTTTCACAAAATATATAGGAATTTAAGAATGTTTCTGCCTATGTATTATCTCTTTTTTGTTATTGTACATCAATCTAAGTAGTAAAACAGGAAAGAAAAAAATTGTTTGAAAAAAAACATAGCTAATGCCCCTTTAAAAGTTGCATACCCAGTTAAAAGTCAGGGTGTTTAAAAAGTGTGAATGGTCTGTGAATTCCTTCTATTTCATATATAAAAATCTTTAGGATGTCCATAATATAGATACGAATCTGGTAAAAAAGGACAATTACGGACCTCTGGAAACCAAGAGGTGAGGTCATTGCCAGGCCGACCGGTCACACCACCTGTGAGTGCACAGTCAAATCCAAATGAAATACGTGAGGAACGAATCCTGGTCACAATTGGCACAGACGTCTCAACAACCGCCAAAGGAAAGGCAGTTCAACATTTCATTTAGTGAAACAGAGTAATTGCAAATAAGACTGTTATACCGACCGTAAAATTTGCGGAACGTTGACATCAAACGCGGTTTTCGATATCCCTATGTCATTAATTTGTCAGTGAGTAGTTTACATATGTATATGAAATGTTCATATGTTGAACACGCCCTGGTATATCGGATCATTTGTGAAATATAAACTCCACATGCGAGTGACTGTGGGATATTACTATTTAAATATGGGAAATATACGATGGGAAAGCCGAAATTGTCGCGTTTGTCGTATAGTTTAGTTGCCAATTTCCCGTCTGTGTCTATAGTAAGTAAAATGTATAAGTAAGAAGCGTGTATACCAATCAAACGTTGGAATTTCTTTAACTAGTTAACTGACTTATGATCATTGTCACTTTGAAAATGATAACAGAGGAATACATATGTGTTATGTTAATGTTAAAAAAGGTCTCTGTCTCCAATGTTTTATCCATGGCACCTTATCCTGCCACTTGTTTTCCAGATGTTACTGTTAGCATTGCGCAAAGCATGCAAATAACTAACTGAATGGTTTAATTTTATTTTTCTATTAACTTTCTAGGAAAACTATAGTCTGATTCACATAATTTTGGCGGGGTGGAGTAACCTATTGAAATTCAAACGGATGTTTATACTTGCCTTTCGGTTAAGACATGTTTCACAAAAATATTTCATTTCCCACTGTATACCATTATCATGAAATGTTAATTTGTTGTCAGTTACAGCATCAGGGGCTCGTTTTACGAAAGCTGGTAAGTCCTAAATCGTAAGTCTTTGTCCTAATTTTCATGGGACTGACCAATCAGCGATGCGTTGCCATGGGAGTTAGGACTAAAAGTTAGGATTTAAGACTTACGAGCTTTCGGAAAACGGGCCCCAGTAGCCTTACATGTTCCATTTTAATTGGCCAATGTCCTAACATGGCGTAAAACTGCAACTGATAATAGTATGATCCTGACATGTAGGCATTCAAATTTCACGACATTTTCCTTAATTTCAAAAGTGCAAATATATATAATACACATTTATACCTCCTGTATGATGTTAAGTTGTAAAATTAAAATACGAAAATGTCATCAACTCCAAACTGCATTTTTACAGAGTCAAAACAACTGTCAAGTAGCAGAGATAAATGTTAAAACTAAATTGAGTTAAACATTTTAATATCTTATTCATTTCATTAATTCACACAGTATTATATTGTAGCGGAAAAAAGAAAGTTTAGTAATTTCATTTATAGATTCATATACAATATATTATGTTGCATTATGCACATCATTATTTAATAATATTTCAAACCTGCAAATGAAGTCATTGTACCACAAAACAAAAATTCAAGGTTTATATTACAATCTGCTTTTTTCTTGAAAGGGGAAATTTTCAAAACACAACCATAGTTCTATAAAATATGAACTGTTCACAACAGCAGGATATAGGCCTATTTTATTCCAGTTTCATTCTAATTTAGTATATACATAATAATGACTTGAAAACCACAAATTTAAACTCCTATTTTAATCAGCTTTTTGTACATTACAACAAAAACATATTTTTTTTTTTAATTTTGAATAGTGTTTTACGCCACACTCAACAATTTTTGGCCGGGTTGCACGAAGTGCAAATCGGTTTGTAGTATGGTGATCTGCATGGCGGGCAGGCGTTCGGGCGGGGAAAATTCTATGTAATCAACTCCTCTTGCAATTTTCCACGTACAACGTTGAAACTTAGCAGTTTGTTTATGTATTGAAGATGTGCACCTCCCCTTATGGATTCATTCCGTGCATTTTTGTGGCTTTGGCTAATTCGGAAACATAGCCATTTTTTCTGATTAGTTGAAATTTCATTATTGTCCGATTTCGATGAAATTTGCTATTTAGGGATATTAAGGGATTGCAAATTCGATGATATGGGATTTGTTGCTATAGAAACCATTCCTAGGCTTCTGATTGGTCAAAGGAACCTTTTCGAGGCTTCTGGTTGGTCGAAATTTCAACACTGTCAAATTTATATGAAACTTGGTATAATGGGATATTTAGGGATTACGAATTCCACCGTAGGGTATTAGTTGCTATAAAAACCAATCCGAACCTTCTGATTGGTCAATTTCAATATTCAGATTTTATAAAGAAATTTGGTATTTAGGAGTATCAAGGGATTACAAATTCAACCGTATGGGTTTCGTTGTCATGGGAACCAATCCGAGGTTTCTGATCAGTCGAAATTTCAACATTGTCCAATTGTATCAAATTTGGTACTATAGGGTATTAAGAGATTGCCACTGAGGCCCCTACAAATACATGATAAATATGAAATTTGAAAAAACTAGAGAATTATATATAGTTAATAGATTTATGTATATTATTTATGATATCAAAGCATAAAATTACAATATTATAAAACTCATTGTAAAATGTTATCATGGTGATTATCTTTATTAATTAAAAGAAAAGAAATACACCGGCAAACTTACACACGCGAACTAATTAACTCTTAATCCGAAAATTTTCCAAGGATTTTTTTTTTTTGCGATATACAAATTATAAATTTATTCACGAGATGATATTTTTGCGATTTCGAATGTCCATTTCGTCATACTATTAGCGTACTTCATTACGCCATAATTTCATTTTCGCGAATAAAAGTTCTCGCGAAATTACACATAAATAAAATTCTCGCGAAAAACCGGATTTAGAATACTCAACTATAATGCGTTCATATTCTCTTCTTCGTGAAAATATTCACATTTACAGTATGAACATTAATTATATTTCTTCTAAGCTCTTATAACTATAAGGTCACGTTAAGAGACAAGTCTTAAAGGTCTTTCGTAATATCGATATCAAAAATATATCAAAATTAGCTTCCATAACTATTCTTTTTCCCAGTTTGCATAGCAAATACCAGTCTACTCTTCATTTTTACTATATCTTTCGATCTTTCTGTCTGCGCCAACAATTTAGTTTAGTTGTGTTTAGTTGTGTTGTGAGTAAACAGTTTAAAAGTATCACTATGGAACTTAACATGGTGATAGCACATGATGTCATTAGCTATGATATTCGTTTGTTACTTTAACTTTCACCTTAGACTTTGAAATTCAAATTGCAAATCTATTGCTTTGCAATTCGCCCATATTATGTTTTGCTATTAATTTTTGCAAATCGGGATCCGAAGTCACAAAATTTACTTATCCTCAATCTCAACATTGTTTTCTTCATTCTGACTAATATAGTTAACTTCTGATGTAACTAACTAGGGAACTCGATTATTGCCAATTTTTGTCGTTTTTATCCACATACATGTTAAGTTGCAGTATTACATATGAGTGTTTTCATGAAAAAAAAATCATTTAAAGTCAGTTGAGCTTGGCTACTGTGTGGATTTGGTGACTTCGAGCACCGCAGTAACTGAACAAATTAACTGAACAAGAGGCGCAAGAAGACCTCAGTCGCTCACCTGAGAACCATCTATAAATGTGGAAAGAAGACCAAGAAGAATATGTTCATGTAGGTTCATCTGGCCAAGAAACATGAATATTGCTGTTTCAAGAAATTCACCAAAAAATATAGAAATCTAATTTCGACAAATTTCTAGCTTAAAAAAATTCTTCAACTATATACAAGTAAAACACTTTAATGCATCATTGTGAATGCAAGGGGAGATAATTGAGGAAATAATGCAAAAATTAATAAAAATTACAAAGTCTGAAAAGACCTCAAAACGCATAAATAATTAATATTCCAATTTCTATCAAAAATACAAACTTGAGTCATACATCCATGTAGATCACCCAGAAACAATCCCTTTTTCAATTCATGTAGTGGTTCTGGAGAAGAATATTTTTTAAATAGGGTACCCTTTATTCTGCACTGCCCTGGATCAACCCCTGGGCTAATCTGGCTGACAACTACAAACCTGATAAAGGACCTTAAGCACTTGTTTCCTGTCAAGAGTCGTCAAAATCTCTTCAGTGGTTTCATAGAAGTTGGAAATATGAAAAGTTTACGGACGGACACCGGACGACGGACGGGGAGTGATCACAATAGCTCACATGAGCCTTCGGTTCAGGTGAGCTAAAAAGGCACAAACAAGATGTCACAAACATTGAAGTATTATTAATAAGTGCGTGTAAATCTACGTGTACAATCAGTTGGTTCAGTTCATTTCTGTGATTTTTGTATCGTTTTAAGTACAAATTCTTTTTTCTTTTTGGGTTTTCCATTGTGATACACTGGTTCTTGAGCTGATGTCATCCCAGTTGGTGGAAGTACAGGCGTAGGTGTCCGTGTCGGTGGTAATGTCGGCAAACCACTTTTTTCACCACCAACAATGAATTTGTATAGTTGGTCAAATTTATCGGTAATGGTCTCATACTTCTGTTCCAAGGCGGCAATCTTATTTCCAGCAGCCTCTAAATTTTGTTGCTGTTCCGAAGTTTTCTTTTCTAAGAGGACAATTTTTTTTGATTGGGTGATTTCTTTTTCTTTAAGTGCATTATATTCCTGTTCTAATGTGGAAAGTTTTGAGTTTAGTCTTTCGTTTTCTTCTTTCAAAGAGTCATAACGTGCATTCTCAGCTTTTTGTAATTTTAAAACTTTGATTGTATTTTCCAGTTTCTGTATATTTTCCATTAATACTTTTTTTTCCTCCCGTGCTACATTTAGTTCGCTTGTTAGCCGCTCGATTTCCCCTTTCGTGTAACTACATTGCTCATCCTCATTTTCTCCTCCTGTCACTGAAATTGTAAATAAGACAAGGGCTTGATTCCGGCAACAGAACGAATAACAAAAAAAAAAAAAAAAAAAAATGTCAATAAACCATTTGTCTCAGGTAGTGTCAACTTGTATATATTAATCATGTAAAATAACTTTAATCACAACGATTTAAACAAAATTAAATAATTTATTTCATGTTTAACTTAGTTTACTACAACGTAAACATCAGTGTATAATTTGATAATAATTAGTGATATTAGATATGTGTTGGGAAAGGTAATTATATTATCTAGCATTTTTTGGTCAATTCAATTCCAACTAATTTAACCACATTTGTTGGTTTAAACATTTTCGGACAAAACTGGAACCAAGTCAACAGTGAGCTTGTGGCAATGTCATGGCAAACTACCTTCGCATATGGAACACTTGTGATAAGACAAAGCATACATATTACGAACCGGACAAAATATTCCATTAAGGTGACCTTGACCTCCGTGGTATGAAATTCAGGAATATAGCTTTTCACAACCATGTCGAGATACCCGGATGTTCGGATTACCTCAGTTCAGCACTGCCGATATGTCATGCAACCCCGCATGTTAGATTTTCTGAGGAGTTGTGCTCGCAATAAATCTATGTTATAGTCATATAAAACTGAATTCTTTTAATGACTCAATATCAATTAATTCTTCGTTTTCCCTGACCACTTTTGAAATAATATCGAGTAATTGCACCATATTTAAAAGAATGTGTATCAGTGTCAAAATCGATTCGAGTTACATTTAGGGAATTCCAACATCCGGGTATTTCGACAGGGTTGTGAAACGCCATATTCGAAATCAAGGCAATATTGATACGTCACTTTCAAATAATTTATGAGACAAGAATGGCGTTGACCAAATAAAACCTAAAAAGACTATAGTCTGGATAAAAACGCCATCCAATTCAACAACTATTAGATATCATCGGTATGACTTCGAGTCAAAGAAATTGAAGCACACCTTTTTACCAGGTATTAGGATATTAGCTCAGCCTGTCAAATTGTGTCTAATTGGTATCAATGAACATCTTTACACAGTAAAATATTGCATTTTAGAATTGTAAGTGCTGAATCAGCATGAATTTTTACTGGTACTTGTAAACAATTTTCTTGCTTTCTGATTGCGGTAAGGACCCCGCACAGATCCATTGTATAGGTAAACACTTACCCAAATGATGACATATACAGGAAAAGGGCTGACATTGTCGCCTATGTAAAACTATTCAATTGTCTCTGACCATTATGATGTAGAAATTATAAGCCGGACAAAACAAAACGTTAGGCAAAGACTGACTGACATCACTGTAACACTGCATATACACTTAATCATGTAGTGTGTGTGTGTGTGTGTGTGTGTGTGTGTGTGTGTGTGTGTGTGTGTGTGTGTGTGTGTGTGAAAACAAAAGAACAATTTTTTTCATACAGAAAGTAACTAGCTTTTCTCTAACACTTACTATCAGAGGCATGAACTCTCACTATCATAATACAGGACTTAGTTATATCTTGGTTATCTGAGACATGAACTCTCACTATCATAATACACGATTTAGTTATATCTTGTTATCTGGGACATGAACTCTCACTATCATAATACACGATTTAGTTATATCTTGGTTATCTGAGACATGAACTCTCACTATCATAATACACGATTTAGTTATATCTTGGTTATCTGAGACATGAACTCTCACTATCATAATACACGATTTAGTTATATCTTGGTTATCTGGGACATGAACTCTCACTATCATAATACACGATTTAGTTATATCTTGGTTATCTGAGACATGAACTCTCACTATCATAATACACGATTTAGTTATATCTTGTTATCTGAGACATGAACTCTCACTATCATAATACACGATTTAGTTATATCTTGGTTATCTGAGACATGAACTCTCACTATCATAATACACGATTTAGTTATATCTTGTTATCTGGGACATGAACTCTCACTATCATAATACACGATTTAGTTATATCTTGGTTATCTGAGACATGAACTCTCACTATCATAATACACGATTTAGTTATATCTTGGTTATCTGAGACATGAACTCTCACTATCATAATACACGATTTAGTTATATCTTGGTTATCTGAGACATGAACTCTCACTATCATAATACACGATTTAGTTATATCTTGGTTATCTGAGACATGAACTCTCACTATCATAATACACGATTTTAGTTATATCTTGGTTATCTGAGACATGAACTCTCACTATCATAATACACGATTTAGTTATATCTTGGTTATCTGAGACATGAACTCTCACTATCATAATACACGATTTAGTTATATCTTGTTATCTGAGACATGAACTCTCACTATCATAATACACGATTTAGTTATATCTTGGTTATCTGAGACATGAACTCTCACTATCATAATACACGATTTAGTTATATCTTGTTATCTGGGACATGAACTCTCACTATCATAATACACGATTTAGTTATATCTTGGTTATCTGAGACATGAACTCTCACTATCATAATACACGATTTAGTTATATCTTGGTTATCTGGTACATGAACTCTCACTATCATAATACACGATTTAGTTATATCTTGTTATCTGGGACATGAACTCTCACTATCATAATACACGATTTAGTTATATCTTGGTTATCTGAGACATGAACTCTCACTATCATAATACACGATTTAGTTATATCTTGGTTATCTGAGACATGAACTCTCACTATCATAATACACGATTTAGTTATATCTTGGTTATCTGAGACATGAACTCTCCCTATCATGATACACGATTTAGTTATATCTTGTTATCTGGGACATGAACTCTCACTATCATAATACACGATTTAGTTATATCTTGGTTATCTGAGACATGAACTCTCACTATCATGATACACGATTTAGTTATATCTTGTTATCTGAGACATGAACTCTCACTATCATAATACACGATTTAGTTATATCTTGGTTATCTGAGACATGAACTCTCACTATCATAATACACGATTTAGTTATATCTTGTTATCTGGGACATGAACTCTCACTATCATAATACACGATTTAGTTATATCTTGGTTATCTGAGACATGAACTCTCACTATCATAATACACGATTTAGTTATATCTTGGTTATCTGAGACATGAACTCTCACTATCATAATACACGATTTAGTTATATCTTGGTTATCTGAGACATGAACTCTCACTATCATAATACACGATTTATTTATATCTTGGTTATCTGAGACATGAACTCTCACTATCATAATACACGATTTAGTTATATCTTGGTTATCTGAGACATGAACTCTCACTATCATAATACACGATTTAGTTATATCTTGGTTATCTGAGACATGAACTCTCACTATCATAATACACGATTTAGTTATATCTTGGTTATCTGAGACATGAACTCTCCCTATCATGATACACGATTTAGTTATATCTTGGTTATCTCTAATTATATACTAGGTAATTTCCTACAACCTTGTATCGAAGTGATGCCAAAAATAATTTTTGTTTGAAAATAGGTATTCCCGTGAAAATCTTGCATAATGCTAAATTCAAGTAGTGCAATGAAAAGTATACCGTGAAATGGCCTATGAACAATGTTTTGTCTCCAACAGATCCCTTAATTTGTGCGTAAATCATTGTGTATCTGACTGATTTCAAAATGCCTCCTTTTTCTTGAAATGAATCCAATCCACCTACCTTCTTCCCTGCTCTGTAATGGCTGAAGAGAGATATACTTCTTGCCTCCAACACGACCCAAATAAATACGTTTACATTCAAGCACATCTCCCGAGGGGTAAAAACATACAGCTTTCCTGGTCAACAAACATACTACACGTATCTGTGTTTTGTATATATCCGACACGTAGTGCAGTACAAAAGGATGTCCAGATTCCAAATTCTGTTTCCAAAAACCAAACCAACTCTTTATACTTGGACATCCATTCCACTTAAACGATATTTAAACAATTACATAAATCAATGTATTTCATTTACATAAATCAATATTGTGTATTTCATTGTGAACATAAAACTTCAGACAACGATTAAGTTCAATTAATCTTAAATAATGCTCGAGTTCGTTCAGCTCTTGTGTCACTCCCCTGGCAAGAATGAACCCCTAGATTCTGTTAACATTATAGGTTATATGTTGGACCATGATCACGAACAAAATTTAACAGTTCTTTCGCTAAGTGCTCGTCATATGACCTGAAACTAAAGATAATTTCCGTTGAGACAATATGCCGAATTTCGTCATCACGGTATGCGCGCTACGTCGATTGAATCTCACTGAATTGGCATTAGTCAATAGTACAGATAAAATTGATGACATTTCCGTCATTACAGGTAATGATTCCACAGAATTGAAAATTCGTGGGAGTTACAATTAAAATAACTTTATTTCAATTTATTTCCAATATGGCGATGCCAGATAAACTATTATTTATTTATTTTGTTTTTGGTATTTAATGTTTTCGTGTACAGCTTAACCTTAATGTCAATATATGGCATCGTTAAAAGTAACAACATCAGAAGAATTATGGGATCGACTTTTGTATAAAGAACAAATTCCTATAAGTGTCAGAAATTTCGTTATTCAATATAACACAACACGAAAAAGAAAAATTTGCCCAATCTGTTAAAAAATAATAACATTCGTCAGATATGAAAATTGAATAATTTTGTCATTTTGGAAAAATCGTAAAATATGTCATATTTTCAAATACATTGAATACGTACGATACATATAGAGAAAATTTTTTCATGTTACAGAGACGTGCAAAAAGTATTCATGCACTTTTATTTCTTACTATATACTCCAAAAAGAATTTTCACCGTTGAAAAAATAATTGAATACAGTTTCGTTATTCATTTTGAACTTGAATTTTCTAAAGCAGAAATGAAACAGAAATTTTTTATATGAAAACTGCCTATATGTGTCAGTAAAATTAAGTCTAAATTTTACTCTGTTTAAATTGTCGAATCTTAAAATGATACATTATAAAATTACACCACAAAAACAAATAAAACTTGGAAACATTTTCTTTTTAACGGTGAAAATTTACTGAAATGTGATAAGAAATGGCTTCACAATATTGTTTTGAAAAATTGGTATTTTATATGAAATATATAGTAAAACTTAATGGCTTCATTTCTCAATTATCATTGTACAGTATCAGACTTCCTTGTCTTCATAATTGCTGCAATACTATAAACATATAGCTTTTTAATGAAGTCTGATTCGAATAAATAAAAGTAAGTCCTCTAGTAAAGGGTCACAATTGATTCTCATGGGAATGTCAACGTATTGGTAAAATATATATTTATGTATTAGAAATTCCAATATGTTCAATGATTGTCCCATTGCGCTTTACATCCTGAAGGCCATTGCCTTTAGTTAACGGGAGTTAAGAGTTGTCGTTCTTGGATTCATTGTTACATAACGATTCAACGTTCCATACTCATTTATACAATTTTCGTCGCTTGCTCTTTTATAAACTCTCTTTCTCATTCAAAGGTCGTTAATTTTTTCACGTCAGATACTGTACCTTTTCGTCCATGAGAAAATTTTGTCATCCAGTCCATTATCATCTCTGCGGCATTCAGGTTCCTAGGCAACTGTTCTTTTATATAGTCTAATAGCTTCACCAAAATGAAACCTTTACTATTCTTTATCTTTTCCCATCCAGACTGTTCTATCAAGTTTTTCTTGACAAGTTTATCTCCTAATTCTATCACATGGTCTATGATTCCTATACTTTTATAGCATTGGATTACAGTATCCACTATTTCATCAATTTGTGGGTTGGAAATCATTGTCTCCGCAGATTCGGCCATTTCAATAAATTTATACTTGCTAATCGTGAAACTGCTGTAAAAGACAAACGTGTCGGTATTATTGCCTTTTTCAATAGGGAAGATGAAAACATACATGTTAACTTACTTTTATACTTATATCACGAATAAAAATCCAGTCATTTCTATTTTTTTATTTTAAGGAATATGAATGAAATTTTTATTTTCATACGTATGTTCACCTACCAAGGTAAAATGGCACATGTTTACAAACACAACGAGTCTAAATTGAATTATAACAGGGTTGACAGACTTATTTTCGGCGACAAAAATATCAGAGCTACAGTAATACATGGAGTCACGTTTTACTTGTGTAATCCTTCTTTTGGAAAATAGACCGTATTGTTTTGGTTTTTGACAGAACCCGGATGTGCCACTTTACTACGGTAGACCTGTACCAAATTACTCTTAGAATTTAAATTCACAACATTCCATTGCCCATTTCACCCAACAGTCGATACGGCTCTAGTGTTCACATTTCTATCTAACGACACAACATAGTCAAAATATGACGTCACAACAGAACGTCATTGTGATATTTATTTGGATATTGGGGGATAAAGCAAGGATGCATACAACAAGAAGGGATATTTTTATCTGATGATAGTAACGTACGTATGATAAATCTGTCAAAGTAAATTGATGATTGTATATCACAGACTGCTTTATAGACCGAGTCCTATGTGAATGGGTTGCTCAAGTAATATCTTTATTTGTGTTTCATATACCTCTGGTCATATCATAAGGCCGTTACATTTGATAAATTAAAAGAAAATATCAATACAATGTTGCATGCTGACAGAGGATATATATTATATTCATGTTTGTGCTGTTGAACAGCATTTCATTATACATTGTAAGTACCTTCTACTATAAACATATAACATCGAACCCTCTATATATTTGTTATAAGTACTGTTTAGAAGTAACATTTATACTATGCTAAATTATCGAATATCAAAATCAATTTCCCCGAAGAGATCAGTATTTGATATTTTGTCGATATCTCAGCCTCTTTTAAAATCAAAAGTTAGAACAATATGTATGTTTAGCAACATATTAGATTCATTCTCAATGTTTCAAGTGTTTGAAAAACAGAAATGAGAGTACAAAACGAAAGTTATACATTTATACGGAGCCCGTGAGGTGACATAGTGGTGATAAAAATTATTCCGTGCAAACGGAACTGTTATTGAGTATAAAAAATAATCCAAAAAACGCATTAATTATTGAGAGAGAGAAAAATATTCCGTGCGAACGGAATAATTATTCCGTACGAACAGAATATTTTTTCTTCACCAAAATATCATCTCCCGGGCTCCATACATTTATATGATATATATGTACATGTAGTTGAAGATGTCATATTTACCATATACAACTTTATACATCGATATCCATTTGTGAAAGCCTCAATATTTATACTTCCTCTTGAACGATTATATCTCACTTTATATGTCAAACTGTTCTTAATAGTTACATTCCATTGCTATAGCTATTCGGGAGATACCACATATTACAGAACAGCCAATAGAATTATAGTAATTAGTATAAAAGAGAGTTTTCAATGACAAGACAACATATAATGCTCTTCGCAATAGGAACAAATCAGATCATTTAATGAACCATTGGAAATTCAACACTGTTTTACCTTTCAAAAAGTAAATCAAACAATCAATTATTGGACGATTGCCAATATTTTACATGTAATTAAATAATTTGCCATGACGAAATTCGGATAATTTAAACATTACTGCGAACTCATAAGAAAATGTTTTGTGAGCTGCTATTTAAATCTCTCTGATAGAAAACATGTACGCAATGAAACACAATATTCGACCTCAAAAGTCAAAATTTCAATCTTCAACAAAAAGCACTTAATAAATTCAAATTTATGTAACATTAGGGATATACATCACTTAACAATTAAATTTGGAGTGGTATAGTGGTGGTCTACCCAATTACAGAGCGTCCGACTCGCAACCAGAAAAATCTGCGTTCGTTTCCCAGTATCCATTTCCTGTCTTTACACAAACAATAAAGACACGAATAATACGTTATAAAAAGCTCTGCATTAGAAGTAAAAGGCAACGAGTAGTTATATGTTGTGCAATATAATCAATTATTGTTTAATATATAAAAACCACAGATACCAAAATATAAATCTTCAGGATGTCCAAGATACAATATACAAATCAGGTGAAAATTGAACTAACATGGACCTCTTGTGGGATCAGGTGCCATGAAAGAGTACGTATCTCAAATTCAACGAACGGATTAGAGCCGGCCTGGCTCAGTCGGTAGCGCGCTCGACTCTGGATCTTGAGGTCGTGAGTTCGAGTCCGCCGGCAGCGGAGGTCCCGTGTCACAGTAGGTGTCGGCAAGTTAAGGAACCCTCACTGCTCAATGGCCGTAAGTGCCGAGCATAGGCCAAAATTTGAAGCCCTTCACCGGCATTTGGTGACGTCTCCATATGAGTGAAATATTATTGAGTGGGACGTTAAACAACAATAAACAAACAAACAAACGAACGGATCATAGAGAGAGCATGGTAATCTGGTATCAAAGGTGTTGTGATGATTCATTTCGCAGAAACAATCAGATCCGTGACAATAAATTTCCAAGCCAGGACTTGTCAAACGATAAGTATGGTCTACATAAACTTAAATCATATGATTTAAAACTAATATTTTAACAATGTCTGTTTGAATAAAAAGAATAATATGTTTTAAGTAAGTTAAAGTACTATATGTGATAAGGGTCCAAAACGGTCCCCAAATTGTGGATGGTCATATTTTCCTAACAGGTTCTACATATCGTCTAAACTTGAGATCCAAGTAGTTTGACTTCATCTCTTGACCTCAAAGGTCATTTCATATATATATATATATATATATATATATATATATATATATATATATATATATATATATATATATATATATATATATTATGCATACAGAATATAAAATTGTATTTGTTACATAATTCATGACATAAGATTTCTATACAATATTAGATATTTGTTAACATAATATAATCAATATTGATTGATATAATACTTCCTTACATTACATTACATTCATTACATCACATTACTTATAATTCTAAGTTATAATCATATACACATATTACATTAGTTATTGTATTATAGTACATAACATTGTATTACATAATGTATCAATCAGGTTATATTTGATAGTAATTCAGTAATATTGATTCAATATATACTAGTCCATTGTTTGTTATTATATCACATTATACATTATTTACTACATTTGATACATTAAATTACATTGTGTTGTATGATATATTAGGTTGTCAGAGTATATTGTAAAGTGAACGGTATAATTACATTGTGTTGTATGATATATTAGGTTGTCAGAGTATATTGTAAAGTCAACGGTATAATTACATTGTGTTGTATGACATATTAGGTTGTCAGAGTATATTGTTAAGTCAACGGTATAATTACATTGTGTTGTATGACATATTAGGTTGTCAGAGTATATTGTAAAGTCAACGGTATAATTACATTGTGTTGTATGACATATTAGTTTGTCAGAGTATATTGTAAAGTCAACGGTATAATTACATTGTGTTGTATGACATATTGGACAAGGTTGTCAGAGTATATTGTAAAGTGAATGGTATAAATACATTGTTGTATGACATTTTAGGTTGTCAGAGTATATTGTAAAGTCAACGGTATAATTACATTGTGTTGTATGACATATTGGACAAGGTTGTCAGAGTATATTGTAAAGTCAACGGTATAATTACATTGTGTTGTATGACATATTGGACAAGGTTGTCAGAGTTTATTGTAAAGTGAACGGTATAATTACATTGTTGTATGGCATATTAGGTTGTCAGAGTATATTGTAAAGTCAACGGTATAATTACATTGTTGTATGACATATTAGGTTGTCAGAGTATATTGTAAAGTGAACGGTATAATTACATTGTGTTGTATGACATATTAGGTTGTCAGAGTATATTGTAAAGTCAACGGTATAATTACATTGTGTTGTATGATATATTAGGTTGTCAGAGTATATTGTAAAGTCAACGGTATAATTACATTGTGTTGTATGACATATTAGGTTGTCAGAGTATATTGTAAAGTCAACGGTATAATTACATTGTGTTGTATGACATATTAGGTTGTCAGAGTATATTGTAAAGTCAACGGTATAATTACATTGTGTTGTATGACATATTAGGTTGTCAGAGTATATTGTAAAGTCAACGGTATAATTACATTGTGTTGTATGACATATTAGTTTGTCAGAGTATATTGTAAAGTCAACGGTATAAATACATTGTTGTATGACATTTTAGGTTGTCAGAGTATATTGTAAAGTCAACGGTATAATTACATTGTGTTGTATGACATATTAGGTTGTCAGAGTATATTGTAAAGTCAACGGTATAATTACATTGTGTTGTATGACATATTAGTTTGTCAGAGTATATTGTAAAGTCAACGGTATAAATACATTGTTGTATGACATTTTAGGTTGTCAGAGTATATTGTAAAGTCAACGGTATAATTACATTGTATTGTATGACATATTGGACAAGGTTGTCAGAGTATATTGTAAAGTGAACGGTATAAATACATTGTTGTATGACATTTTAGGTTGTCAGAGTATATTGTAAAGTCAACGGTATAATTACATTGTGTTGTATGACATATTGGACAAGGTTGTCAGAGTATATTGTAAAGTCAACGGTATAATTACATTGTTGTATGACATATTAGGTTGTCAGAGTATATTGTAAAGCCAACGGTATAATTACATTGTATTGTATGACATATTGGACAAGGTTGTCAGAGTATATTGTAAAGTGAACGGTATAATTACATTGTGTTGTATGATATATTAGGCAAGGTTGTCAGAGTATATTGTAAAGTGAACGGTATAATTACATTGTGTTGTATGACATATTAGACAAGGTTGTCAGAGTATATTGTACAGGGAACAGGGTATAATTACATTGTGTTGTATGACATATTAGGTTGTCAGAGTATATTGTAAAGTGAACGGTATAATTACATTGTTGTATGACATATTAGAATGTCAGAGTATATTGTAAAGTCAACGGTATAATTACATTGTGTTGTATGACATATTGGACAAGGTTGTCAGAGTATATTGTAAAGTCAACGGTATAATTACATTGTTGTATGACATATTAGGTTGTCAGAGTATATTGCAAAGTCAACGGTATAATTCCATTACATGACATAGTACTTGATAAATTTGATATGATAATTGTTATTACATTACACGGTATTGTATTATACGATTCAGCAGACTCGTTGTATAACATGATATATTATATAGTAAATGTTCTGATTTGATATTACAAAGTACATTTAATGTTGCACAGTTCATATTGATATAATATATGGTATTACATTACATTACAGAATACCTGTTGTATAACATGATACATTATACAGCAAATATTATAATTTTATATTGTACATAATAGTTTTGATATAATATATGGTATCACATTGCATGATATAGTATACCCGTTGTATCACATTATATAACATACAATAAATATTGTAATTTTATATTGTATAATACATGAATAAATTGATTTAATGTATGGTTTTATATTACATGATATAATAATCAATGTACAAAATGATATATAATATGGCAAATATATGCTTTTATATTGTGTATTATGTGACACGTTTGATGCAATATGTTTTTATAATAAATATCTTATTTTATGATAAGTTTGATATAATAAATGGTAATATATTACATTACAATAATTATTGTCTTATTACATTTATCAGATCTTAAGTTTGTTACAACATGTGATATTTCATTATATATAATAAAGTATATTCTATAACATATTGCTGTTATATATGATATTTTGTACCCATGATGTTATACATACATACATACCATACATACATACATACATACATACATACATACATACATACATACATACATACATACATACATACATACATTCACAAACACCTGGCTGTTTAATAATATTATTTTACATAATATGATAATTACGTTAGAGTATATTGTAATATCATACATGTTAATCATATATAATTAATACATATATACATTATTAGAATTTCACGGATTATAATACAGTCCATTAATCCGTGCTTATTCTGTCTAATATTTAAAATATATATTTAAACCTTTTCTATATCTCATTAATTCAATGTATCTATACATACAATCCCATTAATACATGTGTTTATTCTTATAGTATAAATACTAGTACATCATCTGTTTCTTGAACAATTGGATTATCTAAAATGAAGTTGCTCTGAAATATGCTTTTAATATCTTAAGATTTGTATGATAATAAGAAATATAATGTTTTAATACATACTTGAAAAAACTTATAATTGGCATTGACGGAGAACCCACAGACATTAAATTTCTTCGTTTTACAATACAAAATCTAGCAATAGACAGTAAAAAAATTAAAAAGAATACATTTACGTTTTTAATTGTTTATCAAAACCAAACATAATCAATTGGTTATATTCTATGTCTAAAAGGACTTCTATTAAATCTGAAATATATTTATGAAATTCAATTAATTCTTTACATGTAATTAACATATGAAATAAATCTTCAGTTTCATCTTTGCACACATCACAAATATCATTATCACACATATGAAATTTAGACAGTTTATCTTTTGTGAATAAAACATTATGTATCAGTTTATAATCATTTTCAATTATATCCGGTGGTTTAAAAACATTTGAGATGTTACTCCAAACACGCTTGAAGTTAATACAGTCAAGGTACTACAAGTGTTAATTCCGTTTTTAACAGGAAATATTTGGTTAAAAACCCATTACATTTTACAGAACTACTACTATCTGTGTAACATATTTTTATCCAGTTTCTAAATTTACCCCCAAATCCAAATTTTCTAATGTTTTTATAAGAATAAATGACTTATACGATCAAATGCTTTCTCTTGATCTATTGTTATTAAATAACCTTCTATTTGATCAGTATCACATAATTCAATCAAATCTCTTATACTGCATATATTATCAGCAATGTCTCTGCCAACAATACAACAAGACTGATTATTTGAAACAATAGACGGTAAAACTACTTTAAATCTATTTGACATTACTCTTGCTAAACTTTTGTAGTCTACCTGTAAAAGAGAAATAGGCCTATAATTTTAAGTGACCTTTTATCTCCTTTATTTTTATAAATTACACTCATAACACCACTTTTCATAGATCTACACAATAGACCTTCATTTTCAATTTGTTTGAAAAGTTTAAGTGAATTAAACTTTAATTCTTTAAAAAATATACAATAAAATTCAACTGTAAATCCATCTGAACCAGGGCTTTTATTTTTTGACATTTTATTTGAATTTTTTTTTATTTCATCAATAGTGATTTCATAATCCCAATTTGTATCTGTGTCCTGGATACGCTGTTGATTTATACTTTGGTATTTGATTTTTTTTTTATTTTTACCACCGAGTATGTATCACTGCTGGTGGACATATTGTCCCCGAGGATACTTGTCACTCGGTACATATAAATTTAATGCAAAAACAAATACCAAAAAAATGCATACTGGATGGCACGGCGCCCAGTATAAAAAGGTGTCCTTCTGTGAAGTCTATCGGGAGCACAGACTTTGGTTCTCCTCGGGTTGACCTTCGGGACATTACCACCTTATCATTTGTACCCTCAAAAGATGACCAGTTATGGTATAAACAAAATAACGCGTATGTCCCCGGAGAAAAATGTCAGATTCAACTTCATGACATTTTTGACAGTTCATTTTCAAATAATATACCAACAATTTAAAAATCTTCTGTCAAAAATTGTACAACATGTCATATATTAATAACTAATCAAGGGTTTACCAGCAATCTGACAAATAAGCATTACAACACCAGAAGCTGGGATCATCTAGATTGCAAATCACCTAACGTTGTTTACGGAATGGAGTGTACCTTGTGTGGTTGGATTTATGTTGGCGAAACTAAGGGGCCCTTAAATAAAAGAGTATCTGGTCATCGATTCGAGATTAATAATGGGGGTAACCGGATACTCTATCGACATAATTCCCCTGACCATTCCATCTTGTCTATGAAAGTGCGTATAATTGAAAAAATATACCACTGTGATGGAACCTTTTAATTCTAACGTAAGACGTAAACGAAGTCACGGACATCGTTCATACAACCGACCCTACATACATGATGTCACTTTTTCATCTCTTTTACCTTACGTTAACAAAAAATTGGGTCTTTATCACATTCGCAGCAAACTTTATTCTGTTGCTTTTACAATTCTTAATAAACTTTTTCAGGAAGCAAGAATGAACCCCTACACGGATTCTTCAACCCCAGAATACATACTGAACTCCGTTATAATGGGCATCGCTTATCACAGACTGTTTAACCCTGCACATGTTACAAACGATGACTGTTCTGAACAGAAACGTTTTTTCCTTAAACTTAGATTTACAAATAAAGGCATAGACGCTTTAAACATTGCCAATGTTCTAAATCACAAACAAGTTCAGTCCTGTGTTCCACCATATTTTAAATCGAAGACCACGCCTTGCATTTCATATAGCTATACACCTAACATCGCATCCAAGCTATTCAATTACAAACAGGTTTTGCAGTGCCTGGACATCAACCATCTTCTACACAACACTGTCACATGTTCATGTGCTTCATCTCCTTTCAAATACAATCCTATCGGGCATGTCATCACCGGCGACGTTTCTATTGTTGAAAATGAAAGCTTCAAAAATCTTATTTTAAGGGGCCCTAAATACCTGGAAGCCCGTTCCTTTAATTGGCGTCAGAATTTCAGTTTAGTTATGAATGCTGTCGAAGACTATGCCAGACGATGGGCCAAACATTAAGACGTAGAACCAGACACTTTGTCTGAATGGCTAAAAGCCATACGATGGTTGATAAAATCACGTATTCGAAAACTTAACGGGACTATGAAAACACGTTATCCCTCTGTATTTAGTGATCCAGAAGTAGTAAGTGAACTGGATAGATCACATGACTAATATGTACTGGTACCAGCAGACAAAGCCTCAAATAATATAGTTTTTATTTGTAAGGCACATTACAAATTCTGGAAATCCTACATACACACGTAGCTCACTTTCAAAGGACGAGGTCCTTCAAAATCACGTGTCCGTATTATGCTCATTATACCTACAACGGATACCGATTTTAAGCTACCACATTTATATTGGATACCTAAACTTCAAAAAAACCCATATAAGCAAAGATACATAGCAGGATCCAGCAAATGTTCTACCAAACCTTTATCTTTACTCCTTACCAAGATATTGACAGCCTTTAAGGAGAAACTTCAAGAACACTGTACAGTTGCTTATTCCAGAAGCGGTGTAAATCAGATGTGGATACTTAAAAATTCTAAACAGCTTTTAGAAAATTTGAAGACACACAATTTTTCTCGAATTCAAAGTATCAAAACTTATGACTTCTCTACTCTTTACACATCTATTCTACATAAAATATTAAAAGAAAGACTTTTTAGCATCATAGACAACTGTTTTTTCACTAAAGGTGGTACCCGAAAATTTAAATATCTAGTGATTGGCTATCAGGATACTTATTTCGTCAAACACCACTCTGATTCGACACATAAATACACTGAAGTTGATAAAAAAAAATGCTGGAATTTCTAATAGACAATATATTTGTAATGTTCGGAGACGTGGTCTTTCAACAAACAGTCGGCATTCCTATGGGAACCAATTGTGCCCCTTTATTGGCCGACATGTTCCTTTATTCATACGAAGCAGACTTCATTTAGAAAATGCTGGATTCAAAGAAGAAAAAGTTAGCGGTGACCTTTAATTTGACATTTAGATATATCGACGACGTTTTGTCAATTAATAATGAAAATTTCATACATATGTCAATGCCATATATCCCAGCGAACTAGAAATTAAAGATGCAACAGAATCAAGCACACACGCTTCATACTTAAAACATTTTACTTAATATAAACACAGACGGGAAATTAGCAACTAAGCAATACGACAAACGATTTCGGCTTTCCCATCGTAAATTTTCCACATTTAAGTAGTAATATCCCTCAGTCAACCGCATATGGAGTTTATATTTCACAAATGATCCGATATACCAGGGCGTGAAAACATATGAAGATTTCATATACAGAGGTAAACTACTCACTGACAAATTATTGACACAGGGATATCGAAAACCGCGTTTAATATCAACGTTCCACAAATTTTATGGTCGGTATAATAGTCTTATTTGCGATTACTCTGTTTCACTAAGTGAAATGTTGAGTTGCCTTTTCGTTGGCGGTTGTTGAGACGTGTGTACAAGTTGTGACGAGGATACACTCCTCACGTATTTCATTGGACTTGACCGTGGACTCACGGCGGGTGTGACCAGTCGACAGGGGATGCTTACTCCTCCATGGCACCTGATCCCACCTCTTGGTTTCCAGAGGTCCATGTTTGTCCATTTTTAACGGATTTGTATCTGTGTCCTGGACATTCTGTTGATTTATACTTTGGTATCTGAGATTTTTAATATTTCTTTTGAAATTTCATTAATTTCAACATTAAAATTTTGTAATATTTCACTTATTTTATTTTCATTTATTGTAATACAGTCATATAATTCTTTATAAAATTCATATTCAATATCTAAAATGTCATCAGTAGTTTGAACTATATCACCATTTTTGTTGTAAACTTCCTTAATTGAATTCAATTCCTGTTTATGTTTTTCTAAATTTTAAAAATATTTTGTATTTTTATTTTGTTCTGTTCTGCAGAACGCTTTGGACCTTAATATTGCACCTTTTCATTTAGTGTCTTCATAATTTTTTAATTCAAGTTTTAAACTTTCATATTTAGCATTATTTACATTTAAGCTATTTGCTGCTAGAAAATTTCTGTAATTCATTTTGTATCTCATAATATTCTTTTTGTCTAATTTTTGACATATTTTTACTATATATTTGGGAAAACTTTTTTATTTCATATTTTAAATTGTCCCATGCTATTATTATGTTTTCATTTAAAGAAATACTTTGTTTCTTTTTTAATTTTCTACATACATTTTATATCTACAACAGAATCAAGCACACACGCTTCATACTTAAACATTTTACTTAATATAAACACAGACGGGAAATTAGCAAGTAAGCTATACGATAAACGCGACGATTTCGGCTTTCCCATCGTAAATTTTCCACATTTAATTAGTAATATCCCTCAGTCACCCGCATATGGAATTTCTATTTCACAAATGATCCGATATGCCAGGGCGTGTACAACATATGGAGATTTCATATACAGAGGTAAACTACTCACTGACAAATTATTGACACAGGGATATCGAAATCCGATTTTAATGTCAACGTTCCGCAAATTTTATGGTCGGTATAATAGTCTTGTTTGCGACTACTCTGTTTCACTAAGTGAAATGTTGAGTTGCCTTTTCGTTGGCGGTTGTTGAGACGTGTGTACAAGTTGTGACGAGGATACACTCCTCATGTGTTTCATTGGACTTGACTGTGGACTCACGGCGGGTGTGACCAGTCGACAGGGGATGCTTACTCCTCCATGGCACCTGATCCCACCTCTTGGTTTCCAGAGGTCCGTGTTTGTCAGTTTTTAGCGGATTTGTATCTATGTTCTGGACATTCTATTGATTTATACTTTGGTATCTGAATTTTTTTATATTAAAAGAGTATTATTTAATATCCAGACACCTGGACCTCTTTCAACATTAGAAAAATTGCATTTCAAATAAAACTGTGGCCACTGAAACTAGTATCATTATAGTACACATTTTGTATGTTTACTGACAATTCTCTAGAAATTAATATATTATCTTTTCTACTTTGTTGTAAAGTATCATTTGACAAACGTTTGAATGAAAAAATATTTTGTTAGGTTACCTTTCCCTGTAAATATCTAATAAATTATTTTCATTCATAAGTTTTTTTTAACTCATTATAAGCAGAGTCATTTACATGTTTTGTTGTTCCACGTCTATCTAAACTTGATAGAGTACAATTAAATTCACCCAGGCATATAATATTCTTATAACCTTTAATTCTACCATTTATATGTTTGAAAAATTTTAATTTTTCAATTCTATTATTTGGAGATTAAATACTTATAATATTGTATATCTCATTTTCTATTTCAATAGATATATGTATAAATCTACCATGGTTATCTTTTTTATTTTCTCCCTTAAGTCCGAAAATAAATATTATCTTTTCTAAATAACAAATAAATAACAAAAACACAAATATAGGATATGTAGCTCGTTATATTTTCGCAAATACATATACCAAAATATTGATATACATCTACTGTTATTTAACAATCGTATTGAACACAACAAAACAATACACACAACTACTATGTCATAACATAATTTTACCCATAATCTCCTCCATCGACAATGTTAGCCGCCCAGGAAAAACCAATTAAATTTTTAATCATTGGAAACCTGTGTCCGATGGCAGTGCAGACCATTATCTTAGGACTATAGATGATCGAACCTCATCTAGACCTGGGGATTTACATGCAATATATTTAACATTATATATATACATATACATGTATAGTCATGTGTTATTTAAGTGTAGATAAATAAGATATTGTAGGGAGGGATTGTTGGAAAATATTATCTATCTAAAAATATATATATACTTTTCCTTCCGATAACGAGCTCGCAATGAGAAAAAAACCGCTCAAATACCCGAATAACACACATTACGCTGAAAAATCTTGTATTTCACGTGGAAATTCTATCGTACAGGTAAATAGTAAAGGGAGATGAATCAAATTATAATCAGAAAACCGGTATTTATATAACGAAAAGAAATTAATGTATCAATTTAGCATTATTAGAATATTTTTATTTACTCAAATTGCTATCCCATGTCTTTTATTTACTCCATTGTTGTATTATAATTCACAATTTATTACACTTTTGACTTGTTCTACAATCTCAGCATTCCAGATGGTCTCCTGTTAACATAGTATATGTATTCTTCTGTTATCTAGAACAGAATTATATTTTTTTAATTTTATCAATACATGTTAAACCATTACAATTATTAGAACATAATAAAATATTTCCAGACATGATGATTACTGTAATTGTTATATGTGAAATAAACATTCTTATTCTTATATTTTATACATTCTATTTTTTGAACTTATTTGTTTTTACACCTTGAACGCCTTTGTTCTTTACAATCATTTTTCATATGCCCATATTCATTACATCTAAAACATTTCACATTAGGACATTGTTTAAACATATGGTCTGCTGACAAGCAGCCACTACATACTTTCACTTGATTGTTATGCACCAGTTTACAGTATTTTTTGTGTTTTTCATCAATACTGAAACTAACAGTCCAGGGTAAAGAGACAATATCACTGGGAAATTTACATTTTACATGTCTTGTACCATTATACACACTTGTACCAGGGTAAGTATTTCTTCGTACATCAGACAATACTTCAACTTTTAATCTGTCAACTTTTCAATCATTTCACAGTCGTCTATATAGATGGGAACATTAAAAATGATACCAAAGTTACTTCCCTCTCAGGGATATTAAATAGTATTCTGGATCACGGCCACGATAATTCAGTCGCTAGTTGTATTTCCTTACATTTTGTACTCGTAGGGCTTACTTTTGAAAAATAAAAATGTACTGTAGATATACCTCATAGATCTATACAATACTTGTATTTTTTAAATAGGGATATTATTTACTTTAAAAATTCAACGTATGCACTTGATAAAAGTGTCGGCGATGCCCGAGTTCAGAGGTAAAATTTTAAATATAGATTCTGTACAGTAGGTCTGTATTTGGCGCTTGGGTAAAAAAATGCATAAGGGCGTGGCAACCAGGTCAGGCTAACTGTAAACTAACCTACATGTAGTAGTCAATTCATCATATTTAAGTGGATTTTTGGTGTTATTGGTAATTATTTCGAAAAATATAATAGATAGAGAGAAAGTGAAAAAAGCAAAATGTTTGTCACGCAAAAATCTACAAAAAGTAGCGGGAGTTCCGTTCTATTCACCACACCATTGTTTGATTATTTTCTCCCATGCTTCAGATAAATGTTAATGCACATAAATAAAATCTATCACAACATTTCATGCACTATATTCTAATCATAGAAAAGTCTTACGTTATAAGATCATATTGTGACGTCACAGGAAGTGTAGCTTGTGTACACCCTAGGGAGTGGATAGAGAAATTCTGGCTTAGCAAAATAGTAGATCAAATTTATAGAATCTATCAGCACTATCAATGCTGGACAGATATCTCCTAAATCGAGTGTCAAATATTTAATATTTTCGTATTTAACATAAGAGTTAAGAGATCTCTGTCCATCATTGATAGTTGCAATTGATTCTATTTCTCCCACGTCAATTCAATTAACTT
Source organism: Atrina japonica (assembly GCA_030159075.1). Lineage (NCBI taxonomy): Eukaryota > Metazoa > Mollusca > Bivalvia > Pterioida > Pinnidae > Atrina > Atrina japonica. The sequence continues at coordinate 59,681 of BROG01000459.1, read as the reverse complement.
GCAGCGACTATGCCTACTTTTTCGTAGTAAATAGTATAACAGTTTGAACATATCCAGTGATTTCGAATGCAGTCGATTTACTCACTCGGCCATCGTTTCACATTCCAGTAGTCACATTTTGAAATAACACCAAAAGTCAACGAAAGTTTTTAAATTGAATTAATGATTTTAACAATTATTTGAATGAATTAATTATGAAATTACAAATTTCAAACTACAAACAATTCACTTAAAAAAGTTTTCACAATATCTTTACAACCTATTGTATGACATCATACCAATGTCACGTGAGAATGTTGTCTTACCCCACCTCATATAGAAAAGGAAAACGTTTCCGTTATTTTTGTCAATTCCCTTGTCCACAGTGGGAGAAGCACCTATCCAAAGTGGAAAGATGCACTTCAGAGCAGGAATACAGATATTAAGATGAAATATTCGTCCCTTACAAAGGAAAATATACTGTACAGCTTCGGCACATGAGATTTCCCGTTATATTTTTAAAGGAGAAAGAATTAATAAAAATGTGACATGTTTGGGAGCGTTGGATATATATGAATTTTGAAAACCGCGATGTCGTTGACGCCGTCATCATGGGATTGGAGGGAGATTTTTTATTGCAGATGTTTTATTACAGATATTCACAAGGCCATCGGAATTCAGTTCAATGAACGTCCAACACGCGTAACATCTCTAAGATTCACACAATCTGACACTGGTTATATATATCTGTTTTAACACTAAATAAAAATTGCCTTTATCTGATCGGATTAATATAACATTGTATTCCCCCGAACCCTGCATCATACTGATAGCATACCTTAAGAAATAACAGATTTGTACTCAGGACTGTTTTGACTGTGGTTCCTTTCTACGAATCCTCCAATCGGAAACCGTGTGTACTCTGATTGATTGTTAATATTCAACAAGTTACATATTCTGAATTTAATCCTTCATGTATACTGTGGAAAATAATTATCTTACATTCATACCGATTGATATCAAATATTAGCAATTTTGTTTAAAAATGTAGGTTTTTTAACTGACGAGATAAAATATAATATATGATCAAATTGCAGTCTTACATAATAAACATAAATGCCCATGTTAAACATTTTTAAAATAACTTATATATCGTGCTTCAAACCTGAAAATGAAATCAATGTATCACAAAACTCAATCTGAAGTTTTATAATACAATTTGTTATTTTCTTGATTTATGAAATATTCAAAACACAACCATAATTCTGTAAAATATAAACCGTTTTTTTAGTAACCAGGGCGTGTTACAACAGATAGACAACAACAGTATATTGTAATACACCAGTAGTTTAGCTCTGCTCTTTTTTAACTTTCATTCTCAGTTTAATATATATTTTACCATAACTCGTGTAAAGTAAGCTGCAGTCAGTTAACATTTACAAATAACCAACAGGGCTGTTTTAGTGACGTCAAAAGCACTAAAAGACGTCATCAGATGAAGTGACGTACAAGTTTGACGCGATCATGAGAGTCCAAGCCCGATAGTGTCTAGACGTGATGTAGGCTAATAATCTATACTATCAATCAGCGTTTTTCAGTTACGGTAGTTAATTTTCAAAATTTGAAACGACACTCGGCAAACCTAATATTTCCAAATTTTAAAAAATAACTAATTCGAGTAAGATAAACATGATAATCAACTAACACTCTTGTTTAATCTATATTTATATGTATATAGTTATGACTTCAAAACCACACAATATATTTACAATGAAGCTGTTCAGTATGCAGACTTGATACTATGTAATTAATATAGATATTGCCATCTTCTATTTGATCGAGAGAGTTTACAGTTGACCAATCACAGGCGTTATTACCTTTTATGCTGAATGTGCACATGCTCTCTTTCTGTATGAAAGGAGAGTACAGGTAATATATTTGACTCTAAATATTTACTTTATAAGACGTAGACCGTTGGTTTTCGGAATGTTAACCATAGTCTTATAGGACTAGATCAAGAATTCTGGATACTAGGAGAAGCAGGGGTTCATTAAAACTTTAGATTAAGTTAGAATAGAATAGGCATTTGATATTCTGTACAGCTGAAGTAATATGATAAATAAAATGTAGGAAATAAAAAATTGATATGCAGCCTACTCACGTTGGGAAGCCGGGGGGGGGGGGGGAGGGGGGGAGGGAGGTTTTTAATAAATACTTACCTGATGTTGACGTACTCAGTTTCGTCCACATTGGTTTTCTTGTATTTTTCTGTAGATGTAGTATCATGGACTCTTCTCACACATGTTATTTCTAAATTTTTCAAATACAGAAGTTAACTTGGTTAATAGCCGTCATTAGGATTGTGTTACCGTCCTTTGCGTGTTATTTATGCCTTTGTTAGTTATTTTATTTTAGTTTATTATAATAAAATCATACATCAATTGCAATTACCTGTATTTGAGTTTTTGTTTACACATTATAAGATGAATAGTCGGACAAGCCCCTGCCAAGTCATCCGGTTGAACGAACCAGGGACCAAGTAGCGGTGCTCGCGGCTCTAACCAAATTCATTGGGTATTTATAAAATAAGTATCCATTGGATCTCGCTTGAGCATACATCATATATTTTATAACTTACACATTCTTTGTTTGACCTAATATAGGATATACATTGTCAGTAAATTCTATATGTAACAAGAGCTCCATATGGAATTTACTGACGGTGTATATCCCATATTAGTCAAACAAAGACTGTAAGATTTATATCTGTACGACTGAAATTTTTGTAAGGTGTTCTCACATTTTAAATTGTGTATCATAAATAAATAAAAGCGTATAAAAGCATTTTATAAGACCTATGTTTTATGAAATCGTACAATACTGACGTCATTAAGTATTGATTATCAATTTTAATAAATGTTATGGTTTGAAAGAGTTGAAAAGAAAAGGTAATACATTCATTGTTAGAGATAGAGAGAAAGAGTGAGTGTATAATCATGTTCTTGTCTTCATTATTTTATTGCAACACAATGAATATAAACACAGATCTGATTATCATTTTATATTTTGAAAACCAAGACTAGATGTATATCTATTTTGTAGGACTCATAATAAGTCTTAAGTAGGAGATAATAAGTCCTACGTAGGCGATAATAAGTTCTATGTAAGAGATAATAAGTCCTACGTAGGCGATAATAAGTCCTATGTAAGAGATAATAAGTCCTACGTAGGAGATACTAAGTCCTACGTAGGCGATACTAAGTCCTACGTAGGAGATAATAAGTCCTACGTAGGAGATACTAAGTCTGACGTAGGCGATGCTAAGTCCTACGTAGGAGATACTAAGTACTACGTAGGCAATACTAAGTCCTACGTAGGAGATACTAAGTACTACGTACGATATAATAAGTCTTACATGGAAGATTTTAAGTCTTACGTAGGAGATAACAAGTCCAACGTAGGAGATACTAAGTCCTACGTAGGCGATACTAAGTCCTACGTACGATATGATAAGTCTTACATGGAAGATTTTAAGTCTTACGTAGGAAATAATATGTTTTATGTAGGGTGATACTAAAACGCTGCCATAGGTTACGCTAAAGTTGTATTCAAACTTTTGTCATTGTTCTACAAATCAGTGTGTGCCGGGTTCTAAAGGAGTGAACACCTTTCAATCTACAATTTATGACCATATAACTGAGGTGAATTTTGTAAGTATTAGTTCTCTGTTTTTGTCTCCTGGTGAAGTAATAACTCAATTTGAAATAGAATGAATACGTATCTGTGTTTATGAACTTAAGATAATATTAAGTAATTAAATTAAATGAAATGATGTGTCCTATTGTTCTGCATGCATTAGAATGTAATGGCTGTTTGTTATCAATATGTAGAAAATATGATAAGTACACGGAGTAGCGTGATGGCGACTTTTATTTTTTATTATAGAATATACAGTTAATTTAATTTCATTATTTTAAAAATCAGATTGAAGAACCCCTGCAAACCCTGACCTGTAGGCCTTAATTTTAATTGGCTCACATTATTTAGGGTTAGGTGTCACAGTATGTTTATGCTACTATATGTACATCTTTGTTGGTGTGTGATTTACAGTAACTATAAGTGTTATATATTTTTATAATAATCCGATAAATAATATCATCATACAGTATATTATGAAAATATAATTAATTTAATTCTTTAAAGTACAGACAAAATGTCACAAAAATCTATGCAGTATATAATAACACTACTAGTATTATGTAGGTTTCTTCTCTAACGCTTTTCTTTTAGCAAAAGTGGGTTTTTTCTTTTTCACTTTTTGATCTATTGGTTCTTGAGCTAATCCCGTATCAATGGGTGGGAGTAAAGTCCTTGGTGTCGGTGTCTGTGTCGGGAAATAACTTTTTCTGTCATTACCAGTGGCATTGCAAAATTGGTCGAATCTCTTTTCCAAGTCGTCAATCCTCTTTCTATCAGCATTTCTGTCATTTTCCAGAATGCTAATTCTGTTTAATTGGATGATTTCGTTTGCTTTAAGTTCATTATATTCCTTTTCTAATTTGGAAAGTTTTAATTTTAGTCTTTCATTTTCTTCTGTCAATGAGTTATAGTCTATGTTAGATTGTTGATGAGATAAATGCAAGGAACGGAAATTCTCAGGTATTTGATGTTTTGAAATTTCTATAATGTTTTCCAGTTCTACAATTCTTTCAGTAAGTTGTTTATTTTCCTCTAGAGCGTCATGTAGTTTACTTGTTAGTCGCTGATTTTCCGCTCTCATGCAACTGATTTCCTCGTCTTTGCTGCCTTCATTTTTTCCTTTTCTTACTGAAATTGTAAGAGAAGGGCTTGACCTCAGCACATGTCTAGGAATGAATATCAAGAAACGATAACATGTCGAACCGTAACAGGTATGATATGCAATATTGTACTGTACTTTAAATATCAGAATAACTTTTAGTGTCCCAGATAATGTAAACTTGGACATTTTCATAGTAATTATCATACATATATTTCTTGTGTAAAATAATCTAAATCACAATGATTTTAAACAAAATTTATTCCTCTTGAAATAAGTTTACTACAACGAAAATATCAATGTATAATTTCGAAATAATTAATATTGTTATATATGCTTGGGAAAGTAATTATATTCTCTTTTTCTTTTTTGTCAACCCGATTTAAATCTGATTGTTCCTAATAATCGTGAAAGCAATATAGTTTTAAGCACTGATCAATTTGGCTTCATGTTACTGGATCACCCAAACGTTTGTTAAGAATATCGCTATGATAATCGTAATCTTTTAAACTGAGAATGAAGTAATTTATCTGACAAGACTTTGCTTGTAACGCGTAGTGTACCTATTGCTTTTGACCTGATTCGTCAAAGTATCAACAAAATAGCTTTGCATCCCATACTACTGTTGCTTCATGTTCCGAAGTCAATATTGAGAAAATAAAGGAATAAAGACTATTTAAAAGAGTGTTCCACGTGTTCTCTTTAAACACCACATACAAAATAGTAATATCAAGCTCCAATTTAATTTCTGTAATGTTCGGGAATTTTGTTTAGATACACCGTTCCATCAGTAAATAAAAAGTCATTTTCTGTAATAACATTCACGTTGATTTTGTATGTACTATGGCCCGGACAAAAAATCAGTCTAAGTATACAGTGACATTGACATCAGCGGTATGAACTTCACACAAGGTCATGACACCACTTTCGAATAACTTCTGTGCCAACAATAAAGGTTGACGAAATAAAAACTAAAAAGACATAATCGGCACAAAAGTACTTGTGTCAATAGTTACATCAAGGGCATGACCTTGACTCAAAGACATGACACATCACTTCCCTATACTGAACTCTTATTCCAAGTTTTAGGATATTATGATAAGGGATGTAGAAATTATAAGCTTGTACAAAAGACTGATACACTGATGTCTTTGAACCATGATACATCCCGTCAAAGAAGTGTATGCAGTGTGTGTGTGTGTGTGTGTGTGTGTGTGTGTGTGTGTGTGTGTGTGTGTGTGTGTGTGTTAAGGGAGCGTGAACAACTAAATTATTCCTCTATTATACGGAACATTTTGACAAACAATTTCTTTTTCATACAGGAAACCGAAAACATGTAAATACTTTCAATCACTTAATAGTCTACCAAGGTAAATTGTCACAAATTAAAAAAAAAATTAAAATCTGAATTAAATCATAACAGGGTTGACAGGCTACTTGTCGATACAAAATATATTAAAGCTTCAGTAATGCCTTAAAGCGATATGAGCTGTCGTAAATGAACAATTTTACATGGCCATTTTATGTAATATTTTATATATATATATATATATATATATATATATATATATATATATATATATATATATATATTTATATCCCAAAGAGACCATATGGCGGTAAACATAACAAATGCAATGCAGCAATCTTGCCAAACGCAAGCCGTAATATCAGTTTTGTGACCCATTACTATGAGCATTGCAAATTAACTTTCGGTAAATTTTACGAAGATTACCGAGTGTCCAATGACTTAGCCCAAGAGGATACGAGTTGAGATGGATATGAATTGAGATGAGTCCGAGTTTACCAACCATTGCTCAATGAAATTTATTTGTTTATTGTTGTTTAACATCCCACTCATGAATATTTCAAACATATGGAGACGTCACCAAATGTCTGCGAAGGGCTTTAAATTTTGGCTCGACACTTACGGCCATTGAGCAGTGTGGGATCTTTAACGTGCCAACACCTACTGTAACACGGGACCTTGGTTTTTACTGTCCTATCCGAAGGACAGGAAATCAATCTACCGCCAGCTGGACTAGAACACACGACCTCACGATCAAGAGTCGAGCACGCTACCAAATGAGCCAAGCGGGTTCTCCATAAAGAAGTAAACACGTTGCCATACAGGTAGCAAATAAACAATACACAAAGGACAGAAACAGAAGAGAGAAAGAATCGATATAGACATTGTGCTGCGCGTTTAAACAGATATAGAGCGTTGAAATGCTTTGAGGAAGGAAATGAAGCTGAAAAAATTAATAATTTACCACCCTTTTTTTAATTTACCCTGAAGAAGTCTTAATCTGTCAAGGCTTACACTTCTGTTCAATCGTGGAGTCAAACTGGTCGGAGAATATAAATACTTCTTTTGTTTTTATCTTTTTAACTTGAAAGTGGTAAAAGTATATGTATAGAAATACAATATTTTTATTTTGAAAAATGAGTAATTGCTGTTTTTTGTGAAATACTTCCCACAATTTGACGTACATTCGTGCTTAGATACTTTCCGTGTTCATGTAACAGCAGTGAACGGTACACGTGTGATCGTCAATTAGTGGTGTTTGTATCATGTTGTTTTTATCATTTTCCGAGTACTTGCAGTGCATGTGTGCACTATAGTTTTGATTAGTATGCCATTTGCCTTTAAATTAAATTCAAACCACTTACCTCCTTCCCTGCTCTGTAATGGCTGAAGAGAGACATACTTATTTCCCCCAATACGACCCAAATGAATATGTTTACTTTCAAGCACATCTCTCGATGGGTAAAAACATACAGCTTTCCTGGTCAACAGACATACTACATGTATCTGTATTTTGTATATATCCGACACATAGTGCAGTGCAAAAGGATGTCCAGATTCCAAATTTCGATTCCAAAAACGAAACCAACTCTCATTACGTGGACATTCCTTCAACTTAAACGATATACAAACAATTACATAAATCAATATTGTGTATGTCATTGTGAACATAAAACTTCAGACAGTGATTAAGTTCAACTAATATTAAATAATGCTAGCGTGACAAGGATGAATCCAAATATTCTATTGCAATTATCGGTCATATGTTGGAACATGGTAACTAACAAAATTTAGCATGTGTAAGTAAAATTATGTCTAATTTTTACTTTGCTTAAATTGTCAATTCTTTGAAATGAAACATTAGAAAATTACACCCCACAAATGACACTTGGAAACATTTTCTTTTTTACGGTGAAAATTTATTGAAATGTGATAAGAAATGGCTTCACAATATTGTTTTGAAAAATTGTTATTTTATATGAAATATACAGTAAAACTTAATAGTGTATGAATATTTTTGCATTTCTCTATAATTATCTTTAAAAATATATTCCTCAAACCATTTACAAATATTGTTACCATACCTGACATGGTGGGGTATTACACTTCTGTAAAGTATCTTTCACATCCGTTTTAATTTCATCGACGGATTTCCATTCAAAATGCCCAGGTGATGCAAATAAGGCTTCAAATATTGTTGATACAACGTTCTCTCTGACTTCAAATCAATGTTTTAGAAATGTGTCTTCATAATTACTGCAATCAATAGTTTTGTACTCTGGTTTGTCTTCAAGATTATCAATTGCTATGGACAAAAATTTTTTTTTTTAGATTTCCCCATTCTGAAAATGAAAATCTGAGACTATGCAATGAGGTAAGAAAAATAGTTACGCTTTACAAGTTTTATTTAAGACTCAGGGTGCAGGGTTCTGGGTTTGGGGTGGGGCCAGTATAACTATACAGTCATTAAATACTAAATCTAAAAAAAAATCTCTACATTTTTGTTACATATGATAACATTATTAGGAAGAACATAAAGCCTTCTTCCAAAATTGTGAAATTAATTACCTCATTGGCACATTGTTTCAGGGTATGGGACGGCCATACAGTGATGAAATACTTAGTCTTAGGAAATCTTCATTGATTGTGACATCGGTTACAGTTTGATACAATGTTCTATCAATTTAAAACGGACTGGTATTGTCTATATAACAATATTTGTAAATTTTGTTTGGAAAGTACTAAGGACCGTTATGACAAATATTCAAGGTAATGATATCAAAAGAAAATATTACAAATACCCAAGAAAACAACCCATTTTCAATTTCTCAAAATCCAATTAGTCAATTTTATCCATATTTGGATTATCCTCCTGGGAATCTAGATACAGTTTGTTATTGAAAAGGAGATTATATCATGATCATTATACCTCTTCATTGATTCTTCCGTATTCATTAGTTGATATTCATTGAATATTTTCAACTTACTCGATATTCCCAGGGTTATATTGTGTAGCAGGGTATATTAAAAATATCACATGTGCAGAAATGAATGCGCGTACAGTTCGATTTCTTGAAGCGAGGTATTAGGGCAACCTCTGTTAAGTTTACCTGAACGTTTCCTTGCTGAATTAAATCTACGATACATGTTACAAGTGACACTATATCGTCGCAGATGCTATGACGTTTTATTCATTTATCAAAACAATGTAAATGCTTAAAAGGAGTAGATCGGCTTCGTCTCGGTTGACAATGTATTTTCTCGGGGTAGCAATTTACACTACTGCCCTCTCGGGAATGTTATATCTATATGATATCACATAAATATGAACATAAATCGCCATTATTGAGTAAAATATCATGAATATATCTAACTATGACATTAATGACCACTTTTTCTTCGATCCATAATATTTTTAATAAAGTCTGATTCGAATAAATAAAAGGAGGTCCGCTAATAAAGGGTCACAATTGATTCTCATGGGAATGTCAATGTATTGGTAAAATATATATTTATGTATTAGAAATTCCAATATGTTCAATGATTGTCCCGTTGCGCTTTACATCCTGAAGGCCATTGCCTTTAGTTAACGGGAGTTAAGAGTTGTCTTTCTTGGGGGCATTGTAACATAACGATTCAACGCTCCATACTCATTTATACAATTTTCGTCACTTGCTCTTTTATAAACTCTCTTTCTCATTCTAAGTTCGTTATTTTTTCACGCTAGATACTGTACCTTTTCCTCCATGAGAAAATTTGGTCATCCAGTCCATTATCATCTCTGCGGCATTCGTTTTCTGAACTCTTACTGATTTGGATTGAAGTATTCACTATAACATCAATTTGTGGGTTGGAAATCATTGTCTCCGCAGATTCGGCCATTTCAATAAATTTATACTTGCTAATTGTGAAACTGCTGTAAAATACAAACGTGTCGGTATTATTGCCTTGTTCAATAGGGAAGATGAAAACATACAATTTACTTTTATACTTATATCACGAATAAAAATCCAGTCATTTCTATTTTTTATTTTAAGGAATATAAATGAAATTTTTATTTCCATACGCATGTTCACAAAGGTAAATGGCACATGTTTACAAACACAGCGAGTCTAAATTGAATTATAACAGGGTTGACAGACTTATTTTCGGCAACAAAAATATCAGAACTACAGTAATACATGGAGTCACGTTTTACTTGTGTATTCCTACTTTTTGAAAATAGACCGTATTGTTTTGGTTTTTGGCAGAACCCGGATATGCCACTTTACTACGGTAGACCTGTACCAAATTACCCTTAGATTTTAATTCCACAACATTCCATTGCCCATTTCACCCAACGGCCGATACGCCTCTAGTGTTCACATTTCTATCTAACGACACAACATAGTCAAAATATGACATCACAACAAAACGTCATTGTGATATTTATTTGGATATTGGGGGATAAAGCAAGGGTGCATACAACAAGAAGGGATATTTTCATCTGATGATAGTAACGTACGTATGATAAATCTGTCAAAGTAAATTGATGATTGTATATCACAGACTGCTTTATAGACCGAGTCTTATGTGAATGGGTTGCTCAAGTAATATCTTTATTTGTGTTTCATATACCTCTGGTCATATCATAAGGCCGTTACATTTGATAAATTAAAAGAAAATATCAAAACTTTGGATGTGTGCCTCAATCATACTTGATCTTACAATAAAAAATAAATTAGGGTTATATAATAAATTTCGTTTCTTATTCCTGTACAATGTGACATACAGGCAGAGGACGCTGAGTCCTTCCGGACACCTGGTCTTATCCCGTTTGGGATTCGCAATTGTTCTTCATTTTGAGGTCATTTAAAAATCTAAACTGTCGCATTCTAATGGACTTGACGTTCGATTCTCCATTGGTACTTCATCATTTTTACTCATATGAAGATACAAGTAATTTTATTTGAATTACAAATTAAATTTATTACTAAAGGCAATAATTGTTTTTTAGAACTTTGGTTGATATATTATTACATTAATTTAATTTACAGTACAATATAAATAACCGTAAGTTTTTGATTTGACTAATCATGTTTACTTTATAAAATAAATAACGACAACTGGTGTATTAAAACATTTAATTCTAAATTTTTATAATAATATATTCGCAACCATACAGGTGCAGTAATCCTGGACCAACGGACATCATATCAAATTGCAAACAAGACCTTTTTATCGCCCATACACATTATTTGTTATTTTTTAATTCGGAATTTACCACGATCGCGACTGAAATATTCGATTTAATACACTCACTTTATACAATGGATACCATAAACATGAAACATTGAACCCCCTGTATATTTGTTATAAGTACCGTGTAGAGGTTACCGTATTACATTTATCATATTCTAAATTATCGAATATCAAAATCAATTTCCTCTTGCAAATGACTATTTGATATTTTGTCGATAAATCGACCTCTTTTAAAATCAATCGTGAGAACAATATGTATGTTTAACAACATATTTAATTTAAACTTAAAGTTTCCAATTTTTGCAAAAACATCAAAGAGGATTTAAAATGAAAGTTATACATTTATACGATATACATCGAGTTAAAAATGTCAAAGATACCTTACTTACAACTTTATACACCGATATCCATTTGTGAAAGCCTCAATATTTATACTTCCTTTTGGATCGTTATATCTCACTTCATGTCCTTTGTAGTTAAATTCCAGTGCTATAGGTATTCGACTTGCTAGCCGTCGAGGTGTTGTGATGACTCATTTCGGAGAAACAATCAGATCCGTGCCAACAATTTCCAAGAACCCGTCAAACGGTAAGTATGTATAAGTCTACCAATGTAAAGCGGCACATCCTGGTTTAGTCAGAAACCAAAACAATATGGTCTACATTCCAAAAATAGGCTGCACAGGTAAAACATGTTGCCTTGCACGGATCCCATGCATTACTGAATCTCTAATACTTTTGTGACGAAATGTAACTTGTCGCCCCTCTTATGACTTGATTTAGACTCGTTGTATTTGTAAACATGTGCCAATTTACTTTGGTAGACCTGTATAAACTAAATCATATGAGTTAAAAGGAATAGTTTTAACAATGTTTGTTTGAATGGAAAGAATAATATATTTTATGCAAGATAAATTAGAACTAATCAATTAGTCCACGAAAAAATAATTGTTATCAACAATCAACCGTTTTGAAATATCAGCATTTCTTTAATGTTGGCGAATGTTGTCATCAAAATCCTAGTCCAATGAAATCTGTAAATTTAATTTCATTAAATACGTGACAAATGAACTGTTCTTTTATAACCAATGGCTAATTCATGTAAACTATGATATACGTCCACTTTGATACAGCCTCTTGATGTATTGAATCATTTTCCCGCGGTTTGTTTATACGATTGAAAGGAGTCCGAGAGTATCGCGTTTTGAACCATGAAGTCTATCACTCCTGGTTAGCGCAGGTTCGAGTCCCGCTGAAACTTAATCTGATTTTTTGGGGAGGTTTGCCAAAGTTTATTTGCGGAAGGCCGGAGGATTTTTTTCGGATACATTGTAACCGGGTTCTCTCTTTCACCAATAAAACTGGCCGCAACCATATAAATGAAATTGTTGAGTGTGGCGTAAACCGCTATTCAATATCCAATATTAAAAAATATACGATTGAAGTATCCAATCAATACACCCGGTTAAAGAGTTGATCAGCAGCCGTTGTGGTATGTTCTATACTTAAATGAGTAATTCATATCGTGTGTGACGCTATATCCATGACAATTAAAAGCTGTCGGACACATTTCCGGCCAATTTAAGTTTTATGTTTTTAGTTTTTTTATTTCTGATATGCATCTATATATTTTAGAAAGTACGATATACAATTATTTACAAAATCTCAGATTCCAAAGTATAAATCATCAGGATGTCCAAGACACGCTTAAAATCTGGTGAATACTGGACAAACACTGGCTTCTGGAGATCCAGAAGTGGCATCGGATGTCATGGAGAAGTACGTAAGTGTCCACTGCTGACCGATCACACTTCCTGTGAGTCGACAGTTAAACCCAAATGAAAAAATGAGTAACAAATCCTCGTCACAATCGTAACAGACATCTCAACAACAGCCATCAGACAACCAAACATGTCATAAAGTGAAACAGAGTAATCGCAATCAAGGTCTTACCGACTGTAAAATTTGTAGAACGTTGACATTAAATGCTGATTTCGATTATAAGTTTATGCACGTGAATAAAACCTGAAACAACTTTTAATGCATCTCATCACATAGAGGTCCCGCGTTATAACTTTATGCTGTGTAGCTAGAATGTGGACAGAGAAACTCTGGCTTGGAAAAACGGTAGACACCTGTCCAAGATGGGAGAATAATAGAATCGTACATGTTTCTACTCAACACACTTATGTTTGATTTTGTTCTCCCATGATTTGTTTTCGATACATATTCATGTGCATCATCTTCCTTCAAATATAATCCTATCAGGCATGTCATCACCGGCGACGTTTCTATTGTTGAAAATGTAAACCTCATTTTAAGATGTCCTAATTACCACAAAACCCGTTCCTTTAATTTGAGTCAGAATTTCAGTTTAGTTATGAATTATATCGAAGATTATGCCAGACGATGAACCAAACATGAAGACGTGGAACCAGACACTTTGTCTGAATGGCTGAAAGCTGTACGATGGTTGATAAAATCTCGTATTCTAAAACTTAAAGGAACTATGAAAACACGATATCTCAGATAACTATAGCTTTGGTATTATGTCTATAATATATACTAAAGTATAAGTCAATAGAATGTCCATGACATACATACAACTCCGGTAAAAATAAACAAACACGGACTTCTGGAAACCAAGAGGTAGGATCAGGTGCCATGGAAGAATAAGCAAACAAGACATTTATACCGACCGTAAAATTTGCGGAACGTTGACATTAAACGCGGTTTTCAATATCCCTGTGTCAATAATTTGTCAGTGAGTAGTTTACCTCTGTATATGAAATTTTCATATGTTGTACACGCCATGGCATATCGGATCATGTTAAAAATAAACTTCATATGCGGGTGACTGGGGGATGTTACTACTTAAATGTGGAAAATTTACGATGGGAAAGCCGAATTAGTCGCGTTTGTCGTATAGCTTAGTTGCCAATTTCCGGTCTGTGTCTATAGTAAGTAAAAGGTCTAAGTATGAAGCGTGTGTGCTTTATTTTGTTGTATCTTTAATTTCTAGGTCGCTGGCATATATTGTGGCGGTTGTTGAGACGTCCAATGGTGACGAGGACTCGTTCCTCACGTACTTCATTTGGACTTTACTGTGGACTCACAGCGGGTGTGACCGGTCGACAGGGATTGTCTACTCCTCCATGGCACCTGATCCCACCTCTTGGTTCCCAGTGGTCCGTGTTTGTCCATTTTTTCCGGATTTTGTATCTGTGTCCTGGACACAAGATTTATGTTTGGTATCTAAAATGTTTTATATTAATCCACGCAAATTAAATCTTACATAAAGTTCTATGCAATGTATTCTAGAAGACCAAGTAACTACGTCACAAATTGTACTGGGACGTCATAGCGCGTAAGGATTATCTTTCCCTTGGGAAAGGTAAAGTCATCCTTTTACGCGTAATCATAGTCTTTTACGAACAAGTATAGAAGAATAAAATATTCTCCCACACTGGCCCGTAAAAATGATTAACCATAAAAAGATAAACTTGTCTTTCCTTCCCTTGGGAAAGACATCTCACACTCGTTGTGACGTCACAGACGCATTGTCTAATTTTGAACGTAGTTTTATTGACGTTTGCCCTATAGTAAAGACTGAAATGTGGTAGCAAAAGAATAAAAATGATTGCTCGTTTGACAGGAGAATTTTAAAACCCTCTTGTAAGAACAAAGCAAAGCCTCGTTCAGGATAGTTATGTTCTTTCACTCTGGTTTTAAGATTTTAATCTGTGGCAACATTTAATGCATTGTATTATCATCACAGAGAATTCCAACTTAAATCAAATTATGTTATGATGTCACAGAGTATTTAGCTTGTCTACATCTAAGGTGTGGGAAGAGAAATGGTAGATTTATGGAATATCTTACCACTATCAATGGTGGACAGATATCGCATACCCCAGGTGTCAAATATTTGACGCAGGGTTAGGACATTTCTGTCCATCAGTGATATTGGCGATTGATTCTTTTCTCCCACGTTAATTCAATAAACTTGCGCCTACTCCTTCGTAGTAAATAGTATAGCATTCGATTTGGCCATCTCTTCATATTCCAAGTTTTAAAAATCTATTAATGATTTTAACAATAATTTGAATGAAATAATGATGAAATTCAAATTTTTTTTTAGATACAACCAATTCATTTTAACAATTTCACAATGTCTTCAAAACCCATCGTCTGACGTCATACCGACGTCACATGAAAATGTTGTCTTACCCCATCTCATATAGAAAATAAGGAAAACTTTTCCAATATTTTTGTGAATTCCCCTGTCTACATTGGCAGAAACACATGTCCAATGTGGAAGAGGTTCACTTCAAAGCAGGAATAAAGAGATTGAGATGTAACGCTCGTCTCTTACGGCTTCGGCACATGTGATTTTCTGATATATTTCAAAGGAAAAAGAATTAATTAAAATACGACATTTTTGGTAGCGTTGATTATATATGAATTTTTAAAAACTGTGATGTCGTTGATGCTGTCATCTCGGAGTTTGCTCTATCTTTGTAACATACAATGTCATTACTATTTATTTAAATATCGTAAACTTTGTTTCTGTGACTATCTGTTAATGACGTGCGAAACTTAAATTCGTTCGAAAATTAAATTCAAGATTATCTGTTTTTGACGACAAATATCAAACAGCTGGAGATTTAAAATATTGTACAGGACCGTGGCCCGTTCGCATTTTTGTTCTATTGAAGCAACGAGACTCTGCAATAAAATTGGCTGATTGATCAGAGGTCAATTTTGCAGCCTTGGGGGTGCTCAGTACACAAGCCGTTGTACATTTCCTATCCGAGATAGTGTTGATGGAAGATTTTTCTGTTATTTTAGATTTACACAACACTATCTGAATTCAGTTCAATGAAAATCCAATAACAATCTTAAGATTCACACAATCTGAGATTGGCCGCATAACTTGAAAATCGAATAGAAATTCAGTATATCTGATCGGATTAATAGAGTTTTGTGTCCCCGCTGTCACCAAGTATTCTATGGTGTTCTAACCCTGACTCACAGCTTAATATTTATAATGACATACCTTAGGAATTAAAACATTTGTACTCATGATTAAGGACTTCAATAAAACGCAACCCTTGATTTTGATTCTTTCTTATAGCTGATAGAATAGCCATGTTTTTACAGTGGTTTCTCGTAGACGAATTTTGATTATACGTTTAGATTTATTATTTGGCCTTGTCTGATACCACTTTCACTTTAGAAAATCTTTTACAATTGAAATTCAACTGATGAAGTGTAAATGACAGTAACGATCGTCTTGAGCATTTTTACTTTGGTATTATGTTTATAATATTTCTTACGAGTCCTTCAATCAGAAACCGCATGTACTCGCTGACTGATGTATTATTCTGATTCAAGTCCTTCGTATTTACTTGGGAAACAACTGACCAAAATTAAAACTGTATTGATATCAAATATTTACAATTTTGTTAAATAATATTGATTTACACAGACATGAGAAGATTTTCTTCATGTTTGTTTTATTCTCGTTAAATCTTTGTAATGCCATTACACAGATCCTTTAATGTGGAGGTATAGAAATTTCATATATTCGCTTTTTAAATATAAATACACTCAATTGTTCTGCAATTTCTTTGAAAAAAAATTCATGAAATTTATCTAAATGTATCTATATTTCCATTTACTGAAAAAAATCAATGCATTGCTTTAAAAATTGCATCCCCAATCAAGACGCAACGGAGTTTAAAAGTACAACAAGTGTTTTATGGCAGATTGTGATTTTCTGATATAAACTAAATGTAAACCATGATGAAAAATATGATTTTGTTTGTACGGTGGAATCTCGCGTAAAGAACCTCGCTTGGGAGATCACCTCTTCTTCCAGACCATAAACGTCCAACATTATAATAAATACCTAATAAGTACATGTATAGACCCTCACTTTTGAGACCACCTCACTTCTCAGTCCTCTTTAAATAGGTTATGTAGATGGTTTTAATAGCTATGTCCCATTGTATGTTGGTCATTTTAGTTGATTTCGTTATATTCAGTACACTAAATAACATAACTTGCCTGGGCGCATCTTTCAATGTAAAACAAATGTAAAATGTAGTAGCCATGAAATATGATTAAAACATAACTAAATAATATTATACTGGTACGATATTTCTATAAAATATCTATGATATCTAAAGCATCAATTTATTATATTGTAATATTCATGTAGTTGTTATGTTGTGAATAATGAGATGAAAGAAAATTTAACCATCACGCAAACCAATTACTCAACATAGCAAATCTACATTCATTTTCTTTTGCATACATTAACTTTTGGTGAAATTTAAAAATTAAAATCCCAGTGAAAATATTAAAAGTTTACAGCATTAACACTAAGAATTAATCTTGAGAGAGAGAGAGAGAGAGAGAGAGAGAGAGAGAGAGAGAGAGAGAGAGAGAGAGAGAGAGAGAGAGAGAGAGAGAGAGAGATGTTCAGTTGAAAATTAATTCTGTATTTCATCTAAAAACCATCCATACAAGTTAGTTCAGCTTGTGTCAATTTGGTGTCAGCAAATTTCAAAAACACTCTATAAAATGCACTATATATGTATACAATTACAGTGCGTCAGTTGACTTGGCTAACGTTTTAAGTACACATGGTTTTTTCTTTTTTCGTTTTCCATCGTTCGCTATTGCTACTTGAGCTGATTCCTTCTGAATAGGTGGAAGTACAGGTGTACTTGTCGGTGACCGTAAATCACTTTTTTTCCCATCCATAATGGACTTGAATTCCTCATTCAGTTCTTGTATTTTATTCTCGCACGCCACTTTCATCTTTTGCAAGTCGTTTATCCTCTTTTCTTCAGCAGCCTTCAAATCTTTTCTTTGTTTTTCATTTTCCTTTTCTAAGGAACTTATTCTATTTGATTGGATGTTTTCTTTTTTTATTTGTTTATCATATTTTTCTTCTATTTCCGAAAGTTTGGATTTTTCTTTCTCGATTGTTTCAAGTAGTCTTTCATTTTCTTTTTTCAAAGAGTTATAGTCCATTTCAGAATGTTGATCAGGCGAATATATTAAACGCGTATTGTTTGCCCTTTTAATTTCTAACTGTTTTATTGTATTCCGCAATTCAGATATTTTTTTTTGAAGTTGTTCATTTTCCTTTCGAGCCTCATTCAGTTCACTTTTTAGCCGCTGTATTTCCTCTGTCATGTGAATATATTCTTTACCTTGATTGCCCCCATGATCTCCTTTTCTCCCTGAAATTTTTAATTTAGAGAATGATTTGCCTTCCACAAAGGTACAGGAACAAAGGTCTTTAAGTGAAATATAGTCATTCTCGAACACTTAAAGTATATCATTTGTTATAACGTTGACTTTCCCACATGGAGACTACATTAAAATTATAATGATTATCCTTCTTCTCGTGAATTGTTTTCAATAGCACTGGATGAAATTGAATACGATTCATGTTTAGTAATTGATTCCAACGAAAAGACGAATATATCTTTAAAAAAAACATATAAGATAATTGACATTGTTGAAATTGTCATTTGTCTTTGATAACAATCACCAAAGCAATATATGTGTCTAGGCACTGACAGCTTGTGACGTCAGCATGTATATTTTTGTACAGCGCTATGTTATATACAGCTTTAATTTGAATTTTCGCAGGACAACTTTTTCAACTTCTACCGGAAATAAGCATTTAACAGACCTTGATGTGTGCAATCAGGTGAGAAAAATATAGGTACACGTGGGTAGAGTAAGAGGAGCACGAGTTCAGATGTGTATGTGTAAGTTCCATTAGACCTACCCAAATTGAAGGCACATTTCAACAGAATGTGGTAAGTTAATTTCTTTTCTGTTACTAGTTGAGTTTTATATTTCAATATATATATTTCTAGGTTATGTTAGGTATAAATATGTTAGTTTTAAATGGTCATTACTTCAGGTAAATGAAATACAGGTGCGTGCTTGACCTTATCGACAGCTACTGATTAGTTATCTATTGGACAACCAAGTGTTCTGGTAATGGATTTGTGTTGTCTGATATGTTGCAACCTAATAGTTGGTTTATACAGTTTAATACTAGTTACTGGATGGTTTTGTTTGACTTCTGTATAATTGAGAATTGCTTTAGATAATCTTATAGTATAAGTGTTGCAAGTAAGACCACTATTTATTTAATTGGTACTATAATTGAATTAATATTTTATTTTTGAGGCGATATTCAGATTCATATAAGCCGCCATTTTAATTGACATGCCGGAAGTTGTAAACCGGAAATATGTTGACCGGAATTACATTTACCGGAAATATAATTAACCGGAAATAACATAAGTTCCGGTTAGTAAATAAATATTCGATATTTCAATCTTTGGTTTTCAATAACATCATGTTTTGTTTGATTGTTTGTTTTGTTATAGAAGAAATAAATAATTTATTTCAGCTTCCAATACTGGAATAACACGATGCATAAAATCATAATTGAACAGTAATTCCCTGAGAGGATCATACATATTTTAACTTCCTGAGTGGACTATGTAATGTTGTTTAGTTCCTATGTGGATGATTCAGATTCCTAAGTGGACAAATAAGTTGTGGAATGGATTGTATCCTCTATTGTATACTGGGCTGAGTCCTTAGTGGACAACTCATTAGTAAACACGGTTTGAACCTGTTTTGTGAACGTTATAAATACCTGAGTGGACATATTATACCGGTAATTCTTTGTGAACCAAGGATAAAAGACTTGTTATAATTCCTGTGTGGACATATCAAATAATAACTCTGTTAATTAATTGATCAAATTGTGTAAAAAATAAATGAATTTCTTAATTGCATTTAATTGGAAGGTGTGAGAGGTGTGTGAAAGTGTTTACATTTCTTAAATATATATACTCATTTTTTTTTTCATTGTTTTTTTTTTTTTTTGAATAAATTTAAAATTGATACTTTGTTATTTTTGTGGTAATTTAGTGGTCCTGCTTGTCCCGTTACACAGCTTTACATCATGTTTAGTTCACTTAAACGTTGGACATGCCATTTTGTCAACAGTAGTCTTTTATTCCGAGGATATTTCCAGAAAAATATCATTAATCTCAGAGGATATTCAGATTCCTTAAAATATGCAGAAATCTCATGTCTCAAATTTTAAAAGCAGGAAAATATATTTTTACTGGAAAATATTCCAGCCTTCATTTTTTCCAAAGATTCATGAAAATTATTTTGTGCCTTAAAGTCGATATAGACGAAAATAAAAGTGCAAACGTTTTAGACGTGTGATTCGACATTCTTTATTTTAAACTTAATCATCATACATATATAGTTCCAATGTGGTTTTTCACATTTTAGGTGGCATATTGTTTTTAAAATACAAATTTTACAGCGGAATTAAGAGACAACACATTTTACTATATATTTCGTAACCATGATATTTAAGCAAGTTTTTATAGGTACCCATTAATAGATGGACTTGTTCTTACATTCAACAGTGAATAACAATGACATCATAGTTGATACAGGTTAAATATTTTAAGATGAAATAGTAAAATAAAATAAGACTAAAATGTTGTTTGTAAATACGTGGAATTTAAAATCACTTTCTGATACGCTGTTAGCTTCATTTTTCAACAAATGATACGTTCTACAGCGTTCTAACTAATAAAGGAATTCAAAAGCATTTTTCCAGGGTAAGTCCAGCATCTGTGAAACAATCGAAATCGTACGTTCACCGCTCAAATCCATAAATATGCCAAACAATCAAGATTAAAAATACAGCCAACAACTATATCTGAAAATGTATGGTTACACTAAAACAAAGCGGTTGGAATTTTCTATAAAAACTTGGACAGTATTAACATGTCTTGGTTTTCGTCACATTCACATGATACTACTTTATCTTTGGCACTGTTAACACCATTTAAATTCGAAAATCTTCTAAAGATAAGATTTTTTTTTACAGTGGTTACTCTTAGACGGATTTCGGCTATACTTTAAGAGATATCATTTGGCCTTGTATGATACCACTTTATCTTTGGAAAAAACACATAATTTTCAAATTGGAGCTCAACTGATGAAGTTTAATTGACAGAAACGATATCGTCTTGAGCATTATAACTTTGGTATTATGTTTAACTACTAGGTCGTTGCCTCTGCTGGTGGACCGTTTGAGTCCCCGAGGGTACACATAAACCTAGTACCTGGTATTTTGGTACCAGTTGTTCATCTTATACTAAAGTAAAATTTGGCACTGTTAGCACCATTTTAATTCAAAAATTTTCTAAAGCTAAGATAGTCAGACGAATTTCGGCTATACTTTTAGAGATATTATTTGACCTTGTATGATACCACTTTATCTTTGGAAAAATCACATACTTTTCAAATTGGATCTCAACTAATGAAGTCTAATTGACAGACACAATATCGTCTTGAGCATTATAACTTTGGTATTATGTTTATAATATTCAAGTATGTTAGATCCCTTAAGTAAAACATTTGTATCAACTATAATTTGAAACTTGGCTAACTTACGAAAAAGTACAGTTCTCTGATCAGTATATAAAATACAATCAATAAAGTAATGCATGGCATTTTCCACTGGAGAAGAGCATCTACACGCTGGAGACTGAACTAAATTTACCCGATACAGGTCTGAAATTAAAACACCACATCCATTCTTAGGTATTTTATGTATAATATTTAATTTTTTCTCACCTGCAAAGTAGTATTTGGGAACTCTTTTTGTTAAGGAGAGATAATACTTTTAAAGTTTGGTACTGTTTAAGATAAGAAAATTGGATGGTCTAATAATATATATAAAAAACTGCATTAATGGTGTTACCTCCTATGACTGTCATTTCTAACTAGCTGTGTTTTTTATATTAAGATGTGCACATTTGAAGCTATCCTACGTATCATATGTACAGTATTAATACTGTATAAAGTAATTAATAAGTACATATTATATTTTATTGTAGAATCTATGTATACAAACCACTTACTCCCTGCATATTCTAACTACAAACATATTGGATTTGATTAGACCTTGGAGGAAACGGTCAATCCGTGCTTCAAGAAATTAGTATAAAAAGAAAATATTAGGTAATCAACTACACCATCATATCGGAGCAGTACCAAATTAAACTGGTATTACAAATCGGCATTAATGAAAAACAGTCTATCATTGTGTCTTAATTTGTGTACCACAAGATAAATATTTTAATAGGATACTAAACTCTGAGTTGGTTTGTTTAATTTGTAGTAACGCTTTAATTTAATTCAATTTGTCTTCAAATAATTATGGTTTATTCTTATAAATATTTATATACTGTGGTAGTATGTTTATAATATTCATGCATGTGCTGAATCCGGTAAACTTACCTTTTTTCTTGCTCTGAGATGGCTGAAGAGGGACATATTTCTTCCATTCGACGCGTCCCAGATAAACACGTTTGCACTCAATCACATCTTTCGAGGGATAAAAGCATACAGCGTTCATGGTCAGCAGGCATATTACATGTATTTGTATTTTGTATATTTCCGATAGGTAGTGCAATACAAAAGGATGTCCAGATTCCCACTTCTGCAATCTAAAGCCAACCCAACTCTCTTTACTTGGACCTCCATTCCACTGAAACAGAATTTATTGAATGTATAACTATATATAGTTTAACCTTATTTCGCAAGCGGGATTCAGTTTTACTACATGTTCACCTCTTACTCTTCGCTAAAAATCGTGATATCAATTCAAAGTTATTGGTATTTCTGATAAGAAATGAGTTCCTAAAACATGGTAAGCATTGAGTTATGTCAAAATATGTGGCACTTCATATATAACATGTTACATGTCAAGTGAACATAACTGGCGGTCCTATAAAACAAGTTTTATATTAATAGACCTTTTCCTTGTATTTCCATTCCGTTCTATTCAGATTTGTCAGACTATTTGTGAATTCAAACTGCAATGAGACTTAGGTCACTTCCGGTTTAGTAATATTTACATTAAATGCATTCATTGATACCTTGTTTTATTTATTTTCAACTATTTCTATAATCTTTATTGATACCGGAACGCAGACAATACCAAAGTTTTGTAAGTGCTCCGGTGAGGCTGTCTTAAATTCACCCGCCTAACAACATGTCTGCCTTGTTATCATATGCCATGATTTGTTTTCAGTAAATTGTTAAAAGGTATCGTTTTGAATTAAAAAAATCATGGAGATCATAATTACACAACATTTTACCGCATTCACACCATTTTGTAAATATTGGAATTTTCTTATTCTGTCAGGACTAAAACATTTCCCATTTTCATTCAAAGCCTTTTATTTTCTAATGTGTAGTACAAAAAGTACAAATGTTTTTTCTTTTAGAGATAATTATTCCAATGGGCTACTTTTCAAATCTGTCTCCTTCTGCGGCATGTAATTCATATTCCAGATAAACTACTTAACCGTTCAGTTAATTCCTTTGGGGATTCTGTCGTGTTTCCCCCAGGGGCAACACGACGAAATCACCAAAGGGATAAATCACGTAAATGTCCCGGTCATTCACTCATTGTTTTAAATAAAATATTGAGTGGCTGACTGTTTCCTTTGTGTTAAAACTTAAATTAAATCTATGTGGTATTTATTAGTCATGAATTAAATGCACAAGCATGTTTTTATGCTATAAATTTTTCTCTATCCCAGCGTACCCATCATTCCGTGCAGTTGACATTACCAGAATAATAGAGGCGCTTCGTGATCGGGTTCGATTTACAACCCTAGTCGTTATGGCCTACTATCGGTCTACAAAACGTTTCTTGGTGTGGTAGTTTATTACTTCGTTTGCAATGCACTTTTGCCTTTGCATTTCCGACATTTTGTTTATGTCACGTGCAAAATCCCGATGTGAGCAAAATTTTTACCATTAGTAGTACGGGTCCCCGGTAGGAATAAAAAATGTGTGCTTCTCTACATATATGAGGGCTTCGCCCTCTATTATTGTCATTTTGATGCTGAAATGTTTATTATTTACAATTTGATAATAAGAATATTCAGATAAAACTGATACAAATTGAAAAAGAAGATAAACATATCTATGAGAAAAGAATAGAAATGGCAAAAATGAAAATAACCGATAACATAGAATATCCATTTTTAGAATTTTGGTAAAAATATAACCGTTTCGGTTGCGAGAAAAACAGTACTACCTAAACAAAAGACCACATTAATGTACAATTTACCTGAATACTTTGAAATGCAAAGATGCCATGCAAAAAGTTTAGGTTTTCAGAAAAATCCATGGCAGTGTAAAATTGTCACCGGTAAAATTGTTGTTGTGTGAATAAAGATGACGAAGTTTGATAATTTTAATTATTTCACATTCTGTTAAACTCTCGTAATCTGATTGGTTGAGGGAGACGTGTAAACTTCCAATGTCACCCGCTCAGTTAACAAAGATAAAGAAGCCAGGGTGACATTCAAAAAAATGTCACATGCGCAAACGTTATGAGCGTACGGTTCGTCCCAGTTTTGTCGTAGCCAAAACGTTTGTAGTTTGTTGTGTAATTTTAGCTTACTGGTTGATAGTCGATATGTAAAATATCAATGGTAATAATTATGACTCAAGATGGCCACCAAGGCTATTGAAAAATCGATTTTGAATTTAGACAATTGCTATAGGAATTTACTTGAAACTTCAGAGGAATGTCCAGTACCTTAGCGTGACCAAGTGTTGTTATTTTTCGGGTTGCCCCGAACTCTAAGATAGCTGCCATCTTGAAAACTGTTAAAGAAAAGTTAAACAGTTCTACTATGAAATTGCATACAGTTTTTTAGTGGACTTCCAATTTTAGTTAAGCTGCAGCCATGGGGATTTGAGGTCTCTTTTTAAATGGTTTACAAAAAACCTCCAGTTGCAGTTACAGAAAGTAAAACAGTTTACAATCATATTAGAGTTTACAAATATCACTTTGAAAACACACAGACTGAAATAAATGAATACGAAATACTTAGTCTTATCCCTATATTAAAGAAGAAAAATTGAATATTCAAAACTAAACATTTATTTTGCTCAGCCATAATGTGTTTACCTATAGTTTATTGAACAATCACAATATACCCAATGGAAGGAAGTGAAATGTTCAGTTTTAAGCAACATGAGCTGTCGTCGAAGGCATTGTGAGTGAAATTGCCAAATCAACTCTTAACCATTTTAATACATCAAAATAATCTGTGCGACGAAATAACCTTTATTTATTGTGATATAAATCCGATATTACAGTACAGTTCAGGCATAAACTAAACACCGCATTGCAGTATTTCTCTGACGTAATCAATATACGAGAGTGACCTCTAGGTCAACCACTCGGAGAACTTTTTGAAGCTGAAGAAATGCCGGAAAAAAAGTGGTTTGGAGCTACGTTACATTTTCAGTATAATTATATTTGCGTGAGTCTGAAATACACTCACTTACATCCAATTCCATCTCCGATGCAGGGTTCTTTATTGCAAATAGCACGTACTCCTTCACACTCGGTAATCTTCTTAATATTTGTCGAAAGTTAATAGCGATGATAAGAATGATAACGCATCGAAATTACTGTTACAACGAGTTACGTCTGGCAAGTTTATTCTAATATTACGCGTACATTTGTTTTTAAATGTCAGTTGATCTCTTTCTGATACATATATTATTAAGAATACGAAAGTTATTGTTTTGCAAAGAGGACAAAACAAATGCTCATGACGATCGTTTCTGTCAATAAGTCTTTATCAGTTGCGCTCAAATAGTATTTCCGAAAAAAGTGGTATTATACAAGGCGAAATAATAAATCTGTATATCTAAATGTGTTTCCAAATCTGTCTACTACCCACTGTAAAATGAATAACTTAGCTTTTGAGAAGTTTAGAATTTCAATTATGGTATCTGAGCGAAATCGGAATACCAGATACTGGGTTTATGTATACCCCCGGGGACTCATACGGTCCACCAGCAGTGGTTATGAATTTTATTAATAATACCAAAGTTATTGTTTTACAAACGAGGCAAAAAAAAAAAACAAATGCTAAGACGATTATTTCTATGAATAAGACTTTATCCGTGTTAGAGTACTATGAGATATATAAAATCTGCGAGTAAGGTTTGTGCCGATGACAGCTCACTTTGATTTAACTAATAAATGTTTTGTTAGGTTATCAATCATTTATTAAGTTTCCAACATTACCTTACATGGAGGAATGTCGCACGTTTCTAAAGTATTTTTCACAGTCGTTTTAATTTCATCGGCTGACTTGCATTCAAAAGGTCTAAGTGATGCAGATATGGCTTCAAAAAGTGTTGCTGTGCCTTGATCGCTCGGTTCAAAACCATATTCTACAAATTTTGAATTCACGGTGAATCCAATAGGTTTGGTATCTGTTCTTTCATCAAGTCTCTCAATTGCAAAGGACAAAACCTTTACTCTGAGGTTTTCCCAGGCTGTGAAAAAAAAGATAACACAATAAAAGTAAAACGAAAGTGACAACAAAATTAATTATCTTAATTAATTAAACCTGGTTTTCTCAGTTAAACCTAGTTTTTCTCTAGTTAATGTGGGTTACTGAGAAAAACTCAGTATGATACATAGTTTTTCTCGAGATTGGCTAGTTTTGTCAGCTAATCCTATTATTTTTTTCACGACTCACATTGACTGAAGAAAACGCATTCATTAATGTGATTTTAGCGCA
The DNA here is from genome assembly GCA_030159075.1 of Atrina japonica. Lineage (NCBI taxonomy): Eukaryota > Metazoa > Mollusca > Bivalvia > Pterioida > Pinnidae > Atrina > Atrina japonica. Next base: position 32,639 of record BROG01000459.1, on the reverse strand, counting down.
GTCAAAACATATTTTTCCGATTTAAATTAGGTTTCTCTCGAGAAAAACTAGGTTAAACTTAGTTTTATAATTTTTGCGCAATTAAACCTTTTTTCTCTCAGTTAAACCTAGTTTTTCTTCGGGTAATATGGTTTACTGAAAAAAAACCGGCTGTTGAACAAGAAAAAAACGAGGTTTAACTGAGAAAAACTACTTTGAACTCTTTAGTGTGATTTTTGTGTTCCGTACTTATCCAGATAAAGATTTTTTAAACATAAATGTATGACTTTAATAAGGAGTTAAAATAAACCTCACCATTACTGCAATCAGGATACTAGTCCATTAATTAATTACGGAAATGTAACATGAAAGTAATTAAATGAAACTCTTATCTTCTGGAAATAACACAAACAATGCAAATAGATTAGTGGATGTGACATATATACATGTAGATACATTTTTGTATTTTGGACAAATAGCGTGGGTTTACTGTGTGATCTTGTAGTGTGATCACCTGATAGAATTTATTTGTGTGTATATATATATATATATATATATATATATATATATATATATTTGTGTGTGTGTGTGTGTGTGTGTGTGTGTGTGTGTGTGTGTGTGTGTGTGTGTGTGTGTGAATTCCAGTAACAGTTTGTATTCTTTCGCATGTGAAAAGCCAGAGAGGGCTAGACAAAAAATGGACGAAAATGTTAATATTTTTGGTCCGAGTCTCTATAATTTTCTGCTCTCTCCCGTAGAAGAATCGATCCAGCCGGATAATGTGTCTGGCCAGAGTTGTATAATATCGATTTTGAGGTAAGTGAAAATATGTGTTAAGACTATCCCGATATACAATTTGGGCTTTGTAATGTGACAGTTTTGTCAATTTTGTTTCATATAAGCACCACAATACAAAAAGGTAATAAACTTTATTTTACTTCTACCTTGACAACTTCCTGCAGATTCATAATTATGTTTGATATTTGATATTCACACATCATTTGTTGGCATTTAAACTGAAGTTTTAATTAAATTAAATTTCCAATAAAAAAGATAACAAATGGCACATACCTTCTGCAATCAAAGTACTGAAAGTACTGATACGAGTTGATGGCAATCGTAAGTTTTAATGAGGTACAACACACTCAGTATACTGAATACTTTTTACTTCGGTAAAATTAGGTGTTATAAAAAAGTAACTAAAAATCGGGTCAGACATTTGGCCTAACGTGAGTACTGATGGCTTATTTATTATGCGACAAACTACATAGATCAGCGATATGATTAAAAATATTTTGTGCTTAGGAACATTATTTCATCGATATTCAATTTCTATGCGAAAAGGCAGTATTATATCTTACGCTATACTACTTCCTCTCAGTTCTCTTAAATCTCTAGGTCAATACGTGTACCTGTAAAACATTTTCCCAACTTCAAAGACTGCCGTTTCTCATCTGTTAAGATCACGTGAATGAGGAATGAAGCGACTTGTATGTCCAACTTCACAGACAGATCTTGCCAATACAAAGTAAGGGAAACTTGACCAAAACTCATTTGCATTTTAACTGTGCGCAAGAATTGTTAACAGTCCAATCTATCGCTTTTAATGTCAATTCTATCACAAAAGCATAAGGGTTAAAAATAATTGAAAAGTAGCATTCTAAAGCATATCTTAATATCTTTATAATTCATAAATGGAGCCGAACTGACCTTTAATAGCATAACTTTCTACAAGTCTTGTAGACCTATACTTTTCAGCGAATTGTGACTATATTTGCGTCAAAATACACGAATAAAAGTGTGATTTAGACATTTCAAACTTAAAGTTGAGTTTGTGTTGCTGAAATGCACATATACATGTGTAATTTTCTGTCTATATAATGTGTTATTAACCCCATACTGCAAAATGTGCTTTGACCAATAAACAACTTAGCATAACATAACTGCGTTGATGTTCCATCAACTTGTAAAAATGAGTGACGGAAAAACACGCATACTAACACATACACATATATACACATCGATAACAAAGCATTCTATAAGATAATTGTCGCGCCAAACCTGGAGCTGTTTCCATCTGTCTATTGCCCTTATCGTATCTCAGGTATGCTACCTACCATAAACTATCAATTAAAATATACAAAACAAACCCCAAAACAGACGTCCCCGAGGGTATACATAAACCTAGTACCTGTATTTTGGTACCAGCTGGTAATCCTATACTAAAGTAATATTTCGTACTGATAACATCATTCAAATTCTAAATTAATCATAAGCTAATCATCTTTTTACAGTGGTTACTCTTAGATGAATTTTGGTTATACATTTAGATTTATTTTTGGCCTTGTATGATACTATCATATATCTTTTTCAAATTGGAGTTCAACTGATGAAGCCTAATTGACAGAAACTTTGGTATTATTTTTATAATATTTGAAAACTCCCGATATTTTCACATAGGTCTATGATGAATGATATATCACCTTATTTAACTTTCCCTTCGTTCGAAATTTTACCCGGACCAAAAATGGTAACATTTTCGGGTCGGTCTGACGCATTTTGACGCCGAACCGATTATTTTACGACACCGGACTGAAAATAAAAAAAAGATTTGATCCGGGTATAATTTCCGGAGAAAGTTTAATAGCGTGAAATATTACTGATCATATTTTACTGAAAGTTTTCAAAATCATAAACTGTACCAAGCGGTATCAATTTACCAAAATAGATGGGATGTTTTTGTATTAGACGTCTTGTATATTGTTACTGTTTAATAGGAATGATGGGTTATGTATGATATTGTTTATTAATCTTAAGTTTACAACTTATTGATTTTACAACATGCAATATATACATTGCATTGGTATATGAAAACACATGAATATCCGTGAATACATAAGGTGTAATACCTGATCATTTACAATTTGTAATTTGTATAGCAAAGTCACATTGAAGAAATTAAATAGTTTTACGATACGGTGGTCCAATCAGTTGCAAACAAATACATCAATGTAACTACATGTATACATATGTATTATATTGAATATAACAGTAAAGAAGTTACAAAGAAATGTTAAGATATGGTTCATTAAATTATTTAGATATTCATGCATATATTTCAATGTATTGTAAGATTAAATAAATTATCTATTATTAATAGAAATAATACGTGTGATATCAATTATGACAAAACAACAGAATGGGTTTTAAATTTTAAATAAGTCGGTCAACAGGTGATATGGAAACCACAGGTATGCATACTCCCGCAAAAGGCAATACTACCATACTCCTGTATTTTAATTTTTTTCATTTTTTTTTCGAAAGACGTAGAAAGTAGAAATGGAATAACATCCATGCATGTGTTAAATATAAAATAAATCAAGAGATTTTTCCTACGTTATATCATCACCCTAAAAAGATATGAAACATTGAACAATATGAAGCATATAACATAGTTGTAAAGCTCCATATGTTTCTGGTTTTACCGACTGAATAAACACCATTAAAATATACGTAACACGTTTGTAAAATTAATGAAATTTGATAATTATGGTCTGTCAGAGTTGCAATTCTTTTTATTAAAATTCAGTTTTTAATTTCCATGATAATGATATTCTGCTATCCTGACCAAAAATGCTAACATTATCGGTCCGGCCGGACACATTTTGAGGACGAACCGATTATTATACGACAGCGGCTATAAGATACAGTGCATGTATGTTATGTCAAGAATATGTATTGACATTTTCTGATGTTCCTATATATATATATATATATATATATATATATATATATATATATATATATATATATATATATATATATATATATATATATATATATATGCAGTTTTAGTGTCTTCTTTTTTCACTTAGATCTACTTCGATTCACATTTCGTTGGTTGTTAGTTATCCTTTTGTTTGAATTCAATTTTCATTTATTTATGACTTTATTACACCTTGTAATATGTAGCATTTATTTCACTCTCCGGTTGTGAGTGGGTTTTTGCGTAAGAGAGTGTGTGTGTACGTTTTTCATGTTATATTAATTGTTTTGTCCTGATGAAGCGACAGGTCGTCCCGAAAATCGACTTTCATTTTGTCCGTGCCGTTAGTCATTTTTAATTAGTGTTTTATATATATTAGGGTGTTGGATCTAAGCAAGCTGATACAAGTCATAGAATTATATAAAGCACTAAAGTGATTAACGACACAGACAAAATTAAAGTCAAATTTTAGGATCGACTTGTCCCTTCCTTGGGACTAACAGATTAACACACACAGACAGAGAATACGAAAGAAATGCTACATGATCGTGGTAATCAAAATAGAAATCAAATGAGTGAATAACTATATAACTAAACTACCAACAAAATACAGAAATGTGAATAAGATAAAAACAAATGTGAACAAAATATACAGAACTGTGAAATTAGTCGAAAAAACAAATTGGTTTTGTATGGTCACTCAAACAGTTTGAAGTTACATTATATGCTGTGTAGGTGAGTATGTTTGTTTGTATGTAAGAGTGTATGTGTCTGTATTTGTTCTAGTTTCTTAACTTCACTGAACCAGAAACTTTACCATTTCTTCCCTGAGAATTATTGCCCATCCAGTCCATTATTGTTTCTGCAGCATGAAGGTTTCTGGTCAAGTTTTTATCTATATATTCCAGTAGGGGCACCAAAGTGAAATCCTTTATCTTTTTACATTCAGATATTTCTATCAGATTTTCCTCGACAAGTTTATCGCCTAATTTTTTCACATGTTTTTCGGCTCCAGATCTGTTTTTGTACCAACTGATTAAAGTGTCCACTACAACATCAATTTGTAGCTTATAGAAATGTTCGGATTCGGCCATGTTAATGATTTAAACTTGTTCTTGATATTGCTGTAAAATTCAAACATTTTCATATATATATATATATATATATATATATATATATATATATATATTATATATATATATATATATATATATATAAATATATATAACGTATAGGCATTCGAACTTATTCGGACTTAAAAAGTCAAGAAAGGATCGTTACGTATATAAACATGTATTTCAAATCATCTTTGCAGTCCGATTTGTCATTTGTTAATTGCTTTCTTTAAGAATATACTTTAAATCCTAAGAAGTTCACAATTTTGATTAAATTCAAAATTAGAGTATCATTTACAATTCGTCTGTGTGTAAATCTGCCTTGACGATATATATATATATATATATATATATATATATATATATATATATATATATATATATATATATATATATATATATATATATATATATATATAATGATAATTACATGTATATTTATTAAAGGGGCACTATCTGTAATTTCCACAAAAATCCCAGATATTAAATGGTGATAATGACATAATTAACTACAAAAGATAATATTGAAAGGGAGATAATTTACACGAATATACTATAATAAATAGACAACCCGCGTACGTGTAGCTACCTAGTCCGGATAAGATACACTACGTTGTTAGAATAAAACATTGATGATGAATGAAACCAGTAACAATGATCAGTTTCTTTGAACCATACTTGGACGGAAACCAGTCATATGAACGTGTAACAATTGGTAATGATATATGGTTGAAGGTAAACATACATGTGACAGTTGGCAATGACATATACGTGAATGGAAGATAAACCCATGTTACAGTTGGTAATGAAATATACGTGATGGAAGGTAAACATACATGTGACAACTGGTAATGATATATACGCGTTGAAGGTAAACACACATGTGGCAACTGGTAATGATATATACATGAATGAAGGTAAACACACATGTGACAACTGGTAATGATATATGCGTGAATGAAGGTAAACACACATGTGACAACTGGTAATAATATATACGTGAATAAAGGTAAACACACATGTGGCAACTGGTAATGATATATACGTGTTGAAGGTAAACACACATGTGGCAACTGGTAATGATATATACATGAATGAAGGTGAACACACATGTGACAACTGGTAATAATATATACGTGAATGAAGGTAAACACACATGTGGCAACTGGTAATGATATATACATGAATGAAGGTAAACACACATGTGACAACTGGTAATAATATATACGTGATTGAAGGTAAACACACATGTGGCAACTGGTAATGATATATACATGAATGAAGGTGAACACACATGTGACAACTGGTAATAATATATACGTGAATGAAGGTAAACACACATGTGGCAACTGGTAATGATATATACATGAATGAAGGTAAACACACATGTGACAACTGGTAATAATATATACGTGATTGAAGGTAAACACACATGTGGCAACTGGTAATGATATATACGTGAATGAAGGTGAACACACATGTGACAACTGGTAATGATATATACGTGTTGAAGGTAAACACACACGTGTGACTGGTAATGATATATGCGTGAATGAAGGTAAACACACATGTGACAATTGGTAATGATATATACGTGAATGAAGGTAAACACACATGTGACAACTGGTAATGATATATACGTGTTGAAGGTAAACACACACGTGTGACTGGTAAGGTTATATACGTGGTTGAAGGTAAATACACACGTGACAGTTAGTGTTGATATACGTATAATTGGATAGTAAACAAACACGTGGTAATCAGTATATATATATATTTTATATTATATAATATAAACGGTCATCTTGAGCACTTGTTATGTCCTGTTTTGTAAAAACTAGAACTTTGGTATTATTAATTATTTACATTTAGTGTTGATATACTTGCAGAAAACTGTGATATGTTAAAAAGGTAAACAACACTGGGACAGTCAGTTTGACCTTTGAAATAAAAGGTAAATAAACATGTGACAGTGATGATATACTTAATTTAAAGGTTAGCAAACACGTGGCAGTGATGATATACGTTATTGAAAGGCAAACAAACACGTGGCAGTAAGTAATCATATACTTAATTGAAATGTTAGCAAACACGTGACAGTCAGTGATCATATACTTAATTGAAATGTTAGCAAACACGTGGCAGTGATGATATACGTTATTGAAAGGCAAACAAACACGTGGCAGTAAGTAATCATATACTTAATTGAAATGTTAGCTAACACGTGACAGTCAAACATATACTTAATTGAAAGTCAGCAAACTGTGACAGGGTGAATGTTATTTTTTACAGTGATGATATACGTTATTCAAAGGCAAACAAACACAGACAGTGAGTGATCATATACTTAACTGAAATGTAAACAAACACAAGACATTAATGATATACTTAATTGAAAGGTAAACAAACACTTGACAGAAAGTGATCATATACTTAATTGAAAGGTAAACAATCACAAGACAGTAATGATATACTTAATTGAGATGTAAACAAATACATGACAGTCAGTGATGATATTGAAGGTAAACACACACGTGACAGTGATGATATACGTTATTGGAAGATATACAAGTATACAACAGTGATGATATATTTAATTGGAAGATATACAAACACGTGACAATGACAATGCACTTGATTTCCAGGTCAATACACGCGAGAGTATCAAAACGCAAAATGAACAATTATATTTGATGGGAAACAACGAATATGAACATACGACAGTATTTTCAAATAGTAAAATTTACTAATATGAAAATATGTACAGGATGTTTGTCTTTTGTATAGCAGTATGAAATACAAGGCATTGTCCTCAGTCTAATACATGTTGTTTATGTCATGAATGTATGGGTTTGAGCGATCACAAAATATGCTGTTAGATGATGATGATGATGATGATGATGATAAAATTCATTGACATCAGTTTAACGAACTGACATCTTTGATAATATTGTCTGAACATTACAGTTTAACATAAAAACTACAAATACTTATACGTAGAGAAGAGAGATTTAGTGATATTTTGGAGTTATCTTCTCTCTGTATTTACATCGATAAACTATTAAATAGATATATTGTCACTAAACATGTTTATATAATTAGTTAACTACTTAAGTCATAGTAATGTTTTGCGTCAGTTGAAAATCAGAAAATCTAATAGCGATCAATGAAAAAAACAAACAAGAAACTTAACCAAAATCCATACAGATAAAATGAGACATTTTAAGGTGCATATGAATTGGATTTCACTTAGCAAATGAAACATTTAATCTGTATAAGAACCTAAAATTTTCTTTATATCATGTTACAGAGGTTTTATTAATAATGGCCTTAGATTAAAGCGTTTTACAGACGCGAAATTCCACTTTACTTGGTTATGTCTGAAATACAACTTTTGTTGATAAAAATTATGAAAAAAACGTTTATTTGCTTTCAATCCTACCAACAAGCTGACGCAAAACAGTAAAAAACGTTACTTTGGCCTTACCAATAAATACTTAAAAGATAAGGAAAGGTGCCCCCAACCCATCCATATCAGATCCAGTATCAGTTTGTCTTTGCCAAAACTAAGAATCATAATTATACTGAGAAGTTTTATCTCATTAGAATGAAATAAAATTTTGTGACGGCCAGACACCATACATCTGTGCCCACTATTTGTGACGGCTAGACACCATATATTTGTGCCCACTATTTGTGACGGCCAGACACCATACATCTGTGCCCACTATTTGTAACAGCCAGACAGTTGTCAGACTATACATTTGCACCCACCATTTCTGACAGCCAGACACCATACATTTGTGTCCACTGTTTGTGACGGCCAGATACCATACATTTTTGCCCAGCATTTGTGAAGGCCAGACACCATACATTTTTGCCCACTATTTGTCACGGCCAGAGATCATACATTTGTCCCCACTATTTGTGACGGCTAGATACCATACATTTGCAAATACTATTTGTGACGGCCAGAGATCATACATTTTCCCCCATTATTTGAGACAGCCAGACAACATACATTTGTGCCCACATTTGTGAAGGCCAGACACCATACATTTGTACCTACTATTTGTGACGGCCAGAGACCATACATTTGCACCCACTCTTTGTGACGCCCAGATACCATACATTTGTGTCAACTATTTGCATGAACATAACATAAATATCTGTGAATAACGTATACCCTTAATCTACATTACTTACATCTTTCTACATCCATTTCCATCTGTGAAAGCTTGTGTTTAGACTTCCTTGTCAACGGACGTTCGCTTGACAATCTATGTCCCGATATCCATCCATTACTTGGTACTCGGGATATACAATATGTGATAGAACTCTTCGCGGAACCACAGTTAATAGCATAAATAATATGTTTTTACTTTAAATGACGGTACACAATGCACCGTGCTATATAATGATCAACGTAATATGATATAACTAATAGGGATTTTAAAGCTCTCTATTTTATCTTTATAACACATAAAATAAAACGCAAATACATTGGACGGTTGCCAATTATTATCCCTTTAGATTTGACTCAATGATTGATATTCAATTGACCAGAATAAAATGATAAAAGCATTGAAAGGGATTACATGACTGCGTTTTATACATAAGGTATAAGGAATTTAACTTCACATTTGTATTTCTGCGAACTCTTAAGATTTATACCAAGAAAATTATCGATTTTATGGATCATAATGGATACGGTTTACATTTAAAATTTTCTTTATACAGAAAGTGAAATATGATATATGATGAAATGAAATACATCAAATTATGATCTCAATCTTTCTCTCAATTACCCCAATCGATAGAACAACCCTATATATCAAGCACAAAGTTCTTTTATTTGACTTGACTTCACTACCGCTAAGAATCTGGTAACCTGTTGTGTCTAAAAGTTTTAGTTCCAAGCCTTAAAGCACAATTATGTTTACTGGTTTGTGCCATTTCGACTTTTCGTTATTTCGGGGCGCAAAGACGAGATCTTGATATCTAATTTCATTCTTATACCTGCTACACTTACAACAATTCTTAGTGGTCTAACAAATACCTGTGGTGGTCTAGAATTAGAGCGGAAAGTCCCGGTGTTGTAGCAAAGACTTTCCACCAGGAAGAACGGGCCCGGGTCCATTTTTCCACTCGGGAAAATAGGCCCAGCATAGAATTTCCCCCTAGGAAGAATAAATCGGGGACAGTTTTCCCCTATGAAAAGTTGCCCCAGTGTAGAATTTCCCCCAAAATGAAAGCACGCTTTTTCTACTTATCGCAGGTTTAGCTATCTATCCGTTTCCAGTTCTGTTACTAGAAATATTTTAATTCATAAAAGCTGAAAAGTGACAGATCAACTTTAATTTTGGTTAAAAATGAAATAAATGAAATAGCGAAATCTGGTATTTAAATTCATTATCTACACTCAAATCTTTGTCGATTTAATTCATAGATACATTAATTTGAGAATGTAAACATATCTCCGATTTGCTAATGTTCGATTTGCAATACATAAACAATGTATTATAATCGTCATTGTACTTCTATTTATCACCATTACACACACACACACACACACACACACACACACACACACACACACACACAATAAATATATATATAATATATATATATATATAAAGTAAATTCATACAACCAACGAAATGTAAATCGAAGTAGATCTAAGTGAAAATAAGAAGACACTATTGACGTTTTTGTTTATCCTTGCGTGTCGAACATTTTTGCTTCTTTCACCTTCCCTTTAACTATTATACTTTTCAAGATAATGTTAAAAAAACATCCCAAAACATGAAAAATCCACTTACAAAGGGAAATAACTCCCATCAGGGACAATCTGACGATTTCGGTTCTAATGACTTTTTGTAGATCTTTGCATGCAGAACATTTTTGTTTATTTCACTTATTAAAGATAATAGGACAAAACTGTCAAAAACATAAAAAAATCCACTTAAAGGGGAAATAACACCCATAAGAGTCGAAACGACATTTTCTGCCTAATTGACTTTTTTGTAGATCTTTGCGTGTTGAATATTTTTGCTTCTTTCACTTTCTCTCTATCTATTACACTTTTCTAGATAAGTTTTGGAGAAGTAGTCAAAAATGTTGAAAATTTTACACAAAAACCCATATATTTTCCATTCACTTAGGTGAATGTGACCTTTGACCATATGACCTTGAAATTTTGTCAAAATGATCCTCAGATAATTCCTAACAACTTTCTCGTATATCTTTGTATACAAAAAGTCGATCAGTTTTGAGTTATTAAACAATTTGTAATACAAATATAAATAATTTTCGTTCGCAAACTTTGTAGATATTGACTTAACAATCATGCATACAAAAGTTGAAACTTATCTGGTCATTTGTTCATGAGAAGTTTTTTAAAGATGTACCAAGTTTTGGTCCTTTTAGGCCCCTTTTTAGGCCTCAGTCTCAGTCTCCTCGACCTAGTAATCTCTGTGATCTGACACATCGATTAACCAGGTCCCAGGTTCTCATTTCATCATATTGACCACAAAGTAATTAATGGCCACCTGAAGGTTTGAAGTCATTTTTCACTGGGTAAAATGTACAATCAGAACTTTATATAACAATGATAATAATAGCCAATTATGATATAGACACAATATAAGTCCTGGTTGACAGGTGGGTCGTTTGGTACAATCAACGTAAAATGGGCACCCAACATGGGACAAAATGGTCCACAGCAGGAGTACAAGTGAATTATCTGATTAAAGACAAATTAAAATACAGTCCTAGTTGATTTATTGTGTATCCGTAGGTATAAAAGAATATCTGACGACAAAGGTCAAACACAAAGTTGTCGTCAGCATCACAGACGCCGACTCAACCATTATGAGCCCACTTCTAGAATGTTTAGTGCTCTGAATATAGACATCAGAGTGGTGTATTTTGGGGTCATGGTGTCAGAAAATAATACACAAAAGAATGGAAATGTGTAGAAGTATCATTATTGTTTATTTAAAAGATCCAGAACAAAGGAGGACAAACTTGCCATATAAAGTTGTCTCCAGACCAATATTCCATATAAACGTTTTGATGCCCCCACTTATTAGTGTAAATCGGTACCTCTACACTGTCAAAACAGAGCTTAAAAATAAAACACTTGTTAAAATTATTTAGATTTGGCCCCAGGGGAAGATAACCCCAATATTTTCTAAATTGTTATTTACGGAAGCCCTGGAGGGACTTTTTAGTTATTAGTTATGATTTATAAATTAGTATTTACTTGTTATCACTTATTTGTTGTTCGGCCATTGTGAATAATCAAAGGCAAGAGGATGGATGTACTACAAAGAATCACATGCATGTTTTTAATATTGTGTTTCTGTAACTTAACGGCCGTACAGAGTGTTGTTCCGTCCAGTATTCAGTATTGGAAATACTCTCAGAGATATTTGATAAAAGACTATTTCACGGAAAGGACTCAACATTTTGAAAAGTAATGTTTTTGTTCTGTAGACATAACATTAAAATCTGCGTTCGGCAATTGAAACAGTAATCTTAAAGCGTCTACAACTTCGAAGACGTCCTCAACATTACTCGCCTAGACAAGAAGTAGTCAACATAATTAAGCAAGAATGTAATTTAGTGACGTGTAGGTTATAGGACAATGTGGAAAAGACTTGTGCGAGACCATGGCCAGCAGTAAAAAGAAATGACGTAATGAAAATAATGAAAGAAACATTTCCATATGCAACGGAAGAACAAAAGCACACAGGTTACAACGAAGAGTCTATCGGCTTAAAGACCATTATGTATGGCACATAGACGTACGACAAACTGAAGCCATTCGGGTTCTGTACCACGGTTGCATTGATGGATTAGTCTTAAAAACTGTGGCTTGACATTGCGTCCACTAATAACAACCCATCTGTCGTTGCAAAATACTATCTGGACTGCTTATGGCTGTACGATGTGCTCCGAGAATCTTAAGAGCAGACGTTGGAACGGAAAACAAAATCTAGTTTTTTTTGCAGCCATTTTTTAGATGCAACTCAATTACTCTATGGCCGGCACAAAACAGTTTTATGGGAAAGAGTACATCCAACCATAGAGGCATTTTGGGGGGCACTTCGAAACTGGGTCGCATTGGTGGATAAACCTTTTTAAAGATATCAGGGATAGCGGATTATTTGATATCGATCACCCAGTTTGTAAAAGAGTGTTTTACTTTTGTTTTATGGAGGCTTTGCAAACGGATTTGGATAGAATTGCAAAACACTGGAATTCGCATATATCCGTCAACAGAAAAAAGATATGCTGAACTGCCGTCTGGAAAGCCAGATGTAATGTATTTAACTAATAGACCGATGGACACAATTTTAAACAGATGTTGATACTGAAGATTTGGGCTTTGCATCGAACATACGGCGAAAAGAATAAAACATGCAGTGAGGAATTTAAACAACTTGTTAACATTGTTGCCTAATTATTCCCTATTCCCACACGAAGCCTTACGACTATTTATTGAGCTTTACATTGTTTGGAAGAATACTTCATAGTACATTGAGATGACTGACTGTTGGAAGGCAATTTTATAATGCATTTGATGTTTTTATAGCCATGTCCTACCCGTATTCCTAATGGAAGGATGATTTGGCAAACAAATTCTGTTGACATTTGAATTTGTTATAGAGTAAAATTTATCCAAAATGGTATCAAAGATAATTAATTACAATTAATACTCTTTGTTTTAAACTGTATATATATCTCTTAATCAATAGTGCTTAATTTCCAATAAAAATCATCGTGTTGTCACCGTGCTTCTGGTAGAGATATAGGTGATTTTGAATGTCTGTATTGGGCAGTTAAAACTCTGGAATAATGTATAGGACATGGAATATCACATCCGAGGCCTAAATATTTATCGTCTAAGTCGAACAGGGAATATATGGATTATCTTTTATTTCAATTAGAAACATAGTTTTATTTTTTCTTACTAATATGAAAATAAGAACGATGTTCTGTGACAGCTATACACAAAATACTTATTAAGATAACGTCACAATCTTTCTGTTGTTAAAGCAATTAACCTTTAAGCTACGACGGGTATTGGAAAATTGAAGTAACCCACGATAGGCTTGTGCGTTTATAATACATGTACTTTTCCTGCCTAACGCAAAAACCGATATAGACTCAACAGTAGTTCGTCAATAAAAAGATTTAGATTTGGGTTCCCATTGTAGTGTAACCTATTGTGGACATCGTTTTAAACCTGCAGTACCTTTTAAAGTTATATCCCACCCTTCATAACGCCTTTTCAATTATGTTCATAACAACTGATTAAATGTTGTCAACTAATTTATAAGAATGACTTTGTGTCATTTCGGTATACATGTAATAAAACAACCATTTTGATGAGGTCATCATTTAGTAATCTCTGCGCTATGGTCAGGTAACCTCTTATCATGTTGACAACAATAATTAATTGTATGTTAATCGCAACAGGTACTATACATACAACACATATGGGCAGGTACAGCTGCTGTACATTCAGTCAGGAATTAATATCGTAAACTAGTATACACTAAATCATCTTGTCTGTAGCACTTCTTGAACTGTCAACATGGAAACTTTCAACGATCTTATGACAAACATGATGCTTTGATTTTTCGAAATACTCATGGTTTTTTTTTTTTTTTTTTTTTTTTTTTTTTTTTGTTTTTTTTGTTTTTTTTTTTGTGAGGTAGGGCCTAGTTATTCGATTTTCCCCTAACAAGAGTTATTTCCCCTCACAGAAGGTATCGATTGTGGTGTCATTTGTTTTTGTGTAAATTGAGAAAAAAGTATCCATTGTGACGCCAGATGTTTTGTGTGAGAAACGACGTTGTTTTCTCACCCAAAATATGACAATTATCGATATCTGCTGATATTGGATATTACTCCGACTAACGAAAATACAGGACACATGAGTGAAAGTGCAACTATCAAAATATCGCAATGGAGAGAAAGATTTCATAGTAGTTCTGTATTTACTAAATACTTTAAACCCATGCAGGCAGCCCTCAAGACGCCCCTTCGCATTTTCAATAGACCAACCAGTCCGATTATCGAATATAAATGCATCTATGTAAGCTATTAAGGATTTCATCTCTAAAATCGCTGTACCACTAGCGAACATACGAGAACTCATAATTCAGCCACACATTGAGCATTACATGTTACCGTACTTCTGCAACTGATATCTCTATGAATGCGTTTATATTATTTATTCACTATTTTCTGATATCACAAATTATTTTGATATAAAATAATCGATTTTTTCAGAAATTCAATTTTTAATAAACATAAAATATGTGATTTGCTTATATGTTCGATTTTTTTATATCAAATAATGAATTTTTTATATTAAAATTCGTATTTTTTAATATAAAAATGAATTTTTGATCAGAAATTCGATTTCTTTATTCAGAAAATAAAAAAAATATGTAGTATTACTTGATATCAAAAATCGAATTACATACACACAAATTACGAATTTGTGATATCTGAAAATGCGATTTTTTTTTTATTATCAGGAAACACTCCATATAACCTAAATAAATTATCCCTGTCATGACCGGGGGTACATTATCATATTAATTTTATGTGTATATAATAAATAAGAGAAAATATGTGATATAAATAATCGAATTTGTGATGTCAATATCGAATTTATGTATCGAAAATTTAAAAATAATTACCAACAGAAATTAATTTTTTGTATCAAACATTCGAAGTGATATCAAATAAGTTAATATTTTGATATCAGAAGATAATTTTCTATAAAATAAATTAAATTTCTGATATTAATAATTCGTTTTGATATTTTTATATCAGAAAATTCGATTTTTTTTTATCAGAAATTCAATTTTTGCTTCTTATCAAACAATGAATTTTTGAGATAAAAATATTTTCTATATCAGAAATTCTTTTTGATATAAAAATGAATTTTTTGATATCAGAAAACAGTGAGTAAAACTAAAACAGCACCACATAAAGGCTTTTAAAAAGCTTCATATTTGTGCATTATACAGTTTTGTATAGTAAATAAATGACGATGTCACGACGGATGTATTTTGAGGTCATGGTATCGGTAAACAAAATATAGAAATTGAGTAGAATGTACCTTTGTTAATGTTTATTTATAAGATCAATATGACTAGGAGCAGTCAGAATGTTAACATTGAATTTCCAGATTTTGAATATTCACTTTCTATACGAGAAAACAAGAAACACTGATGTATTTAAACACCTTAGTGCAAGTCATGTACATTTAGGACAAAAAACAGAGTCAGAAATAAAACAACTGTTAAATCCAGATTTAAACACGATTAGAAATTTACATTAACAATCACATTTCTAAACACGTTTAGAAACGAAGATTTTTTAATATTCAAGAAATGTAAACATGTTTTAGAATTCAAACTTTTTTAAATACAAAATTGGATGAGTAAAGTATACTTTAAACACCAAAATAGTTGAAATATTTGCCTAAACGCTTTTGGTGTCTTATATCTAAACAAAATTTCGTCTAAAATTTTAAACGTTTTAGATAAGTTATTGGATTAAATACACATTACATTAATACTTTTGAGACTTTAAAGAGAATTTTCTCACAAAAAATAAAAGCCAAAAATATTCATCAATGTTATCTACAAGACAAGAAAAAACATATATGCCATGTGACTAATTAAGAGCCAAAATTGTTGTGAATCCTTGAATAATTTCATGACAACAAGAAAACAGAAAACAAGAACACCGATGTGTTAAACAACTCATTAATGTAAATTCCTCTCTAACGTGAAAACTTAAAACAAATCTCGTAAATTTGTTTAGAGTTAAACACGAATTAAGGATTAACGAATTTCTCATCACAATTGTACATAAATTTTTTTTCTAATTAAAAAACTAAACATTTTTAAATATTCTTTATCCACGTTGGTTGCCATATTCGAGCACATGTGTAGAACGCGTTAAAGCATTTCTACAGCATTGGGGCTCTTTTGTTTATTTCAAAGCTCAGACAAAACATCATGCAATAATGTTGGTATCGGCAAGAACTTTTGTAGAGACAAAATGCATCTGGGTGTTTTCCTTCTCTCATACAGCTCACATCATAACGGGGTCATATCTTCGGGAATACTCCAGTTGGTTCCTCAACAAACAATTGTAATGGTACATGGCTCAAACATCAGAAGCAATGCTTTTTTTTCTACCCAATAACACTTCCGGGGCCTGATATGGTGTTCCAGGTTGAAAGGATGTGCCATCTAATGTGGTCGTCATGGTTTCAGGCTTCAACTTGCTTATCCCCAAGTCACACAGGCGAATCTTCTTAAATCATGATGAAACCAATATATTTTCGGCTTAATGTCCCTGTGATAATTGCTGGGGATTGTTGTGTAAATAAGCTATAGCGATAATATTTCTTGAAAAATACACTTTTTGTTCATTAACATACTCTCCACTGAAAATAACATCATCGAGATTTCCCATCGTTAAGTTCTGATATCATGAACAACTTATTGTTATCTAGCGTGTAGGCCATGAGCTGTAATTAGGATGGCGGACTCTGCTGTGAATACAAAGTTCCTGTTTTAATTAAATGTTTTGAAAGTTTCATTCTCTCACCGTGATTTCTTTTAAACTGCTGTTCCAAGCCATATATTTCCTTATGACTCCAAATGCCCCCCCTCCCTATTTCTTCGCCGAATGAAAGGTCTGACTCGAAACTTTGGGTAAGCAGGTACACTCCATCTCATTTACGTCTGTCATGCTGTGACAATAAGGAAAACAATTTGGAAGTACTGTTAGAGCTGGCAACTGTGTTGTAGCCTGTTAGAGCTGGCAACTGTGTTGTAGGTTCTGATAGTAGCTGGCGTCCGTGTGTTGTAGGTCCTGATGGAACTGGCAGTGTGGTCCTGTCAAAGCTGTTGTAGATTCTGATACACAACTGTGTTGTAGGTTCTGATGGAACTGACAATTGTGTTGAAAGTCCCGACACAGTGGGCAACTGTGTTGGACATTTTGATGGAGATGGCAATTGTTCTACAAGATCTGATGTAAATAATGACTGGTTTTCGGGTAGCTGCATCTTTCTCCAGAAACATTCTTTTACAATACACTTATCTTCATATACAATGCATTTGTCCACCAGAATATATTCACGGCTGAATATCCCCTGGGTTTCATTTGATGAAGGATACATTTAGTCCTTCTCAATGTTCTCCATCTTTAAACCACATAAAATGTTTTGGTTATGAACCACAGCATTAATCCCAACATTAGGTCCCCCTCATTCATACCATAAATTTCATTTGGGCCATACATAATTACATCTGAACCTCTGACTGTTGTGTTAATCTTGCAATGATATGACATCATCTAATTGTGGTAAATACATTCGTCATCCTTTGAAACAAATGTCGTAAGAAATCCATCGTGTCCAAACAATTATATGTTCATAGGGTGTTTTCGTGGTGTGCAGCCAAACCGTAACAGGTTTTTCATAGAGTAGAAATGGAAACTTTCATTATTTGTTTATGTAGATAATACTGTTTTTCTGAAAGACAATTTGAGGAACTTCATTGTTCACAAGAGGACTTTTTATATTTTCTAGGTGACCTTCATCTCGTTTAGCGAATTTGCTTCCTTTGGTTGTTTTAATAAAATCAGGCGTTCTTCTGACTTTTTTGGTGACTTTGTTGATCCACCCCTTCTTTTTGTTCGTAACAAGTGATATTGTGAGGAAAACAATCCATGACATTTTAGATACATCTGTAAGGTACATTCCTTACCTTAGGTCAGTGAATGTTTCTAACTCTCGCCAGAAAAACTGGCCAGTGATAAAATATGATCTAAGTCACCTAACAGGCCTTTTTCTATTTGGGAAAAAAGAACTGTGTGCCTTTTCTGATGATTTTCCACCACTTCTTGACTTCATCTGCTTTATATTCTATTAGGTACCTCCTCCCTTTTTTACAGTAACTACCCTGTACTTTTCAAGGAAAAAGTGTTGCCATCCTAGATAGAGTTTGAAACACTGTGTTTGGCCTCTCCCACCAGTACTTCTATTACACTGGCTTTTATCTTCTTTCTGAAAGATAAAATAATGATTGGATTTAGAAACCCAACAAAAACTTTTGTAGAACAAGAGATCCAAGAGGAATCTTTGCACCCACCATGGAATAATTGACTTCACTTTTAAATATCAGTAGTTCATTAATGACATTGACATGTTAATGAATATTGTTATTCATATATTGATTTTCTAATGTAATGAAAATTCATGTATTAATATTTTCATAACATCATGAAATTATTATTATTACTTATTACTTATTTCTTATTTCTAAATTGTTCTTTGTTATTACTTATTTGTTATTACTTATTTGTTATTATTATTTTTATTATTACTTAATTGCTATTACTTATTTGTTATTACTTACTTATTATTAATTATTTGTTATTACTTATTTGTTATTTAAATGTTCTGAACGGTTTATAGAATTCAACTGATTCCAAAATGAAAAATATAAGAGGCTTGAATAGTTATGTCTACATCCATTACCTCGGCCATTTCGCTACCGTAATGTGAAATGCCGCGTTTTGACAACAAATAAGTGATAACAAATAAGTAAAAAACTAATTTATAAGCCATAACTAATAACTTAAAAGTCCCTCCAGGGCTTCCGTACTTATTTGCTATTTTTTATTTGTTATTATTACTTATTTTAATTTATTATTACTTACTTATTATTACTTATTTGTTATTATTTATTGGTTATTTGAATGTTATGCACCACATATTAAAAACATACATATAATTATCATAATGCATATTATAATATGCTATTGTATATTGTTTGTATCATATGACATTGATGAGACATACACGGAAGTCTCAACTTCAATTGAATTTGTAGTTGCCTACATCTATCCACTTGTTTTTGATTATCCATAATGGCCGAACAACATTTGATGCACGCTTTCTGAATGTGACATGCTGAGTTTTGATAATAAATAAGTGATAACAAATAACATAATAATTTATAAACCATAATTTTTTAACTAAAAAGTCCCTTTAAGGCTTCCGTACTCCAGGGCTTCCGTGCAAATTAGTAATTTATAATTACAAATTGTCAATTTGTAAATACAATTTGTTAACTTGTAATTACAAATTAGTAATTACAGTTTACTCAACGGCGCTGGTTCGGTCCTAATAAGCTTCCGTACAATACACAGTAAGGGAAACTTAAGGGAGACCAAAACTCATCTGCATATTAATCGTGCGCAAGAATTGTTAACAGTCCAATCTATCGCTTTGAATGTCAATTCTATCGCAAGATTATAATGGTAAAAAATAATTGGAAAGTAACATTCTATAGCAAATTTTTAATATCTTAAAATTCATAAAGGACGCCAAACAGACCTCTAACAACATATATTTCATCAAGTATTGTAGGTCTATATTTTTCACTTGTTACTAAATTTTCGTCATTTTAAAAAGCAAAAATATATACAAATAAAACTGGAAATTTCAATTTTGAAGTTGAGTTTATGTTGCCGAAATGCACATACATGTGTAATTTTGCGTCAAAATAATGTGTTATTAACCCCATACTGCAAAACTTGCTTTGACTTGTTCCCAATAAACAATTTAGCATAACATAACTGCGTTGATGTTCCATCAACTCGTAAAAAGGAATACTACAACGAAACAAACAAAAAGGCCAAACAATAGGAAAAAGATATGTTTAAGAAACAGAATATGGGTCACGACCATCAGGTCACAAGGTTATCCCAAACCCCATAAAATTGGTGGAAACGGCATAATGCAGGTTTTTGAGTTCTGTTTACAAATAAAGTTTAAACTAATGCAGGTTTTTCGGAGTAACGGACCTTCGGATAAGTGGACTTCTCCCCAATAAGAATCGGGTATATTTTATACCATTTTTTGTGACAAAGTTGTCATTGATGCAAAAAAGTATCTTTTAATTTTTTTATGGTATTAGTATTATTAGTGTATAAAGAGCAGAGAAGTCGAATGTTTTGAAACCATGAATTAGAGAAAAATTGTGTCTTTATAAACTTTCTAAAGGTGTTTGAAAATTTTTAAAAGTATCCATATCTGATTTATATCGACCGCTTCTGAAATAAGCAACTGTGCAGTAATGCAGACGTTTTCCCCAATCTAATTAAAAACCGAGCTCTCATCGCTCCCGTTTTCTGATAAAAAAAACAGAAGCGATTAGAGATCATTTTTAAATCAGAATGACGTTTATCCTTAACCCTGTTTGTATAATAAATAAATAGCCTATATGTTTACGATAAAGGTGAAAATTTAAGATCACATTTTTAAAGAAGAAAGATTTTTTTAAAAAAGAAGCCGATGGAATAAAAGAAAATGATTACGAAATCAGCTTACAAAGAAAAGTATTTGGTGGACATGATCCGTACAAAGAGTGAAAAAGACACAAATGGACAAATCTAAATTATTGATTACAGAAGAGTCAATTTTTAGGGATTGGTTAAAATGATAATAGACCCTATGAAGGAATGAAATGGTAGTCGAACAATTGGAATGAGACAGAGCAAAAGCTTTCAACAGAATCTTGAGAGAGAGAGAGAGAGAGAGAGAGAGAGAGAGAGAGAGAGAGAGAGAGAGAGAGAGAGAGAGAGAGAGAGAGAGAGAGAGAGAGAGAGAGAGAGAGAGAGAGAGAGAGAGAGAGAGAGAGAGAGAATTCCCTCGGCTCTTCATACTAGATACCGAGAACCCTCATTCCTCCGGTGTGACAAAAGTCCATCGCACACTTTAACACATGTAACACTTGACCTACAGTCGAGTTGTTGTGTCTGCGTATCCGGTTTTGACGTTGTTAATCTAATATGCTACGTATCCGACTCGGTAATTACAGCAGTGTTCTGCGTTCTAAATATAGAGGTATTACAAATGTTCACATGGCGATCAGCAGAGGGTGCATTGCAAAACCACCAAGTTGATATTTATAGTAAGGTCATAGTGTAAACATTTCACTTACAAACGATTCATTTGGCCTACTTGCAGCGGGTATCGGATAATGGCTATAAGAATCAATCATGCTATATCTACCTGAAAAACGGACGGGATCCGAGCATTATTAAGTTACAAAACGATAAGTGGCCTTGACGTTTTCGGTTTATAGTGGGTCAGTATTTACATATCAAGAAGTAAATATGGAAGGGAACGCTGCAGTATATCTCATATTGATATATTCAGTTTTAGCAGTTTCGTATTGTCAGGATTCTTCGTTTTCTTACAATCTTCAAAGACATTATCTTGCAGATCATGACCCTACTTTCACTTTCATATTGAACGAGATCAGAGACCGTTTTCATGCCGCTAGGGATAACGGAGATGGAGTTCAGAATGTTGTGTTTTCTCCGAATGAACGACAAGAAATTTCAGAATATGCCGATGTATTAAGGAATGGCTTTATGGACGTATTGCAGAAGAGGTTTGACAAACAGTCGGTCAATCCATACCTTTCAGATGCGTGTCAAGATGATGTACAACGTGTAATTGATAGCATCAGTAACGCTAGTGATATCCACAGACTCCTGGCTTTACAAAGTATGACATTTATTTACATTTATTTAGTCTGATTAAAGACTCTTGTTTCTGCAAGCTGTTGTGGGTCATTTTTTTTCTTGGAGGGGGTCCTGTTACAAAACCTGTTCCCAATGCAGAAAACGGCTTGTATATTTGTACTATTCTCCCAAGTTTCAAATGAAGAAAAAAGTATTTTCAAACAAATATCACACCAAAATAATTTTTTATGTTCAAAATAAATTTCTTTTTATGTGGAGGCAGGAAAGCTTTATAATAAATTTTGAGGTGTGTATTAGCGCACTCGCTTTTCACCAATGCGACCCGGGTTCGATCCTTGGGCAGGGAAGTTGAAATGGTTACCAACTCGGATACGCTCCTGTCCTTCGGACCCAGTAAAAACGAGGTCCCGTGTCACAGTTTCGGCACGAGGCTCAATGGCCATATAGGTGTCGAGCATAGGCCAAAATTTGAAGCCCTTCACCGGCATTGGTGACGTCTCCATATGAGTGAAAGATTCTTGAGTGGGACATTAAACAACAATAAACAAACAAACAAACAATAATAAATTTTGATAGATCATTTCCTTGTGGTATAGAGGTTGTTACTTTTTTGTTGGCAGTATAGTATAGTTTATTAGCCATTAGCCTTTCGGCCAATTGTGGTATTACATTTCTGGTAATTTCGGCAACTTATCTAGTAATTTCAGCAAATAGTGGTAATTTCGGTATTTATATGCACCTCAATATTGTTACAAATACAAACATAAGAGTGTTCCCACTGCTTTTTCAAAATAGGTACATGTATTTATACCCCATGGGTGGCAAAAATTGGGTACAAGGATACAAATCAGATGGACACATACATAAAAAATTAAATCAAAAGCAAAAAAAAAAAAACTTTTTGTACTCGTCTCTTCCCCAGGTTTATAGACACAAATATCTGTGGATTTGAAATATAAATTATAAATTGTGACATCACTTGTGGATAATGCACTTTGTTCAACCTCTAATGACAACCTATGGACTTCCAGGTTACAATAGCATTGTGATTCAAGATTATTTAGATACTGTGTCAAAAATTGCATAATCAAAATCTGTAAAGACTTAAAATCATTGCTTTATCTTGGCACCCAGCTGTGAAGTTGAAGTTGCTGGGAAGTTGAAGTCTTCAGTCAGGACACTGCAAGCTGTGTTCATTGGAATGAGAATCAGGTGGCAGTCTTTGAGGTTAGGAAGGTCTTGGGGAAAGTGTTACACACACAAATACACTAAATTTTTTGGAGTAATTGTTTTAAAATCACTGACACTGACTGTTTACAAAGTAAGGATAGGACAAAGGGAAATGACATTGCTTTAATGTTAACATCATAATGTCTATGGATGATAGTGTGATAGGCAACCACTCTGCAGGAATGCAGGTGGTGTGTTTTGATTTTTTGCAGGAATGCAGGTGGTGTGTTTTGATTTTCTGTGTGTTTTGGCAGGTTTTTGTGTGTCTTGGAACACTGCATATATACAATGAAATACATATACTAGTAATCAGTGGATTGAGGTATGACCTTGAAATAAAATAACAAATAACACATTAATTAGTAGATCTATGTTTCAATGCTTGAGTTACAAATTTTGATAGATTACATAAGGTTTTCCTGTTTTTTGTCAAAAGTAACTGAGCAAAATTGAAACATAGATGGATTTCTGTAGTAAAATCGTTTGATAAAATCAGGTTACCAAAGAGAAAAGACTTCAAATCAGAGGAGAATTTCAGCCAAGAACATGTGGTAGTAGAGTGTGTATTTTAGCATGTTTTTAAAAAATCTGTATTAAAATAAGTTTATATTTAGTCCTAAGGTTTGCAATTACCGTTATACTTTTCATATATACGAGAATGTTTAAAGAATGCGAATAAGCTTTAGATCAGATTAGCCCTGTGATTCAAGATACATGTAAGCATATACACTTTTGCATGCACGTAAATACTATTGACAGACGTTTATCTGTTTCAGTGGTTGATGCTGATGGTAAACCTCCAGCAGGATTATTTCAAGGAAACTGGTTATGGATGGGAAACTATGATGAGTGCATCTCCGTTAATTATCCATATTCCCATTCCACAGGTCACAGCTTTAAGGGACAATACTGTGTAATACAATTCCCCAAAATTAAACTTGCGGTAAATAGAATTTGTCTTATTGTTAACTTTTAAAACTACATTGTAGATCTATTCTCTTACATAAAATCATCTTGAAATAAAGTGACATCCATTGCATAAAATGTTTCTTAATACTAATACAGTCAAACCTGTTTTCAGCAGCCACTTAAGGGAGATTGGAAAAGTGGCTGCATAAGACAGGTGGCCTTTGGTTTCAGGTTGACAAAAAATGCAAGAAAATTGGTGTCCATTATGCAGTGTATAGCAACACATGTATATTCATATACCAATACATGATACTTTGATGTTAAGATGATCAGGTGTTAAAATCATGTATATTACAGTGCTGCCAAGCACACCTGTTTACAGATTTTCTAAAATAGATCATGTGATCAACCATCCTGAAAAAAATGTCTGCTGAAAACAGTGTGACAAAGCATTTTGTCCTGTGTATCACTGGCTGCTGGCCACGTTAGAGTTAGACAGGTGGCTGCTGGTTTAGGTATGTTTATATTGTGCAATTGATTAGGGGGGGGACAGAAACTGGCTGTTGAAGATGAGTGGCTGCTGAAAACAGATGGCCTTTAAGGCAAGTTTGACTGTACTTAATACTAATAATAGTACTTATAAATGTATTTAGAATGGTGAAGAAAGATATATTAATCACTAGATGTTGCCCTGGTAACTTTCACAAATTAATGTACAGTAAGGTCAAATTTTTTTTTTTCACATTAATTTATTTTATGTTTTTGTTTGGTAATTACTTGACTTTCACTTTTAAACATAGATTTAATGTGAAAGTGTTAGAGAAATGGTGATCCTTCTAGTGTGAGGTAGTGGGATTTCTCCTTCAGCTCAATCCAGACTCATTTACATGGGTCATAAGTTCAAATCCCATGCAATATTTAACTCTGTTATTTATAAAAAAAAAAAACCCAAAGCTTAAAATTAAATATTTTCCTACATTGGTATTCTATTTGTATCAGGATCTACATTCTTTAAGGCTATACATGTCATAGGAAACTTGCATTTTTCATAAAGCAATTACCATCTAGCATGAACATGACATAGCTCTTAGTCACCCTGTAGCTCTAAATAGTGTATGCAGTTTTAAAACACTTAACTGATTTTTTTTTCCACAATAAAAACATTCTATGATAGAAATATATGATATGTAAAATTTTATAAAATTTCAGGAATGACCACCTTCAAGTTGAAGATTAATACATGTATCTACATGTAATTATAAACTGAAACTTCTTTTGAAAAAATGAAACATAATTGATCAGAACGTTGTATGATTTTTATTCAAATCCTGTGTTATATATCTCTTTTTTTCTTTTGGTCTAAAGACAAATATACCTATAACAACTGCAGTCTGTATACCAAGTACCTGTAACAATACAGAGTTAATGTACATGGGATATGTAGGTAAGACATGTGTTACATACATTTGTAATCAGTTACAATACAGAGTTCAATATGCCCATGCAATATGTAGCATCATATTGCACTGTAGTTGGATACAGAAATTTCGCTGGGGCTACTTTTCTAAATGCCATTCATGTCATCCAAAATATTTAATAGCATGGTTAACATCGGAATTATTTTTAAATTTGTTCACAGATATAGATAACTAAGAAACATGACGTTATAAATACAAGTATGACTTACTTGGTAGATGAAAGCACATGTAGGACATTTTCATACATTTGTACCAGGTAGAGATATGTAATACATAAAATTGAAATAAAGTTCAAATATAAGCAGGGATTTTCCACCCTAACATACTTGGCCGAAATAAGGACCCATTCCCAATGCAAAAACGATGTATTTTTCCAAATTTGCTGTCAAAATTTCCCAATTTATGTCATTTAACAATGAATTGGACAAGATTTTCGAATTTTCACATAGTTTTGTGTATTTCTAGATTTCGAAATTTCAATAAAAAGTTGCTTAAAATTCCCAATTCAAAAGGCACAGGCCCCATTCTCAAAAGAGTGTGGAAAATCTCTGATAAGTTAGTATTCTTGGTGTGTCTGGTATATTTAAGTAAATATAAGCTATTAAAATATACCTACATGTATATAGATTGAAGATGTATGTGTGTTAAACATTTACTGGCCTGGTATGAAAAGGTAAGCTATTAACTTACCTGACAGGTGTAGGTTGGCCATCATAACTGTTTGTTTATCTGGGTAAGCCTTGACTTACCTGATAGATCTATATATAGGTACATGTATGTGTAACCAATATTAACCTGGCAGTTATAGGCAGGCTATGATGTACTTGGGAGGTCTAATTAAGTAAGCAAAGAAAGGCTGCAATTTGTGAGCAAGTTAACGTATACCTTGTGGGTTGGAATAGGTAGCTCTGATAAGTTGTAACATTTTTTATACCTGTAAATAAAGGTAATTCAATGACATGCCTTGTAGATACAAGTAAGTTAGTGGCATTTCTAGGATTCTGAATATCTTATATTGTTGGTAAATATTTCAGCTATTTGTTAGACATGTTAACATATTTATATGCTTTGAACTCAATAAGAAATAAATGTTACTGACAAGGTCTTTTTATCTTTTAATTACAGTTTTCAAATCTTTTGTTGGAGCACAGTGTTTAGACATTGACAAGAAACTATCTACAGGTGCCATTGCTACAGTGTAAGGACATTTTTGTTTTCTCTTTTGTCTGTCTTAATCTTATTGTAATAAAAATGTGTTGTGTAGATTATGTTAAAACATTTATATTATATAAATATAACATTCCGAAGAGGATGGTAGTGGAAATTGTCACCCTGAGGAAATACATTGTCGACCACTACCACCCTCTCGGGAATTTTATATTTATTATATTATACCGATCCACTGTATTGAAGCATATATTATCCATTGAATTACTTAAAACACAAAATAAACTGTAACAGTAGGCCTAGTATTATTTTTATACTTTATTCATGCAAAAATCAACACGTCATGTACATAAGTTCATCACGTTCATAATACAAACTGCCTTCGATACTCAAATGTTCTTTGCGTTGGCTTTTGAATCTTGAGCCTCAAGCGAGCATGTCTGTTTGGCTGACTTCAGCAAATATATTTGATGATGATATATCAATTCTGTGAAATCATTTAATTTTGGTTGTTGTTTCTTTCGGTTCCAGTTGTATGTTACACAACTCATAGATCAATAGAGGTTACACCTAATTACGACATAGGAAAAACAAACGAACCGTATGCGCATCCATTTCTGCGCATGTGATATTTTCATTGAATATCACCCTGCTGAATATCACCCTGCAACGACCGAGACAGTGGAAAATACTCAACAATTATTGTCCAATGAAATTGCTAGATTTTATAAATAGGTATAATATAAGTAATTGGCATGTACATGTGTAAGTCAGTATGAATAATAACTGAACATGTACACTTACTGTGATGTAAGTCAGTATAACTAAATAACTAAACACTTACTGTCATGTAAGTCAGTATATCTACATAACTAAACACTTACTATCATGTAAGTCAGTATAACTAGATAACTAAATACTTACTGTCATATAAGTCAGTATAACTAGATAACTAAAAACTGTCATGTAAGTCAGTATAACTAGATACCTAAATACTACTGTCATGTAAGTCAGTATAACTACATAACTAAACAATTACTGTCATTTAAGTCAGTATAACTAGATAACTAAACACTTACTGTCATGTAAGTCAGTATAACTAGATAACTAAAAACTGTCATGTAAGTTTACCAGTCATCGTCAGTATAACTAGATAACTAAAAACTGTCATGTAAGTCAGTATAACTAGATACCTAAATACTTACTGTCATATAAGTCTGTATAACTACATAACTAAATACTTACTGTCATGAAAGTCAGTGTAACTACAAGTCTAAACATATATTTTAAGGAAAGTCATTCAAAGTCATTCATCGTTTACCAACCGTAGAAAAGGTAATATTCCACTCAACTGTAGACCTTTATAAAAATTGTAAATGAGGAGATAATCATGTAATAAAACAATTGTTGACCATTGATTGAGCTTAATATCCTGGGGTGAATAAATCAAGGTATCAACTGACATCAGAAATCAACACTTATATAATGTTAACATGAAATGTGACATGTTTTCAATATGTTTATATGTAACCTAATGAAAGATGTCTGGAGTTATTTTTCAAATATCTGATATACTTTGTTTTCAATTGCTGAAGTGATCTCTGACCTACGCTGTTGGACATGGTCTCAACCTGTCTAGTACATGACTACTAAGGCCACCTAAAATTAATTCTCTGGTTCTCAGGCCAATTTTTTCTAAAACAAATATGGGAGGGGGGCTTTTTTTTATTGATGAAAAAACAAGGGAGGAATTTTTTTTTCCAACAGTCATCAATTTAATACACAAACTTTGTTGAAACTTTAGAGTCCCCTTAATTATCGGGGGATGGACATTCCCAGATAATTTAGGGGACTCTAATTTGTTATTACTTATACTGGTGTATATAGTTCAGTGAATATACATCCATCTGAGAAATTTTCGGTAATTTTCCAAGGTAGGATTGTTTGTCAATTTTTTGTTTCATCATGTTTATAATAGTCATTGTCAGTCAAACGCATGCATTGTGCGGGTTATCCATTTCAACAGAATCAAACATTTTACTGACGGGGCATAGCGAGAGGCGCGACTACTTTTGTTACCGGATAAGGCATGCATTTCCGGATTTTATTTTATTGAATTCTCAATGAAATCGGTAATGCTGGGGCTTTCAAAGAGATGCATGCATGCCTGAGAACTGTAATTTTAATTTTATTTGGCCTAAACTGGTGCAGAATACTAACTTTCATCCTTATTTTCATTTCAGTGTTATTTGTTCCATACTATTAACACTTATGCTGTTGGGAACTGCCATGGATATTTGGTTTATATACATGGATGCAGTGGCAAAAACACAACATATCAATGCTCCAACATCTTCAGAACCAAATGAAACAACAAGTCTTCTGACAGGTGTCATATATTCTAATATTGAGGCCAAAAAATTTTCAGGTCAGCCATTTACAAAATTATCTCCCTTTAATTCAATGTATGATACAGAATCATCTCCCTTTTCCTTGTTTGATACAAAATTTTCTGCCTTTGGTTCCTTGTGTTATACAGAATTATCTCCCTTTGGTTCCTTGTTGCATGCAGAATTATCTCCCATAGATTCTTTTTGTGATAGAATTTCAGTATGTTACCTGTGGAGAAAAAGTTAGTTAAATTGGAGTACTTTCATAATATACTAATGATTAATTGATTAATTTGACTAATATAAAAATAATTGATACCAAATAAGGATGACAAGGAAAATTTTAGATGTGGCATATATACAATTTTAAGTTTAAAAAATATATATTTAGGAGGTGTATTAAATCTTTCACCACAATTTCTTGTGGTTAAGGTTTTGGGAGCCACTTGTTTCTTTCTTGCTATCAGCTGTTGGTCAGCTGTTCTGGCTCCAAGGGATCCTCTGTGTCTTTATTTCAGTTTTGTCTTGACATCTTGACAGATTACCTTTTCTCTGTCAGAGTCTAATTCGACACACTATATTGTACATATGATTTACATACTTGATGGTTTTAACAATGTAGTGGGGGCCTCCGTGGCCAAATGGTTAGAGCATTGCGCTTTAAATCACAAGGCCTCTCTCCTCTGGTTCGAATCCCACTTGGGTCATTTCGAATTAAGTGGGAAAGTTTGCCAGTTTTCTTGTGGAAGGTCAGTGGTCTTTACCCGGGTATCCGGGGTTTCTCCTCCACCAATAAAAACTGGATGCCATCATATGACTGAAAGATTGTTGAGTATGGCGTAAAACAAAAAATCAAATAAATAAATAAATAAATTTAACAATGTAGTGATATGCATAATAGATGGCTTTAATAATCTTTTGATTGATTTTTGAATACAACATTTATAAACCTGTTTAAAAAAAACAGGATACTACATGTATTGTAATTAGATAAAAATACAAAGGGTAAATTTTGAAAAGAATGGTGTAGAAACAAGTGAAACTCCAGGCAAGTCACAAAGATATCAAGTCAAAGTTACCTGGCTGAGCAAGTAAAAATTCTCCATAGTAAAACAAGCTCACCACAGACATGCCGACCTTCAAAATTTGTCAAGGGTAAGTATGGCACAGACTCAAAATTTAGTGAAAATTAATAGGAAAATTTAAATTTTTCAAGAGGAGATATGCATTTTTCTTGAAGAAATTATCAAAACTTGACAGAAAAAATAGGGAATCTCACTATTTATGGGGGAGACTTCACAAGTATGCCACCAAGCCTTAAAAAAAGCCTTAAAAAATTGTCTACTTCTTTCATTTTTTAGCTATAATTCATTGTGTTAACAAATTAGGAACTTGAATTACTATTTAATTGACAATTAAACACACAGGTCTTTCCCTCACAGCCTTATTGTCACAGACCAAATTGTGCATTGCCTGAAGTTTACGGATGCATAAAAACCCATTTCCAGGCAGATTTGTCATTTCAGGATGAAAATTTAATTGTTTTAAAAATAATAAAGGAAAACATATAAAACTTAAATATATAATGTACGTTTTATAGTAAGTATAATATTTATGGATCTGTACATATGAGTTGTATCGATATTTGAGTCATTGTATGATCTTATTGTATTTTTTCTTTTTCAGTGAACAGATCCAAGTTACATTTTTTCATTGCTTTTTCGGTGATCAACAACACGCGCAAGTTGCTGAACACATCTACTGCCAGTGGTCAGTTGACATCCGTCAATGGCATGAGAGTTTTAAGTATGTGGTGGGTCATACTCGGACACACATATGTTTTTATAGAGATATTTACTGGTAAGCCATGTACAGATACTCACTGAGGGCCTTTTTCTGTAGTTTTCACGGGGCCAGTATTCGACCCCATTTCCAATGCAAATTTCATGTGCTTTTTTCCTCCAATTGATTTACAAACCACAACTCTGATATAAAATATATTAATTCAGACTGAAATGCTTTTAGAAAACAGTTTCCATTACATTTATGCACAATTTTTTTCCCAATTTGACACAGATTCACATTAAACTTCTCAGTTGTGTTGCCAATGGCATTTTCCCGAACTTTACAGAAAAAGGCCTGCACTGTTACATTATATACAGATAACCATTGGTTAGTCATAAACTGGTACCGTACCTATTATCAGATGAAAATTGAGGTTTATACTGAATATCTTGAGTTCAGCTGATCAAATTATACTTTAAAATTATGCATCATTATAGGTTACTTTTAGATGCAATATAATCTGATAATTTTTGCCCATTTTTAAAAATAAAAATTTTCATATTTTGTAATTATCATTTTGTCCTTACATGCAAACACTTGTCATAATGATTTTAAGTGAATTACTTTTACTACAAATGAGAGAGAGAGAGAGAGGGGGGGGAGAGAGAGAGAGAGTGAGAGAGAGAGATAGAGAGAGAGACAACAAACTATAAAATCAGAAGTTTGTTAATGTTGTTCCTTTTATTCTATACTGTGATACATTTCTATGTGTGCATGAATATAGATATTAAATAACCTTTCATTAAAAAGACATTTAAAGTCACCTTGTTGTTCAAATGGAAAGCTGATCACATTCAGTGTGTCATCTCTAGGTCCGTATATGTTGTTATTCAACAACAATTATGATTTTTTTGGTTTTTTAAATGAAATCCTCTATATTTGTTGTTTTTTTCAACTTTTTTTCAGACAATCTGGCAAAAGCTTATACACTAATTCAAAGATGGTCATTTCAGCCGATAGTACAAGGAACATTCTCTGTTGATTCTTTTTTCTTTATGAGGTAAATATTACTTGTGATGTGTTGTTTACTGTAATAGAAGGGTGCTTTGTTGCCAAACCTTGAACTATGAAGTCTCTCACTTCTGTTCAGTGCAGGTTTGACCCCACTGGCACCTAAGCTGATATTTGTGAGAAGGTTTGCCAATTG